>CM038793.1:151465492-152065492 GCA_021764765.1 Vicia sativa | reverse complement strand
ATTAATTATAACACTAATAATATCTAATAATATTATCAACCCAATTAATTAAAATAACTTCGAGAAATTAAATATCGGTCTGAATAATATTTTACCGAACCGAACGGAATAAAAACCGGACCGAACAAAAACGTCACCGAATATATTAACAGATATATCGATTAATGTAAATACTATCGTCGCAAAATAATCGTCTAACGTTAACTTAAAAATATTAATATAATAATATTAAATAAAACAGGGCGTTACAAGCAGCAATCGCAACATCGTTCCTTCCAGCCATCTCAACTTATCACTACAACACAAGCCCTTGTGTATCGATGCAGTATTTTTCATTTTTCGTACAGTATGTATCGATGCATAAACCCATGTGTCGACTCATTCTTTAAAATTTCCAATTTTTCAAACAGCATGTATCTACGCATAAGTCGTATGTGTCGACTCATCCCTTAAATTTTCAATTATTTAATTATTTGTTTAATTTAATGGTTTCGTATAATTGGTAATAGTGTAGAATGCCAATTTAAGTCATTGTATGATTATTGGGTGATTAAATAAAATAAGTTGTAGGAATAATAATAATACTAATAATAAGGTTATTATTTAAGAGAAGTAGAATAGAAGAGAGGAAATGGTTATTTTATAAGTAGAGGAGAAAAAGAGGTTTTGGAGGGAAAAGGAAGAGAAGAGTAGAAGTGAAGCTTGGCTAGGGAAAACCTCCATCTCTAAGCAATCAACCTCTGATTCACAAGGTAAGGGTGGGGTTATTGCTTTCTAATTGGGAATATGATGGATGATAGGTAGTTGGGGTTTATAAGTATGCTAGTTTTGTGTCATGTAGGTGTTGTTGGAAATCCCAAATTGATGCTTGATAATCCCTAAAAATTGATGAACAAATTTGTGTAATTAACCATGACGTAGTGTTATGGACTGTTGGGACTGAGATGTATGGGATGTTGGGACATTAAACCAAAGCTATACATGGAACTAGGTTGTGAAAACTAATATTTGGGCATTTTTACGCAACATATATCGACACGAGAGGTTATGTATCGATAAATACTATACTAAGTTTTAAAAATAGAAGTTTAAATTCAGTATGCGCCGATACAAATAGCCATGGGTCGACACATGATGTTAAAATCTAGAGAAACATAATCTGCAATGATGTATGTGTCGACACATACAACTATGAGTCGATACATGTTGTTTAAAAAATTGAAAATTTAAGGGATAAGTCGACGCATACGACTTACGCGCCAATACGTGCTGTTTGAAAAATTGGAAATTTTAAAGGATGAGTCGACATATGGGCTTATGCATCGATATATACTGTATGAAAAATGAAAAATACCTTTGAAAATTATTTTGGTCATATCTTTGCAACTGTAACTCCGATTTAATTGTCGTTTGGACTGTTGAAAAGCTAAAATTATGAACTATCTTATAAAAGTATTTTCAAACATAGTAGGTGAACTTTTGATGAATCGGTGTGGTTTTCCGTGTGTAATATTGGGTAATTGTTGAACCGCGTATTGTTGTTGTTGTTGAAAGTTGTTGTTGTAGAGAGTTGTTGTTATCAAAAGTTGTTGTTGTTGAAAGTTGTTGTTGTTCAAAGTTGTTGTTGTCGAAAGTTGTTGTTTTTGAAAGTTGTTGTTGTTGAAAGTTGTTTATCGTTTTAAGTTGATTTGTTGTCCTAAGTTGTTGGTTGTTGATATTGTTGTTGTATGACATATATGATTGTCGCATACATACATTGCATATTATGTTGGCCTATGTTGGCAAAAACACATTGGCCGTTGGGGGAAAAAGTTGATTACGTTGAAGGCTTACGCCTTGATGCCTCGGTAAATTGGAAATTGATTATGTTGGGAGTTTTACTCCGATGGTACCACATGCATCTGCATTTGTTAAGTTGCATATTATATCTCATAATTATGTCGTTGTGCGATCGAATTGTGTTTGTTTTTGATTGGTTGCGAGATTGCAAAATGGTGGTTTTTATATAATTCTAACTATATATTATTTATCATGATCTTAATTATATAGTTTGATATCTCACCCTTTTCATTTGTTTCGTCGTTGCCTTTATATTGATAACGTGCAGGTAACAAGGAGGAGTAGTTGTTACCGTTTTTAGTCCAAGTTCAGTGTCATTGCTCTGATACGTAGCACTCGGGAGGGAAATGAACACTTGTCTTATTTTGTTGTTTTTAATGATTGAATCTTATGTCGTTGATTGAAGACTTTATTATATTAATGTTGTTTATGACTCAAAAGATGTTATGTCTTACGTAAAAAACTATTATGATTTCGTTGCGTGATTAATGAAGTCGTTTATGTTTTAAGACTAAAAATTATGCGTTGTGTTAGTTCCGCCTCTTTAAATTGTTATGTATCTGTTTCTAATAAAAATGACAGGTTTATGTGTTTAAGTTGAAAAGTGTGACATCGTGATATGTTGGCACTATGCCAAATAAGGGCATAGACAGCGCTTTTTTAGGGCTTTAGCAGCGCTTAAAAGCGCTGCTAAAGCCTCCACTGCTAAAGGTATAGCGCTTTTAATTTCAAAGCCGCTATAGGTACCCCTTTAGCTTATTAAAAGCGCTAAAGGAACCCCTTTAGCGCTTACCCTTTAGACAGCTTTTAATGTTGAACTTTAGACTTTTAAAAGCGCTGTCTATTCCCCTTTAGCGCTTTTCCTTATTTTTTATTTAATATATTTTTTTTAATTACTTTAGATATTATATAGCTGTCTATTCCCCTTTAGCAGCGCTTTTCCTTTTTTTTTTTAATATATTTTTTTTTCAATCACTTTAGGCAGCGCTTATCATTAAAAGCGTTGTCTATTCCCCCCCTTTAGCAGCGCTTTTCCTTATATTTTTTTAACAGAATTTTTTTTCTTCATTTAATATAATATCTCACCATTTTTTGCAACTTAATTTATAGCTTCAACATAACATTTTAAACTACAATATATATGCATCAATATACAACAATGAAACAATATTATAACAACATCGATCAATATACGTCAATATATATATACATCTCAATCCTTTTTGCACAATATACACAACAACAACATTAATTTATACAACAAAGAAACAAAATCAAAATTTCTTTACAAAATAACTCTATACATCGATCTGCACCTATATTACCTGAAACAAAATCAAAAAATCGAAATTCATACAAGTTACCAAATAACAACAAAAACAACACAACTATAACGACATATATTATACTCAAAACTCAAAGTTATACCTGCTTATAATAAAACTCTCAACTCCATAACAAATTGGCACCAATCCTCCATAAGTTCATCCAATTGATCTTTTGAGTAAGAAGCACACTTGAATTCATCAAAGTACTACATAATAATATAAAATAGTATGATTTAATTAAAATACTAAGTCATTTTATGAGAAATATTAAAATAATTCCAAAGTTAGAAATTCATACCGTGGATGGAATCTCTAATCGGTCCGAAAGAATAGTTTCTTTCATAAACCTCAACATAAAATAACCGCAATCTACACAATTGCGTTGACGAGGACACTACACATGGAAAGAAAATACGGATATACACCAGTATATACAACTTAACTTGTTTTATCAAGTAGCATCGCTATATTATCAAAATTGGGAAAATCTATACCTCCACTTTGATCCAAGAAACATTGTTGACTTTACTTCTTGGTACTTGAATACCTCTTTGTGCTCGAAAACTTTGTAGAACGCTATAATAAAATAATAACGAATATTTAGAACTATCGCACATAAATAATTAAATATACACAGGTATATTTTAGAACAATCTCACTTACGTGTCAATCGCCTTCTTCATATCGGGTATGTTGTCCAATCATTGCCCAATGAATCCGATAATATACAATTTCTCTCAAAGGATTAATTGTAACCAATAACCGTGTCCATCGGAATATTAAACAAAGGTTAGATGGAAATTTTCTACACAACGTTAAAAAACGAAAAATTATAATAGAGGAAATTTAGAATGAAAATCTTACTTGTTGCCAGTATTATATGGTAAAAAGAACAATTTTTCTGTATCTTTTATGGCCATAAATAAACTGAGTACATATGCTATTACTTCATCTGGTTTTGAGATGATTGACCCGTGGACAACGTTGGATTTATGAAAGAGAATCGACTCCAATCGACGCGAATCAACTTGTCACACAGAAACCTTAAATAAAAACATCATTAACATTAATTATTCATTGAAATGAGTAAATAAATTCTGCAATTAATTAAACAAAGTTGGTTGGAGTATACCTGATGTATGTATCGATAACAGCCATGCCTAATGTCAAGTGTCCAAAAACTTGGTCCAAATTACCTTCTTTAATTTTCTCGAGCGAAGCAAAAAGCGCCTTCCTTCTTGTCTTCTTCAACCACTGCACAGCCAAGAAAAAACAAGTTTCATTAGATTTAAGAAACTAGTTGCTTTTACCAGTCGAAGTTACATTTCACAGTTCAAACTTATTAGAACTTCTAAAAACAACTAGCCAACATAAAGGCCAAAAAATTTATGTATGCTGGCACCTAACAACTAATATCAAACACTAACCTAAGATCTGAGAACAATACAATAAATTACTCAGCAAGTAGATAAAGAGCATAGGAACATGCCATTATCATACATTATTGCTTCTTGAGCTGTTTGTGTCACTTTTACACAACATTCTTAAGACAGTACTAAATAAAAATCCATTTCAACATCATCTATTCTATCACACCATATAGCAAGCAAAACAACAGGAAAATAGTCGAGAAACGAATGAGTTTAAGCATGTTATTCACCTTTCCGAAACGATAGATAGAACGCTCGACCAAGAAGCAAATAAAAACCATGACAGTAACAACAGATGCAACTGAATATGTAGGTGTCTCAGCTAGAGAACGACCTTCTTGCATAACATGCTCCATTTTCTTTTCTTACATCAACACAACAAAACACAACATAACATAACCCTTTAGTTCTAATCAAAAAAGTTGAAACCTTAAAACATAAAATAATCACTCCTCTGATAGATGGGATCAAAAGGAAGGAAAAGAGAAGTATCTAAGCTGATGAGAGTGTTTTGTTTTATTTGATTATTATTAATAAAACTTGAAAGATGCATGTGGAGAGAGTATATTATAATATTGCAGATGCAGTATAGATCCTACTCACTTTTTGATTTCATCATATTTAATAAATGAAACTCTTTGTTTAATGTTAATGTCTATGACACACACATTCTACACAAACCATGCACATGGAGAGTTTCTCATTGTCCAAGCTTCTTGTTATTTTTCAGTTTTATTTAGCTTATTCTAATACTATATTAACACAAAAGTAGTAACAAAAATTAGTATAATTAAGTAGCGTTGATGCCAAATTTATGTCAAAATATCCTTTTTAAAATTCTGACTCACTTTACAAAAATTTTAACGCACCTTATATCTTAACCCACATTACACTTCTAAAAAATAAAATTTACAAAATTCTTATTTAAGTTCGTGCCTTAATAAAAACTCACAAAATTGAAAAAAATAAAACAAGCCTATTAAAAGATACTAGTCTAAAATATTTTATCTAATAAAAAATGTTAATAAAACAAACATATATGTTAAGCTGGTGGACCTATTTTGCCATCCTTCTCACATCTCCCTTCAAACTTTAAGGTTTTAGTTATATACTTTATCTCTTAAATAAATTCTATATTCTAGTAATTCATAAACCAATATTGGAAGGTAAGTAACTAACTAATTTGTAACATTTTATTTATGTTTGTACATATTATTATTAATGCTAACCCCATATACTATATCGACATAGGTTATATAGACTACAGTCACACCAAACAAAATTGTCAAAATGGGATATTTTTAACCAAAATAAGCATTGAGAGTGAAATGGAGTTGAAGGCAGGATTATATTGCAAGTTCCTATTAAGACCACTCTGGTAGAATATCACTGGATCTTGCTACCGTCCTGTCACCATTGACACAACTTCCTTACCGGCCAACATGTAAAGGGAAAGATTGTGCAAATCAATTAATAGGTGTTTTGTTTATTTATTTATCTTTTGAAAAAGGTAAAGTATGATATTATTAAAAAACCAATAGCTACCTAGCATAAGAAATGCTAGTGCAAAGATACAAAATCAAAAATCACTAAACTGTCTACTGATACAAAACAGAGAGCAAAGTAACAGGAACACCAGATCCAACCAAAGATACACTAACAGAGATTAGAGCAAACAAACTGAAAAATAACTTCAACGGCTCCATCAAAACACAACGTAAACACCAAGTCAAGACAAACTCACTACAACCTTCTATAGAAAGGCTCAAACAACCATCACTTCACCACTCTTGCAGCAGAAAAATACACACTACTTTGCATCCACAACATACCAGAACTATTAGACAACACCAGAACAAAGTCGAAAGAAGCTATTTAACACTTGTTTCTCAACCACACAAACTGACCAAAGAATTTTACTATAACTATTCCTTGGTTAAAAGCATCGTAAAACAACCTACATTGTATGTATGAACTGACTATCGAAAGGATCTACAATGACCTAAATTATGAACTACTTATGCAACCTAAGAAAAATTTGATTTTGGCTCGTTCAAATATAAAGGTTAGACCAAGAGAATGAAGAATAAAGTGACATCCACCTACATGCATACCAGAATTGGAAATCCATAATACCTTTAACAGAACACCGTTTTGTGAGGTTTAGAGACAAATAGTCACACACATGAATGCTTCTCAACACTGCGAACAAGAAAAACGAAACAAACTAATATCACCATAACAAGGCTTCACAACAGCCACAATCACAGATGGATCAATCATGATCCTTTGTTAGCGACGAAATCGAAACCCGGAAATGAGTTTTAAAAACACGGTAATAACGATGATAACTCTCTGCTAAATTGCAAACTAACCAGGGCATAATCATCAATAGCAACTAAGAAACACAACAACAACAAATCAAAAGTAAAATAGAAGCAATAAGAAGAAAAAATTCAAGTGAGGCATTTTATCGAATACCTTGTGAGCAAGATTGAAATTGGCTGTTGCTACTGAATGTGACGGTGACGAAATAGGGTGACGAAGAAATACGGTGACGAGCAGAAATACGGTGACGAAGCAGAAATACGGTGACGAAGACGATGAAGAACAGCTGGAGAAGACGATGAAGACGATGAAGAACGGCTGGAGAAGACGATGAAGAACGGCTGGAGAATGATCAATGGTGTTGTGCGAGATGACGATGAAGAACGGCTGGAGAAGACGATGAAGAACGGCTGGGGTTTGTGAGTGTTGAGAGGATGAAGAGAGCTTGAATGGGAGGAGACGAATGGAGAAGAAGATGAACAGAGCGCGGGTTTGGTTTGTGTTTTTGGAAATCTGATTTAGGGGTTAGGGGTTTATAAATTAATTAACAAACCAAAGGCGCTTTTAAAAGCTACCGCTAAAGGTACCCTTAGCTTTTAGGCTTACCCCTTTAGCGCGGACTTACACCTTTAGCAGCGCTTTTATTAATTTTTTAATTTTTAATTTTTCTAAAACCCTATAGCAGCGCTTAGGGAGAAAAAACGCTGCCTTTGATAAGGCCTATAGCAGCGCTTCTAATAAGGGTTGTCTAAAGTTTTTTTTTTTTTTTGGATACCTATAGCAGCGCTTTTGCATAAGCGTTGTCTATGAAGTGCTGCCAAAACTTGTTTTTGGCGTAGTGTGGAAAATTTATACTCTGATTTTATTGAATAATTACTTGGGGTAGAATTGGGGTGTTACATTAGTGGTATCAGAGCTTGGTTGGTCTGTCCGATAAAGTTGTTGAGTCTTTTAACAATTGAGTATTGTTATTTAGTTCTAATTTTGTTCGTGTTGTAGTGATAAGTTGAGATGGATGGAAGGAACGATGTTGTGATTGCTACTTCTCTGCAAGCGATGACTCAGGCTATGCAGAATCAATCGAATGATGGGTCTCGTAGTTTGGAGACTTTCCAAAGGGAGAATCTGTCGGTGTTCAAGGGTAAGCATGATCCTGATGGAGCACTCGAATGGTTGAAGGAGATTGAGATAATATTTCGTGTGATGGACTACACTCCAGCATTGAAGGTTCGTTATGGGACTCATATGCTAGCAGTCGAGGCTAAAGATTGGTGGCTAGAGACACGTATGAGATTGGAAGTTGTAGGTGAGGAAATCACTTGGGTTGTGTTTCGGAGGGAATTCTTGATAAAGTACTATCCTGAAGATGTTCGGGATAAGAAAGAGATTGAGTTCCTTGAGCTGAAGTAGGGGAACAAGTCTGTTACTGATTATGGTACGAAGTTCATTGAGTTAGCTAAGTTCTATTCACATTTTGATGGAGAAGGTGCTGAATTTTCTAAGTGCATCAAGTTTGAGAACGGGCTGCGCTCGGACATCAAGAAGGTCGTTGGCTATCAAAAGATTCGTGTCTTTTTTTGATTTGATTGATAGTCATGGAATCTTTGAGGAGGATAACGATGTTCATCACAAGATTGTTAGTGATAAGAGAGGCAAGAATCAACAGAACCGTGGTAAGCCTTATGATGCGGGAAAAGGTAAACAGAGAGTTGCTCTGGGTTATAGGACAAGTGGGGGAGATGCTACTTCTAAAATTGTATGTTTCAAATGTGGGCAACCTGGTCACAAGAGTTATGCTTGTAATGCTGATGTGAAGAGATGTTTCCATTGTGGTAAGTTTGGACATGGAATTTCTGTCTGCCAACATAAGAGTATAATATGTTTTAACTGTGGTGAGGAAGGACACCTTAGTAGTCAGTGTCCGAAACCAAATAAGGGGCTTGCTAGTGGAAGAGCATTTGCTTTGGCTGGGAATCTGACAGCTAATGAGGAGAGACTCGTTAGAGGTACATCTTTCATTAATAGTACGCCTTTAATTACTATTATTGATACTGGTGCTACTCATTGTTTTCTTGCTGCCGATTGTGTCGAAAGACTGGGTCTTATGTTGTCTTCTATGAATGGAGAAATGGTCGTCGAAATTCCGGCTAAGGGATCGGTGACTACTTCTCTCGTATGTTTGAATTTCCCTTTGTCAATTTTCGACAAAGACTTTTCTGTTTATTTGATTTGTTTCGCCATTGCCTTTATATTGGTAACGTGCAGGTAACAAGGAGGTGTAGTTGTTACCGTTTTTAGTTCGAGTTCAGTGTCATTGCTCTGATACGTAGCACTCGGGGGAAATGAACACTTGTTTTATTTTTTTCTTTTTAATGTTGAATGTTTTATCGTTAATTGAGGATTTTTATTATGTTGATATTGTTTAGGACTCAAAAGATGTTATGCCTTATGTGTAAAACTATTATGATTCCGCTGCGTGATTAATGAAGTTGTTTATGTTTGAAGACTAAAAATGATACGTTGTGTTAGTTCCGCCTCTTTAAAGTGTTATGTATCTGTTTCAAATAAAAATGACAGGTTTATGTGTTTAAGTTGAAAAGTGTGACATCCTGATTATGTTGGAAAATTTTAAACTCTGATTTTATTGAATAATTACTTGGGGTAGAATTGGGGTGTTACAGGTAACATATATTTTATTTTACATTTGTAAAATTAATTATACATTTATATTAATTGACATATATACACATTAACAGTAACATATTTATTATTGGTTTAGGGCATTTCATCTTGTTAGCTATAGTTATCGTCACCGACTTATCGCCTAGTTGGCAAGGGAAAAATGCAGAACACTTTGGGAGATTTACTTCACCATAGACCTCTCCCTGATGGACACCTGAAAGTATCGGTTGATGTTTCATTAGATCTGGATGTGTTGCTATTGATACATGACACTGTTTCAGAGACAACATTTTTGCGAGATGCAATAGGATCTTTTGTTGCATGGCTGTTGGACCTCACTTTCATAGATGATGAGGTATGTTGAAAACTACTATGAATCTTTTACTATTCAATTGTAAATTATGACCTCATTTTTTTAAATGTTAATTTTAGACTCCTACAAAACCCGCATCTAAGGATAAAGGGATTTTGCGGCACATCGAGTCTGTTGCATCACAAAAAGAGGTACGTTTAAAGTGTTAATTATATGATCCGAATAAAAAACTGGATGATTTTATAATTTACCTAAGTTATATGTTTTTTAGGTACCTGATCAAGGGTCACAACAAGTGAGCTAGAAAAATAGTAGCGTACCCAACAAGAAAAGAGATCTTCCAATGATTGTGCTAAGAAAATTAGTACCTCAATTCCATATGTGTCTTGAAACACTTGTGGGAACATCAGATTTGATGAATGGTGATATTCGTCAAATGGATATGGAGGAAGGTATCTTTGGTTTTTCTTGCCTCGAAACAATTGGAAAAGAGGACATGGAACATATTTTGTTGCATCAAGAATTAGGCATCGATATTGTACACTCATACATCCGATAATGCAATCAATCTATTATTTAATTAGTTGAACAATTTATTTACACATTTCAATGAAAATAGTCTAATGTTTATTATGTTTTTATTTAAGGTTCTTGTATGAAAAATTGATGCGCGGGAATCAATTGTCAAACAGATTCCATTTTGTGTCTTCGTCCCGTGTCAACAGATAGACAATTATTAACGATCAAGATTCAGTAAGAGAGCACTTAGTCAAGAGATTCATGGTCAACAATACCGAAAGCTTGTATCTTTGGGCGTATAATACTATTCTTACAGGGTTAGATTTTTATTATAAAATTTTGTTTTAATTTATAGAGAAAATTTTCATCTAAACTTTTATTTTAATTTATAGACGTCACTTGTTGTTGGTTGCTATGGATCCTATAAAAGAAGTATTCCGATCTCAAAGAGACGCTCGAGTACCTCGGTCTAGATCAAGCAACATTACATGAATCAAAGTGTAGGTATATTAATTTTCACATTTTTGCTTATAATAGTGATGCTACTTGATAAAACAAGACAACTACATATTCTTTTTTGTTTTTCTATGTAGTATGCTCAACAGCGAAACAGTGTAGATTGCAAATACTTTGTTATGAGGTTTATGGGAGAAATCATTCATTTGGATCGAATAGAGATTCCAATCACGGTATGGATTTATAACTTAGGATTTGTTATATTTATTGGATATTTCATATAATTTATTACTTTTAACTAAATCATGCATATTATGTTTTGTTATGTAGTACTTTGAAGAATACAAGTGTGCATATTACACGAAAAATCAGTTGGAAGAAATCAAGGAGGAATTGTGTGAATATTTTATTGAGAAAAAATCATATAAGGTATTAATACATTATTGTGTGAAAATGTTATGAATACATTATTGTGTGCATACATTATTGACCGTGTTGTTCTATTAATACCTTGCAGGACCAAGACTGTCCGCTCGTCGAATTTTGGCAATTTTGAACTGATTTTATTAATGTGGGCTGATTTAGTTGTTGTTAGGGCTGATTTTTTTAGTGTTGACTTTGTTAGGGTTGATTTTGTTATTGTTAGGGATGACTTTGTTATTGTTAAGACTGATTTTGGTTCTGTTAGAAATATGTGAATTGAATTATAATGGTGTATATATATTTTGGATTACAATGGTATATAATGTATGATATTATAATGTCTTTTTTGTATATAACCGCTTCTTTGTTGAAATAATGGGATTACGATTGTAAATTACAGGTTTACGGGATTACAATTGAATATTACAGGTTTACATGTTTATGAAATAATGGCGCTATGTTTTGGTTTAAAAACCCAAAAAACGGTGCTAATAGACACAATAGAAAGCGCTTATTAATAAAAAGTGCTGCCTAAAATATACATTTGACAGCGCTTTTGAAAGCGCTGCCTTAGGCCTACTTTAGAAAGCGATTTTTAAGAAAAAGTGATGCCTAAGGTATACATAAGGCAACGCTTTCAAAAGCCTATATAGGGCTCGGAACAAAAGAATCAATAGTTTTCTAAGCAAGCCAAGACTTAACAAATGCACATCAGAACATGGAGTATATGTGAAAGGCTTAAGTTAATAAGATCAAAACATTTTATATCTATATGTGTATGATCTCTGTTCTAATGAAATTGAAGTGTCAAAGTTCGAGACCAACATGAAGAATGAATTTGAAATGTCATACCTAAGAATCTTGGCTTATTTTATAGGTTTGAAGTTTGTAAACTCGAAACATGGAGTTTTCTTGCACAAGAAGTATATTTTGAAGAAATTCAAGATGAAAAATTGCAAACCTACAATTACTTCCATGGAAACAACTATCAAATTGAAGAATGATACAAATGATGAATGGTTAGATGAAACTTTGTACAAGCAGATCATTGGATCATTAATGTACCTATGCAACAATAGACTTGATATTTACCATAGCATGGGATAGGTATGCAAATCATGGTTGAACCAAGATTATGCCACTTACTTGCAGCTAAAAGAATCCCCAGATACATTCAATACACTATAGATCATGGTATACTCATGCAATATCATAAGAGCATAAAATGGAGGCCAATACTTATGGCTATTTTGACTCAGATTAGGGAAGAGAAGATGAATGAGAAAAGTACAACAAAATACTTATTCATGATTGTAGCATCTCCAATTTTGTCGAGCTCAAAGATAAAAGGGATTTTGGCCCTATCATCATGTAATGTAAAGTATGTTGTAGCCTCCTGTCTAGCATTTGTGTTTTGAATGCTATTGGAAGAGTTGACTGATAGTGTAGTTGTGAATATCAAGTTATTAGTTGACAGCAAATGAGCAATTGACCTAACAAATCATTCAATCATCTTAGTGAAATACGAGTTGCTTGGCATTGCAACAACATCTTCATTGTCAAACTATTCAAGCCATAGCTAGATGATCAGGGAGAAGGGAGGGAGGTCTCATCATGAGTCAAATTATAAATAAAAAAACCCAAACAACCTTTTAGATATAAAACCAGCCATTCAAATTTATTCCACCCTTATGTATACCTCAAAAGCCATTAATAAAAAAAACTAAATATAGCTTATATATCATAGCACACAAGCATATTATATCATATAGCATATGAATCACGCCCAAAAACCCACTTCATTTTTATCCAATATATCTTTCATAACTTTTATCCACCATATTTTATTTGTTTGACTCCATTTTCATCACTATTTTACTATACACCTATTAAAATATGGTATGTGCGTGCGCACACTTGTGTAAAGCATGCAACTACAATAAAACTTAGAGACACAAAGGGTTAAAGTATTTGATATAAATATGAATATCAAAGAAAATAAATATATATCCTTGATGACGCAGCCCAAAGATATCAACTTGCAAAAAGAAGCTTTCAGGCTAATTAATTAGTAATAATTACCATCGATCAATTACATATTAATATTTCAGAAACTTGAGAAATGACTTTGAGAAGGTTGAACCATTTGCAACTCTGTAATTGCTTGACATGAATTATCATCGTTCATCAAGTTCCTTCAAGTACAAAAAAATCATTAAGATATCTCTTAATTTTTAATGGAAGATATATGAAGTTCAATTTAAATATCTCTTAAATAAAAATAATATATATAATAACTATTTATCTTACTCCCGTGGTCTTGTAGCCCAAAGAGAACTAAGAGCTCGGAGACGTCCATAATATTCTCCGATTACAATGAAACATCTCGCTGCTTGACGGACAGTCAATATTCGACATAATTGATGAAGAGTTTGTTGTCTCAAATTATCAGCCTATAATTTGATTCAAAGTTCAAAAATATAAATGTAAGAGAAAAGAGAATATATAATTCCAATAAAAAATAATTTTATACGATCAATCAATCATTATTATATATTCTAACGATTCATCGTGATATTTTTAAATTATTTGTGTGACATGCTGATCGATGAATCCTGATTATATATTAGATGTAAAATTCATTGTATTACCTTTAACTATAAAAAAAATTTTAATTATATTTAAGCAAGATGCTAATTAAGTTCATAACAAAACAATAAAATCAAGTTTAAGTCTAAATTTAAAATAAAAAGTAATATAATATTAATCAATAATGTAAAATAAAAAATAGAATAATCAAACTCCAACTACCATATGAATGGGTCCCTTATCTAGGACTAATTAACACATATGGACAAGTACATCATGCTATCAAAGAGGTTGAAAGTTGAAACATATGATATAGTTTTTTATTTTATTTTATATATTATTGGAGTTTAATTAATGATAAATCATTTGAGCAAGCTGGTGTTTTATTAAAATATTAATGATTATAAGTCTAACTTAGGTTATTTTATTTATATACATTCATCCACCCATCATTGTATTAAACCAACTTTTGATTGAAACATTTTAAGATAGAAAAATTACATCAAATACCTAGCACTGAATGTTTGATTTAACATTCATGCACCTTAGTAGCTAGATATAACCTAGCAATAATAAACTAAAGTATCCAAAAAATTGACAATAATAATTAATTACAAGTAGCAAATATATTTTTAAAGTCAATTATATATTATTTAAAATAAATTAAAGACTTATTGTAATTTTTTTAATAAAACAGCACATAAGAAACCCTAGTTTTTGAAAAATTGGTGTATTTGTGTACCTGATGGACAAATCCTTCAAGGTTGGAGATTCTGGCCATGGCAGCGACCATCTGTTGAACACCGTCGATGACCGGCCCTCCGGCAATGGTGTCCACAATACGATGGTGGAGCTGTTCATGGCCTTGTGAGAGAGCATCTTCTGCTTGATGTGATGAATGTCTTAGCGCCATTATCCCTACTATTTGTTGCTCAGCTAGAGGCTCTAAATGTTGTGTCAACATCTAACCACAAAATAATCATATACAATAATTAATAACACCCTTAAACATATTTTTATCAGCATATCTTAGTTCAACGGACAGAAACCGATATTGATAGGTTGGATGTATGATATACCATGATGAGCTCCGTGGGTTTGAAACCACCTATCCAAATGAACGGTCGCTCGGCTGGAGAAGTCCAAATACCTTTAATAAGGTGAAAAACATCTGATTTAACAGCGACTTCCTTTAATCGGAAAAGTTCATCGTAATGATAAAGATATCCATCAACAATCACTCTCAGTTCATTATCCGCCAATGCTGCATGCAGCCCGCCACGAAGCTCGGTCAAGAGCCGTTGATCTTCCTCTAACCATCTTGCATACTCCATGTCAAACATGGCAGCTCCTACAACAATTAACATAATAATAATCCATTATTCATGCTTATAAATTAAACAACATTTTAAATAATCAAGAAAAAAATCATAACATTTACCAGGGCTAATATTTCCACCACCACAGCCCAAAAATAGTCCCTATAAAATAATAATCAATATCATTATGATGTATTTTTAAATTTTTCATATATAATATGAGAAAAATATATATCTCTACCTGTGATCGCGCTCTTTGAAGTTCTTGTTCGAGATTCGATAATCTTAATCTACTTGACTCTAGCTGTTGTACATAGGCTTTTTTTCTTAAACGGCTTTTCTTTGCAGCTTCTCTATTTTGTGCCAATCTTCTCAGTGTCTGAAGACAAATCAAACCATAAAAATAAAAACAAAAACAAAGATATACTTTGTGGAAAATAATAATAATAATAATAATAATAATAATAATAATAATAATAATAATAATAATAATAATAATAATAATAATAATATATGTTATAAATAAACATGTTTGTGTGATATTTAAAAAACCTTTGGATCTAGTGTCTTTCCTGATGTTGAAATAGCTCCTTTTATCTGCAATGAAAACAATCACAAAATTAATTATTATTATTATTATTATTATTATTATTATTATTATTATTATTATTATTATTATTATTATTATTATTATTATTATTATTATTATTATTATTATTATTTCAACTATTATTCATCAGAAAATCCTTGAGGAATCAGGAAAACTCTGAGTCATAATGATTTTCTGAGAGTTGTTGGGATCTGTGTTGTTCTTTTGTGCAGAAAAGGAAAGAGAGAGAGAAAAGAAAAACCAAGACAGTAGTGTTTGTCTGAGTTTAGGAAACATGAAGAGAGAGATTTAACAACCTTTTGTTGAGGTGATTTGGCTTTTGATTGATTCTGTGATGTGCCTGTTCTTAAAGCAGCTTCATCAGTTGTTGCTATCTCTTGTTGCTGTTGAATCTGATCAAAACCATGATTATGATGATGATGATCTGAAGATGAAGATGCTTTTATACTTATTGGTGAATCTGTTTCAAATTGAATTTCTGTTGAGCCTGAATCACTACTTTCACCTCCTGATTTTGAACCTCCCTATGTTTCAATATCCACACACACACAAAAATATCATTTTCAAAACAATATAGTAAATTCCAACAAATTAGTTAATTTCATCCGATCCTATTATTACTAAAAACTCATTTTTTTAAATAAAGTGAATTATTTTAAATACGGTGAATAATTAATATATTTTTAATTTATACATTAGTTATTCAGTGTATTTAAAAATTTGAGTTTTTATTATAAATAAGACTGAAGTGAAGAATTATATGTAAATAATGTTTACATATGGATTGGTCAAAGATGGAGAAGTGAGAGAAGCAAGAACTCTTGGTGTTTGTTGGAACCTAATTGGCCATGAAGGAAACATTTCAAGTGTAGCTGCTGGTTTGCTTCCTTCATCATTTCTTATCTTGATTCCTTGAAGAACAATTGCCTCTTCAAGCTCTCCAAAATCAAAAGTAGACCCTTGATTCCTAAGATAACAAAAATAAAAAACAATTATAATGGAAAATTAAATTAAAACTACTTTACAGAAAAAGAAGAAACATTATATTATGTTTGACAAAAAATTTGTTAGTGTTAGTAGCACTAAGATAGAGAAATTATTGAAAAATACATTAAGGTTGATGTTGAGGTAGTGATTCCATGAAGAACGTAAGGGACATGTTGAGTTGAAGGTCCTGACTCAGATAAACCAATCTCTCCAATTCTATGACTAGCCATGCAAAACTATGATCAAAGTTTAAACCTTTCCCATCTTCCTTGAAGCTGAAACTAAAAAAAGAAAATCATATGGTAGAACTTAGAAACTCAATTCACAAGATAAAAAAGTTGGTCACAAGAAGATGAACATAGCCACTTATTTACCTGTGTTTCTTTTGGAATTCTGAGGACAAATAGAAACCTATGTGGAAAAATTAGAATAGAAGAGAAAACAAAAACTTTGTTGTCAAAGTAGTAATATATAAGTTGCTATAAGAAGATAGTGAAGTCTTTTTCTTATATATAAGTTACATTTTGTAACATTTTATCTCTTATGGGGTGTCTCTATCTTTCTTTTCTCCTTCTCTAGGAAGAAACCTAGATTGATAAGTGTGTTTGGTTTGCTTTGTTACTCTCTTTTATTAGTGGCTAGTAGTTAGGTTGAGAAGCTTATTTATAGTTTCACTTTTAGAAGAAAAGAAATTGATTTTAAATGTATAAAATTATTTAAGATTAGATATTTTTGAGTAAAATTAATTTAGTATTCAAATTCATTCTAATTAAATTAAATTAAATTAAATTAAAATGAAATGTTTAGTTTTCAAAACCATGTTTGAAGTAGTCAAACGTGTTTGATCCTAAATTGTGATGTTTCGTTATTTTAAGTAAATTAATGTAGCTTTGTTAAATTGTTTTGTCAATGAAATTTATACATTAATAAATAAAAGACAAACAAATAACAATAAATTCTCCCGTTACCTTGTTTTAATGACGAAATTGAACATTTTGAAAATTATATATTTATTGACTTACCAAATACAACATTGTTATACATAAGTTTTTGGATTTTCTGTAAAAGATTTTGTTTTTGGTGCTAGAAAATTATTTGCTATGAAAATATTTGATTGTTGAAATATGTTTTCTCGTGTTTGACCACTTTATTTAAAGCGATTTTAAAGATTATTTGTCACATAGGAAAATCTCCAGTCCTCGGTTCCACCCGCCAAAAAACTTCAATCAAGTCCACACATGGGTGTTTCCCTCCTATCCAAAAGTACGCAGAATATATAATGATTTAAGTGTCGCTCTCCCCTCAAGTGGGACAATCAAGAAGTTTACTGGAAGCTCTTTCTTCACATATACTTCAGTCCGCCAAAATATATCAAATATGACATCTCTAACAAGGTCATGTCGATATTGGAAGCCAAAAAGTTCGATGTAATATATTGTGTGTTTCCCAAAAGTATCCAAACACGCCTTGCGACAAACAAGGCAAACCTCATCTATAAAAAACAAGTGAATCATAAGGTGATATATTATAATAATATGTGGTACTCCACTAATAACATATGTTGTCTAGCCCATCAATAAGTATGACAAGAAGAAAGTCCAGAGCATGTGTGACTTGAAAACAACCAAAATTGTTTTTTTGTCATGCGGTCATGTCAAACTTTACATCCAAAACACGGTTACTAAAAAACACACTTGCCAAAACATGTCGTTATTTAGGGAGAACAATATTATTGATAGTAAAACTCCTAAGGTCAAAATTTGGAATTACAACACTATGACCATCCAACGCTCTATCACAATTAAAGTTCATATAATATACTTCATTGTATCTCAATATATGCTTATAATAGTAAATATTGAGTCCTAAAAACTAAAAAAGAATATGGGGAAGCCTCTACGGTTGAGTACAAACTCAATCCACCAATTTTAATTGGTAAAAAAGTCACCCTTAATTGAAGTTACCTAAAGAAAAGATATCCACCAATCATGTGGTTGGAGACATTGTGGTCAGTGACCAACATGGAGGGAGGTGGTATGTATGTTACAAACCATATTATCTACCACGTGATGTCCTTTTGGGAGATAATTTAATGTACTTAAAGATAGTGTAAACTTCATCTACTAGGGGGGCTTCGAAGAACAAGGTGACCGACATGGAGGGAAATTGTATGTACGGACGCTTAACCTCCAAAATCTTCATTGTATGGCCATTATAGGGGATTCCGGATAACCTAAACACTTTTACAATTGTTGTGAAGTAGTAATCTGCAACCTTGCGGATATATTGTTTGACAATAGAGCTCATCTTTTTGTCTTTCTCCTCAAAATAAACTCGCTCGTGAGCCAGGTTATCTTGCTCAAATTATCAACTAACTTGAACAAACCATCTGCATCTCTCCATGTAGATAAGCATTCCAAATTTTGATGTTGTTGTAAGGACTTTCGATTTCCAAACTTGCAATCTTGCATATTCTAGGCTTACCCATCTATAAATGACAATGAAGAAAAAGTAACAATAGAACCCAAGCTCCTACTGATCCCGACTCAACGACCACCTTATAAAGAGCATCTTCCAATGCGTGAGATAAATAAAGATGACACTCAAGAGTTATACTTTTATCGGTGAAGATTGGTGTTTCAAGGGCTCTCACTAAGTACTTTGCATCCAAAATAAGCTTCTAGTTTGTTTCAAGGCTATTCGAGTCTGTTGTAGATAGCCTTGTAATATTAACAATGTGACTTTCGACCTTCCATGTCTCATGAGTAACACAAAAGATACCATTGGGATAATGACATGCCCAACTCATGGGATAAATGCTCATACACCTTCTACACAATCCTTGATAAACCACCCTTAAAGACTCATCCATTACCCTAAATAAATCTTCATTGTTCTCAAGTGCATTACATATTGCACTTTTTTTGTTCGTCACTGCATAAGTGTGGTGTATTAAGATAAGACACCATACGAGAAATATATCCTTGCTTCCATCTTTACCATCATAAAAATAATGAGACCTTAGAAATAGACAATGTAACCCTCATATTTGAGTAGAAACCATGCACAGTGCCAATGTCCTACTCAATACAAAAGATATCTAGTTGATGAATTCTAACAAACACGTTGTAGGCCGCAGAAAAATAGAATTTCACCATGATTGTGTGGTTGTCTTACTCTACATAATTGAACCAAGAAATTATACTTTTCCAAAAATTCTTGAAAGACCAATGAAAAGGTTTGTTTTAGAAAAAATGGGAAAGAGGTTTAGTGTAATAAGAAAATGATAGGATATGATGATTTTATAGGACTAAATGGATGTGAAAATTAATTCGATGAAGATGTTTGGGAAATTGGAATAAATGTGAATAGGATGGCTAAATTTATATATCAAGATGAAAAATGAAGAAGAAAATAAGAAAATGATGGCTAAATTTGAATTTGTAGTATGGTGGTTTTATTGATTAAAATATAATTTCTACCTTGTTATATATATATATATATATATATATATATATATATATATATATATATATATATATATATATCGTTTTTAAATTATTCATAGCTAAAGAAAATATTTAAGGTTTCATTCGAGAATAAGGAGCTATTGAGTTTAAGGTTTAAGGTTTATGTCTCTAACTTTTGCCTAGACCGCCCTTTCAAGTTTTCAGCCTACCGAGACGCTATTTTTTGCCTAAGCCGTCCTTTCGGGTTTACAACTTAGAGAGTTGTTCTTTAATTTATTTAGGCGAAGTATTTCTTGACTACATCAGCATTCAAAGGATGTAGGAACTCCTCGCCATCCATAGTTTCAAGAATCAATGCACCACCAGAGAAGGCTTTTTTGACAACATATGGGCCTTCATAATTAGGAGTCCACTTGCCTCTAGAATCAAAGTTTAAAGACATGATCTTTCTGAGCACGAGGTCGCCTTCTCTAAATACACGAGATTTGACCTTCTTATCAAAAGATTTCTTCATTCTTTTCTGGTACAACTGACCATGACACAAAGCAGTCATTCTCTTTTGTTCAATCAAATTCAACTGGTCAAACCGATTCTGAATCCATTCAGCATCAAATAATTCAGTCTGCATTATCACATGCAAAGATGGGATCTCAACCTCAATGGGGAGCACTCTTTTCATGCTGTAAACAAAAGAGAAAGGGGTTGCCCTTGTTGAAGTACGAACCAAAGTCTGATACCCATGCAAAGCAAACGGTAGCATCTCATGCCAATCCTTATAGGTAACGACCATCTTTTGGATAATTTTCTAAATGTTTTTATTGGCAGCTTCAACTGCCCCATTCATCTTGGGCCTGTAATGAGAAAAGTTGTGATGGACAATCTTGAATTCTTCACAAAGTTCCGCCATCACCTTATTATTCAAATTTGAGTCGTTGTCAGTAATGATCTTGTTTGGCACACCAACCGAAAAATGAGATTGTTCCTGATAAATCGAACTACCACATGATTGGTAACATTGACATAAAAATCCACTTCAACCCATTTGGTGAAGTAGTCAATTGCTACCAAGATGAAACGATATCCATTAGAAGCCTTATGTTCAATCATCCCAATCATATCAATACCCTATATAAAGAAAGGCCACGAGGAAGAAATAACATTGAGCAATGTAGGAGGCACATGAATCTTATCAGCATAAACCTGGAACTTATGACACTTCCTTGCAAATTTATAACAATCAGATTCCATTGTCAACCAATAGTAACATGCCCTTAGCATCTTCTTCGCCATAGAGTGTCTATTGGCATGGGTACCAAAAGAACCCTCATGAATATCATGCATCAACATGTCTACTTCGTGTTTATCCAAGCATCTGAGCATAACCATGTCATGATTTCTTTTGTATAACACACATTCATTAAGGAAGAAGCTACCAGCCAATCGCCTCAACGTCTTTCTATTTTTGCTTATTGCATCAACCGGATACTCTTGAGTCATCAGGAAGTTCTTGATATCATAATACCAAGGTTTATCATCCTTTTCCACATCCATGGTGAATATATCAGCTGGCATCTCAAGGCGCTCAATGGTGATCTGAGTTACATCATTCCATTAGTTTACTTTGTACATGGAAGACAAAGTAGCTAAGGCGTCTTGCATCTGATTCTCATCTCGAGGAATATGGTGAAGCTCCACTTTATTTAATAAAGTCAATAGTCTCCTCACATAATCTTTCTAAGGGATTAAGCCAGGGTGACTAGTCTCCCAATCTCCTTTTATCTGATTTGTTACCAAAGATGAGTCACCATACACATCAAGAATTTTTATTCTGAGATCGATGGCTTCTTAAAGACCCATGATACAAGCTTCATATTCTGTCATATTATTCGTACAATCAAACATCAACCTTGTTGTGAAAGGAATGTGAGATCCTTGGGGAGTGATGATCACAACACCAATTCTTTTTCCATAAGCATTCACAGCTCCATTAAACACCATTCCCCATCGGGACTCTAGATTTGGACCTTCTTTAGGTAAAGGTTCATCACAATCTTTCATTTTCAAATACATTACATCTTCATGCCGAAAATCAAATTCGACAGATTGGTCATCTTTAACCGGATGATGAGCTACGTATTCTGCCAACACACTTCTTTTGATAGCTTTCTGGGTGCGGTATTTGATATCATAATCAGATAAAAACAGCTGCCAACGTGAAATTCTTCCTGTGAGGAAAGGATTTTCAAAGATAACTTGATTGGATCCATTCGAGAGATCAACCAAGTAGTATGATTCAACATATATTGTCGAAGATGCTTCGCAGCCCAAACTAAAGCACAACAAGTCTTTTCCAATATAGAATACCGTGACTCATAGTTAGTGAACTTCTTGCTCAGATAGTACATGGAATATTCGTTTCTTCTTGTTTCATTTTGCTGTCCCAAAATACAACCCACGGAGCTTTCTAACACAGTTAAATACAGAACCAATGGTCTTCCTTCAACATGAGGGAGCAAGATAGGAGTCTCGAGTAAATACTTTTTGATACTTTCAAATGCCTTTTGGCAATCATCTGTCCGTACACAACCTTGATCTTTCTTCAACAGCTTGAAGATTGGTTCACATGTTGCAGTCATATGAGAAATGAACCTGGAAATGTAATTCAAACATCCAAGGAAGCCTCTTACTTGCTTTTTCGTTTCTTGGTGTCGGCATCTCTTAAATTGACCTAACTTTATTGGGATCAACTTTAATTCCTTTCTGGTTAACAATGAAATCCAACAACTTCCCAGATTGGACACCAAATGTACATTTATTAGGATTCAAACGGAGGCGATACTTTCTCAAACGCTAAAATAACTTCAACAAGTATTCCAAATGATCTTCCTCAGTTTGGGACTTGGAAATCATGTCATCAACATACACTTCAATTTCTTTATGAATCAGATCATGGAATAGGATAGTCATGGCCCTCTGGTATGTTGCACCAACGTTCTTCAACCCGGAGGGCATCACTCTGTAACAGAATGTTCCCCAGGGTATATAAACGTTGTTTTTTTATGTCCTTAGGAGCCATCTTAATTTGATTGTATCCGGAAAATCCATCCATGAACGAGAACATTTTGCATTTTGCAGTACTTTCCACCAACATATCAATGTCCGGCAAAGGAAAGTCAGCTTTCGGACTAGCCTTGTTCAGATCTCGGTAATCAACACACATGCAGACTTTTCCATCTTTCTTTGGTACTGGCTGTCATACCCCAAAATTTGCCCTCCATCTTCTCAAGATATTTCATACATCCATACTCAAGGATTCCTCAAGAGTTGATCAGACAAACTCTCTCCTAGACAATCAACCCAAACTAGGGTTTGGAAATTCTCAGATCAAGATGAGCTTCCAACATCTCCAATGGTCTTCATGCCTCCTCATATGCTTCAAGGATTCTCCATGTCAAGTTTCAAGCCTTACAAGTCAAGTTTCCTCAGGCAATTGCTCAGATGGTTGAAAATCAGTTGTATTGGACAAAAAGTCAACATACAGTCAAACTTCATAATTTTTGGTCAACATCCTCATTTTGAAGTTATATTCATCATTTGATCAAGGGTTGATCATGATTCATCAAGAAAACTCAAGATTTGCTCAAACGTCAAACTTTCTAAATTAGGGTTTCTAGATGAAAAGTCAACTGAACTTTGACTGATCATAACTTTTTCATACTTTCTCAGAAATTTTTCCACCACCTCTTGTTTTGAAGGAAATTCAATTCTCTACAACTTCATGTCTCACAAGAATGTCCAAAAAATTCTTCATTTGAGAGGTATGGCTCAAGACATTACAGGTAATTTTCAAAGTCAACAAAAAGTCAACTTTTGTTTTGAAGATATATTGAGCATGGAAACTCCAATTGAGATGAGACAAAAAAGGTTGGTTAGAGGACTCTTAGAGCTTTTCAAAAAGTCCAAGAACACTCAAAAATGTGGAAAATTGAGCAAGATACACTATTCAGAAGTTGGGCAATTTTGGACAATTGCACAAAAGGACATTTTGGTCAAAATGCAAAATTTTCCAAATGGGCCTAAAATCTTTTGATCCAAACTTGTTCATGACATTATTCTTGACCCATAAATGCTTGGCCATGGTGATTTTCTATTTTTATGATTTATCTTTGAATTTTAGAACATTTAATTCAAAAATAAATTATATAAAATATGAAAATAATATATTTTTTCAAATGGATTGGATTTATATTTTCCTTGAAGTCCATGATAGCCCATAGCAATTACCAAATTCGTGCTAGCCTCTTACATGGAAGGAAAATCAATTTTTTTCAAAGATTTGATTTATTTTTAAAGAGAAAATATTACACATTGATTGATCAATCTTTTTTCACTCTCTTTGCCATCCAAATTCTCTCTATAAATACCAAACATCATGGACAGCAAGCAACACGAAACCCTAGCTCAAGCCAAACCCTTATTCTTGCAAAAAAATTCTCAAAACTTGAAAAATTCGAATTCCATATTGCAGCCTCTTCCAGCCTCTTTCAACCATTCAATCTTGCTTCTGAGGTGCCCAGCAATCGTTTTCAGTCCTTACTTGAAGCCAGGACATCCAAAATCGTAACCTACAGCCTGCTCCGATTTGGTACATTTGTGAAATTCAAATTTCATTTATCATGCATTATTAACTGTTTTCGTGTGTTTATTTGTGATCAGGAGGTTCATTAGAACGCATTAGATGCATTACATGCAAGCATACACGTAGGAATTGATAGTTGCCATTGCTAGGGCAGTTCGGTTTCTTTTCTTCGAAACTCATTACACAGGCCGATTCAACGCAAATGGATATCACCAATGAATCCAGGAGGGTCGAAATAGGTGGGCTAGGTCTTATTTTTGCTTGTAATTTTCGTATTTCGCAGGTTTGAGGATCATCGTCGCCGGAGAAGACGACCAGAGCTAGGGCTCCGGCGTCGTTGACTGGCTTGGACCGGTTGACTCCGATTGACTGCAGGCGTGGCGTCTTCGTGCTTCATGATTCGCTCTCTCTTTCCAACTGGACCCCACGCGTGGGCTGACTATGTTTGATACAAATCAGTGACACGTGATCACTCAAATTCAAATGTTTCCAGCTTTTCCAACACCAAATGACAGATGGCGCAGCGGTTAAGGTGCTCACTGTGTGTAGATACCCCTCAGGGTCACAAGTTCGATCCTCTCCAGCACCGGTTTTGCTTTTCTTTTCCAAAACTTCAAACTTTTTTCTATTTTCTAATTATTTAATATTTTCATGCATTTTAATTTCTTTTCAATATTTTTATTCTGCATTAAAAAATTATCAAAAATTATTTTTCTTTTTACATTATTTCCAGAAAATCTTTATTTAATTTATAAAATTAAAAAATACAATTTTGCATGCATATTTATTTTTATTCATAATTTTGCATTTTAATTACTTTTAATTCATTTTAAATTATTAAATTGCATTCAAAAAATCCCAAAAAATTATTTTAGCATATTTATATTATTTCCAGCATGTCATATTTTTCTTATTTTAAAACTTGCATTTTTCTAACATTTTTTCTCTTATTCGATTCATCTCGTATTTTCCGAGTTCTCATTCTTTTACAGGTTGATCCGATTCAGACGATTTTTCTTTATCATTTTATTTTTTCCAATAATGTAACTGTCTATGGGATGTAATAGTTTAAATTAGGCTTTTATTTTCCGCAAAGTTTAAATTATGTATCTGCCCCAAAGCCATGTAATAGCGTAGGACATTTACCTTTCCGCACTTTACATTCCGCATTTTAATTTCCGCACCCTATAAATTGCTAGTAACTAGGTGTGCATGGCAAGATAATAATCAACATAGCCCACTAATTTTCAAGATAAAACATATCTGAATCAACACACTTCTTCACACACGCACCCCTTAGGGTAATTCTCTCTCGTTGCCTTTACGAATTCAAAATGGTCAAGTCCCTCGAACGTAGAGGTATTCTAGCACCGTTGCCTTCAAAACAAATCATCATAGTCCCTTCGATACAAAGATCATAAGACCCACGATGTCGCCTCCGAATACATGATCTTGACCCTCGATTGTCGCCTACGAAAAATGATGATAGTCCCTTCGAATGTGCTAGGATACTTCCTACAAGTTGCTTTCTATGACCATACGATGTCCCTTCGAATGTCCCGCTTACATCCAACGAATAGGGTTACCTACCAACTAATGGTATGGATAACACTATTCTAAAGGAACGTAAAACAACACGAAAACGACCAATTCTGAGTAGGTAAATAAGACTTTTAGTTGCTTGCTCAAATCAAATACTTTTTGCACCTCACACTTTTGTCAAAGTTCAAACTCTTTTCAAAACGAAACATTTCCGAACACTTTGTATACATTCCTACATGAATCATTCCAAAGTCAAAGCGAAATGCCTTTTCAAAACATTTCCAAACACACAGAAAGCACAATTTTAAAGATGATCTAAGAGCAACTAAGAGCCCGTAGATAACTACGGATGGAAAGGGGTGCTAATACCTTCCCTTTTCATAACCTTCTCCCTTACTCAGAATCTAACGAAGGTCTTTTTCTGTACTTTTACCTTCCCTTAAATGGATAAAAATAAAAGTCGGTGGCGACTCTTGCTATCCGCACATTTGCGATACAAACACTAAAAAGTCAGTTCACCGTATCACACTGGCACAATGTTAGCAATCCATTGAGGATAAACTGATGTCATATACAGGATGTTCAAAGTTGGAAGAGGGCGCAGGGTCATTGTTTTCAACGATTTTATCAATTAATCTGCATATATAATTATGATTAATTTTACAAACTAACACATGTGGCAAGTGATTATGTATATTCAATTCAGTTATTATTTTTTTGAAAGGGTTTTTCTAATTACCATTTTTTCAAGAAAAAAACATAAAATAAAACACACTTTTATTAATGATCTTAAATTTCAAAATAACATATTTTGCCCATACAACATCACTTTCACCTTAGGCAAAGTGAAAGAATTATTATTTGAAAATTTAAACAAGCAAAAGTGAATTACTTCGACACGTGAATGTAAGTGGGGATGTCAATAGCAGTTCAATTACAAACTCTGGCTCCATGCGTCATAAAGTTGGGCATCTCCTACTCTTGCCTTCTACAATAATGGGATTGATTCCTATAATGGTCGGGTCAAGATAACCAGCCATTCGGAAAATATCCGGATACTTGACAACAATAGATCTCGACTTCAACATCTCTTTCTTGTTATTTATGGAAAAGCCTAGGCCGACGTCATTCTTGTTCACTTTTGGCTCAACAACTTGTCCCTAAGCATTTCTAGAACCCTTCTGAAGTACATTACGGGCATCCTTCAATGAAGCGACGAAATCCTCACTCCTTTGGACACTGTCAATAGATAAAACTTGGAATTGTCTTCCAACATCGGCTTCATCAACTCCTACTACAGAGAAAGAGGATAAATGAGAAACCAGCATAGCTTGTTCTCCTTCCACAATAATCACAACTCCTTCACGGATAAACTTCAATTTCTGATGGAGAGTAGAAGTCACAACACCAGCCTCATGAATCCAAGGTCGTCCCAACAAACAACTATAAGTAGGAAATATATCCATTACTTGGAAAGTGATTTGAAACAACTCTGGGCCAATATGAATGGGTAAATCCACTTCCCCAATAACAGATTTATGAGAACTATCAAATGCCTTTACAATGATACCACTTGGACGCATCGGCGGACCTTGATATTTGAGCTTTGAAAGGATACTTTTGTGAATAAAATTCACCACGGAACCGTTATCAATAAGCACATTGGACAACGCATAATTCTTGCAATTCATGGAAATGTGCAAAGCAACATTGTGATTCTTTCCCTCAGCGGGAAACTCTTCACTGAAACTCAAATTATTGCAAGCTGTGATGTTCCCAACCACACTATTGAAAGTTTTCAGAGGCACATCACAATCAACAAAAGCCTGATCCAAAACCTTCATTAGAGACTCTCTGCGAGCTGAAGAATTCATCAATAAAGCCAGGATTGAAATCTTGGATGATGTCTGCATCAATTTCTCAACGATCTTATAATCGCTCATCTCGATAATCTTCAACAAATCATCCATTTCTTTCTCTTGGGCTACCCCACTAGTCTGCCCTTCAGCTTTCTTGGGTGAAGCACTAGCTTCCATAATCTTTTTACCATCATCAATCATCTTTGGGAACACAGGAGCAAACACACGACCACTTTTGGTCATTCGACTAGCTTCATCAATATTTCCCACCTGAGGCAATGGTTAAATCGGAACCTCAACATCTCCTTCTAGAATGGTGGCATTGTACTTTTAAGGAACAACCTTATTGGAACTATACAAGACAGGTCCATGTAAGCTAATAACCAAAGGAGTAATTGGATGCTTGCTGTAATAGGTCACCTCCACAAGAGTGGGAATATCAAAGTGTGGAACAATGACATTTACATCTGCTTCTTCTCCCAACTCAAACTCATCAGTGGAGAAATATTCATCAGCAAAAACATATTCATCATCAGATTCATCAAACGATCTTTCAATAATATTGACGCCATTGTTGAAACCAACTCTGCTCACTACAATATGAATAATTCCCTCGTCTAGCAGACGCTGAATATCTCTTTTCACAATATCACAACCACAATGATCCGTGCTACATATTGAGCATTCACTGTATTGGTGCACCTCCTGGCCTTCAATGAAATTGAACGCAACGTGAAAATTGACCAGATTGGCATTAGTCTCGTTCACATCCCAGATGTGCACTTCTATAGGAGGACCATAAACAACATTCACTTCAACCCTAGGCTCATCCTTCAACCTGATAACCTGAATAAGGTTTTAGTCCATCATATCTTGAAGATCACTCTTTACCTTATCACAACCACAAATATCATTATTGCACACATTACAAGCAGCATGATCATGGAAACAATAACCAACCTTACAGAGAGCAACATACATCTTCACAAGATCTCCAATGATCAAATTCACATCATAAACCTTGATTTTCCATCAATCATATTCACAACTTTTCCATGTTTGGGCAACGAATACTCTTGCACATTAGGACCCATGTCCTTGAAAGACAACAACCCTGACCTAACCATCTTTTTCACTTCTAACTTCAATGGGTAACAGTTCTCAATAATGTGCCCTGTAGCTCCTTGATGGTAGGCGTAAGTCTGATTAGCTTTATAATACCATGGCAAAGGATTTGGAACAGCTTGAGGAGCCCTTGGTTGCACCAAGTGCCTCTGAATAAATAATGGATACAACTCTGCATAAGTCATTGGAATCAGATCAAATAGCTCTCTCTTTGGGCCTTGCACTTGCTAAGATGTTTTGTGATAATGGATGGTAGTTGGAGAAGCAAAAATAACAAGGGTAACAACAACAACTTGTTGGTTCTGAGGACGTTTACTAGGGAGCCTAGTTCTCCTTTCTTGAACAACAACATTAACATCTTCTTTCTTTTTGGAGAATCCAGAGGATGGTTTCTTAGCTCTACTCGATCCTTCTTCCTACAACAGTCGTCCTTCTCGGACAGCTTCTTCTAGACGCACTCCCATGCTTTCCATTTCAGCAAAATCATTAGGAGCACTGGCCACCATCTTCCTGTAATAGAAAGGACCCAAAGTCTTCAGGAAAACCTTGGTCATTTCTTATTCACTTAATGGAGGTATAACTTGTGCAGCAAGCTCACGCCATCGCTGAGCATACTCTTTGAATGATTCCTTATCCTTCTAAACCATTGCCCTTAGCTGATCACGATCGGGCGCCATGTACATGTTATAATTGTAATGCTTCATGAAGCTTCACCCAAATCATTGAATGTATGGATGACACTGATGTCTAGATTCATATACCACCTTAAAGTCACACCTGTCAGACTATCTTGAAAGAAGTGAATGAGTAGACGCTGATCTTTAGCATGAGTGGACATCCTTCTCAAGTACATCATCAAATAATCACGGGGACAAGAGAGTCCCTTGTACTTCTCGAAATCTGGAACTTTCAATTTAGCAGGAACTTTCACATTATGAACTAAGCAAAAATCATTGACATTATCTCCAAAAAGCTTTTTCCCCTTGAGGGCTTTCAACTCTTTCTGCATCTTGTCAAACTGTTCCTGAAATCCATCTATTCGATCATAGAAGTCTAAGCTTTCACTCGAAAGAGGGAGTGGATTATCAAACTCTTTGTTGAAAACAGGAGTAGCATGCACCACAAGAGGTGCATAAAAAATAGCAGGTTGGGTCAAGGAGGTCACTTGAGCAGCAGGGTTGTAACCTTTAGACATGAAATTCTCTGGCATTCCCCAAGGATAACCAGGAGGCATACGGTGTTGGACGATACAAACCACTGGCACTACAGAAACATGAGCATCTTGAACTTCAAAGATGATAGTTTTTTATTCAGGTGGAATGATACAAGGAGAAGGAGGATGGGAGGTAGTGGATAATTCTGAGCAGCCACCAATTATTCCACCATAGCAGTCAAGTTGGCCATACCGGTCTTTGAGGAGATAACTTCTTCGTGCATCTCGCGATTCTCTTGCTCTAGATTTTCCATCTTCTTCTTAGAATTGACTCGAGTGTTATACCGATGGAACAACTTGAAGACTAAACGAAGCAGAGAAACGAATAAGACAGCTGGGAGAGTATGAAAATGCAAGAATGTGTGTTCTATGATGCATGACATGCAATGCATATGTTTTGTTTTATTTTTCTTTTTATTATTAAAGGAACTTAATAAAGACAATTTAATTTTCAAATGTCAAAGTATAACATAATTGAAATACTGAATAAGCTCATATCATTAATAAAATATTTGAGGATTACAACTCTTCAATACAAGTTTCAAAAAGCCCAAGTACAAGAGAGATAGCAAAATAAAACTACAAGCTCTAAAGAATCAAATCTGTAGAAGACCCCTCTTTAGACGAACGCTTCCTCTTGAGTTTCCTGATCTCTTCCTTTAGTTGCTCATTCTCCAACACGTACATGTCAACAAAACCTTTCCAAGCACCGGACTCAGAAGTATGAGAATAAAAAGGAGCGCTAAGAACTGGGTAGATACAAGAAGAAATTATATCCTCTTCCTTCTACATCATCTCCACAGCACAACTCTCAAGAATCTCAATCAAATCATCATTTTCCTTCAACTCTGCTTCATGAGACATCTTCAGGGTATGATACTTGTTCCTCTAAGCTTCGTTCTCTTGTTGCTTCCTAACCAAAGCAAGTTGAAGATCCTCTATTTCATTTGAACCATGAGTAGTAGCCAAGAACAAATCAACAAAAGGCTCTTCACGAGAATACGATATCTTCAACTCAATAGCTCTTTCCTATACCCATAGAAGATAAGGCTCCAAATAAACAACTCCTCTCTGCCCTAGATTCTCTCTTCCTTTCTTATGAATATGACATCACACTTTCTCTATATCCTCCTAGATGAACTGTGGTCTTCACTCTCTTTAAGAAAGAAGCCACTCACATGAATACTTTTCGGTTTATCCCTCATCGGATAACCAAACTAGCGACGTGCAAGAACATGACTGTAGCTAATACATCCCTTTGTACCAAGAAGAGGCACATTGGGAAAGCTAGCACAACTGTTGATAATCTCTACATCATAATAAATATGACGATACTATACAATATCAGAATGAGTAAGAGCCATAATCTTTGGTGCCTAACGAGGTCCCCTCCTAGGATCCCAAAAAGCATTAGTTGTAGGTAAGTGGGAAACAAACCAACGATATAGCAATGGTGCACAATAGATAATCTCTCCTTCTCGACGGAAGTTTCGAAGATGAATAGAATAATAAGTCTCAGCAAGAAGGGTGGGAACCAGATTCCCAATCATGAAGATCCTGATAGCATTAACGTCAACAAAGTTGTTAACGTTGGGAAACAAGAACAAACCATAGGCAAGCAAGGCAAAGATGGCTTCAAAAGCCTCCATACTCTTCATATCAGCAAAATAACGAGATTTCTTCAACAAAAAAGAAGCTGGTAATCCTCTAATACACCGCTTGGTAGTCATATTGTCTCCAATCTCAGACCTCTTCAGATGGGTAATAGCAGCAATCTCATGAGACTTAGGCTCCTCCTCCAAACCAGTGAAAGGAACAGCACTAATAATAGGTCGACCAAACAGATAAGAATACTCCTCCAAGGTAAGAACTAACTGATAGTTAGGAAAAGTGAAGCAATGGTACAATGGATCATAGAACTGAACCAATGTGTAAAGAAGACCGTCCTTCATCTTCATCTTCATCAAAGGTATAATAGTCCCATACTTCTTCCGGAAATCCTCTAGACACTCAATCTCATCAATTTATCTCATCAATACCTCAATCATAGGTTCCTTGAAACTGTACTTCTGAGTCCTCCTCTGTCCATAATCCATGGTCAAAGTATACCTGAGATATTTGCAAAGGTCAGTCTTAAGTTCCTTGAACAACTGTTTGAAAAAATGCGTATGGGTGCATGAATGCATGATGCAACAATCACACACAAATATCACAAACATGGGTTCCATAGGTTCGACGTCACGAGCATGGAGTCAGAGGGTACTACCCACAAGGTATTCTAAGATTTGTCACTTGTAGATCAAGGTTCTAAAAGGAATCCCCAGAGTTTTCATTTCTCCATCGAATACTACTAACTTCCTGATGTACGCGGTAATTAGAAATATCGTTAGGTGAAACTCGTTTGAGTGCAGTATCGCATAGAAACTACTACCGGATAACTCCGTAATAGCCCCCGCACTACCCCTGAAATGGCCAGGATGGGTTAAGGATTCTACGACTGCTCAACTTCACGGACACTCAGGTCGAAAGCAGCCATGTCTTCCCAATCGCTCGGTAAACAAAATACCACAGTCAAGGAGGTATCCACTTAGTGGGGAATCTAATGTCTCCTTCTTCAGGATTACTCCCTAAAAGTTAATATGACTATACCGCCTGTCCTATCTTAAGTTTTCCCGAGCCCGGGTATATGGCTCAAAAAGAAGATCACCAAGCACCCCTGAAAACCAGAAAAATCCAAACAAAGAAGTACACAATATATACAAAATATAGCACATATATACAAATAAACAAAAAATAGAGTCAACCCACTTAGAGATGGTCCAGCAATAGGTCAAACATCCCCAGCAGAGTCGCTACTTTTCTGTAGTGGGAAAAACTACGAGTATAAGTCATTGAATTGACTTAACTCAAAAAATAACAAAAGAGTCTCCACGGCGCTTTTATTTTATCCAAAGGACTAGGAAAAAAAGCGAATAAAATCCTTAAAAAAAAAGATCAGAGATCTGGGACCGGGGGTTAGTTATGGAAAGGGAAGGTGTTAGACACCCAAAACATCTACGGTACTTCGTATGAACCTTTTTGAAAATTTGTATATGTGTGCTAAAAAAGAGTATGTGTACAAAATGGATGGTGGGGTGATAAAAGAAGTGTTTTTTACAATTTTTGGTTTGATAGAACTTCCAATGAGTTCCAGGCCTACATACCAACAATGTGCAATATTGAAATCAAAACGCAATGTAGTTCGGGTAAAAAAGACTAAAGTTGTGTGTTGGTTACTTTTAAGAAAATGTTTTATTGGAGAAAGCCACAAAGGGCTCAAAATTTTTGAATGAGGTTAGGTGTTTTTTAGTCTTAACAAAAAGAAGTCAAAGTATTATTAAATGAATTGAAAGTTTATTAAGAAAATAAGTTTGAAAATAAATGGACCTAAGTCCAAGTTTTTATGAAAGAGGTTAGAGTTTTAAAAATAAGAATCCTTTAAAAAAGAGGGACGATTTTGAAAATTAAAGAATATGGAAGGAGATGCATAGGCTAACCTAAGTGCATAAAGTAAAAGGTAAGTGTAACACGGTGAGAGAACTGACTTGTTTGTTTTGCGTTTGATCGCAAATGTTGTGGATAGCAAGAGTCGCCACCGACTTTTCTTTTATCCAATTAAGGGAAGGCGAAAAGAACCGGAAAAGACCTTCGTTAGATTCTAAGTACGGGAGGCGGTTATGAAAAGGGAAGGTGTTAGCGCCCTTTCCATCCATAGTTATCTACGGGCTCTTAATTGCTTACTCACTTTAATTGCTTTTTTTTTGTGTGTGTTTGAAAATATTTTTGAAAAGGCATCTCGCTTTGACTTCGTAATGATTCACGCTGGAATGTATACGAAGTGTTTGGAAATGTTTTATTTTTTGGAAAAGAATTTGTAATGATTCACGCTGGAATGTATACAAAGCGCTTGAAAATGTTTTTGAAAGTGTGAGGTGTGAATAATGTTTTCATTGAGCAAGCAAAAAAGACTTATTTTTACCCACTCAGAATGGTCGTTTCGGTGTTATTTTTCTTTCCTTTAGAATAAGGCTATCCATACCATTGGTTGATAGGTAACCTTATTCATTAGATGTAAAGGGACATTCGAATGGTCATCGGATGGTCATAGAAAGCAACTTGTGAGGATATCTTAGCATATCTGTAGGGACGATCATCACTTTTCGTAGGCAACAATCGAGGGACTAGATCATGTATTCGTAGGCAACATCGAGGGTCATCGAGGGACTATAATCTTTAATTCGAAGGGACTATGATGATATGTTTGTAGGCAATTGTGCTAAGATATCTCCACGTTCGAGGGACATGACCATTGTTTGTAAGGCAACAAGAGAGGATACCCTAAGGGGGGTGCATGTGTTAAATATGTGTTGTATTCAGATATTTTATCTTGTATTAGTGATCTAGGTTGACTTTTATCTTGCCATACACGCCTAGTTACTAACAATTTTATAGGTGCGGAAAATAAATTGCGGAAATGTAAAGTGCAGAAAAGTAAATCCTACGCTATTACATGGCTTTGGGGCATATACATATAATAGGCGGTACGGAAAGTAAAAGCAGAAATATAAATCTACGCTATTACAGAATAAAATTTTGCGACCTATACATCCTTTCTAGAATTTAAATGCAAAAGAAATAAATAGAAGAAAAATGGTCTAAGAGAATACCTAAATCCTAATTGCAAAAGGAAAATAATTTTGGTATTTTTGAAGGTTGATTTCAATGTGAAAATCCTAATTCTAATTGATTTTAATTAGAAAAAACTTAATTTAAATTAAATGATTAACCTAAATTAAACTAATTAAATTAATTATTAAGAAAAATATGGAGAAAATTATTTGTGAAATCAAATCCTAATTAAGCTAATTGTTTAACCTAGTTACTAATTAATTAATTAATTGAAATAATTAAAAAAAGGAAAATAAAAAAATAAACAGCAGAAAAAATAAAAAAAGGGATGAGGGTTTCCGTCAAAGGTTCTGTCAGAAATTGGCACAGAAGCTAGTCCTTCTGTGAGTGGCGCGCTTGACATCCGTGGTCGGAGCCCGGAAGGATCCTTCTGAGGGTGTCCAGAAGTTGGGGCTTCTGGAGGTGAAACTTCTCGAGGTTCTGCATCTGGGGGTCGGAGCTTCTGGAGATGATACTTCTGGAAACTCTGAGACCTGTGTTAATTAAAAAAATTGGAAAAGCAGTAAATGGTGGGGTTCGAACCCACGACCTGAGGCAGAGAGAGATATAGCGTGCGCAAGGTAGACCGCTGGGGCAGTGATACATTCATTCATATTGCTGGAATCATAAGTATGTATGTGTTGCTTGTTCCCGAGTCAGAGGCACTGGAGCAAGGCTCCAATCGTCTTCTCCGACCATCTGGAATTAGATCCTACAAAAATAAACAAGATAAATGTAAACAGAGGATCCTACCTCCTAATTCGAACCCCAGGAATCCAATGGTGGTGTTTTTACAGCCTGAAAGTCCCTATATCAGTGGGTTCGAAGCTCACAGCTTCTTACGCCCTAAGAATGGCATAACGGGATCTAAGCCCCAAAGCTCTCATGTAACACGTTGTACCTGTTCTAAATAACATCCCGGGATCATACAAACAAACAAAAACAGTTAGTAATGCATGAATTGAGAGAAACAAACTAAAGAAAAATACCAAATCGGAGAAGCTTGGGTGAGCGATTTGGAGTGCTTTGGCTTCGTGTAATGATGTGAATCGATCCCTGGAAACTTCAAGAATACGAATGGATGGTTGTAATGGCTTGAAACTGCCTGGAAATTAAAACACGATTTTGCAAGTTTGTGAAAAAAATTGAGAGATTTCTAAGGTTTGTAAGAGGCTAACAATTCGTGTAAGAGGCTGGAAAATCGTCCCTTTGTCTTGTGAAGATGTTAAGTATATATGGAGGAGTGAAAATAGGTCAAGGCTTTAAGAGAAAATATTTTCTTTAAATGGAGAATATTTGATTAGAAATTTGTATGAAATCTTTCCAAACTTGGCTCAATCTTTCCCTTAATCTTCTTGCACGAAATTGACAGCTCTTCTGGGCTTCCTTGGTCCTCAAGACATGCACAAATCAATCCCACCTTGTATTAATGATCATTCTTGTATTTTATTTAATTAAATTTGAATTTAAGCCATTTAATTCAAAAATAAATAAATAAAAAAGATAAGAGGCGTGGCATGAGGCATAGAAGTCATGGATAATCTCATAATCAAGTTTAGATCATAAAATCTTAGGCCCATTTGAAAAATATTTGCTTTTGCTAGGTATTTTTCTTTATGCACCTCCTCAAAAATGCTCAACTTGCGCAACTTGTATCTTGCTCAATTTTTTCCATTTTTGGGTGTTCTTGAACTTTTTAGAAAGCTCAATATGTCTTCTAAACATCCCTTTTTGTTTCATCTTCATTGAAGTTTCCATGCTCATGAACACTTATGTGCAAAAAGATGACTTTTTGTTGACTTTTTAAAAGGACCTGTAGTGTTTTGATCCATAACTTCCAAATGAAACATTTACAGCCCAAGCTTGTGAGACATGAAGTTGTAGAGAATTTAATTCTCTTCAAAATGAGATTTTGTGAAAAATTGTTTGATAAACTATGTGAAAGTTATGCCTGGTCAAAGTTCTGTTGACTTTTTGTTCAAAAAACCCTAATTTAGAAACTTTGACTTTTGATCAAATCTTGGCTTTTCTTGATGAATCATGATCAAACCTTGATCAAATGATGAATATTACTTCAAAATATTGATGTTGACCAAAAATTATGAAGTTTGACTGCATGTTGACCACAATTGACTTTTTGTCCAATATAGGTGATTTTCAACCATCTGAGCAATTGGATGAGTAATTTTGACTTGTAAGGCTTGAAATTTGACATGGTGATCCCTTGAAGCATATGATGACTACTTGAAGTATTAGAAATTCATCTTGACTTGAGAGGAGCAAAACCCTAGTTTGGATTGATTGCTTAGGAAAGGGTTTGTCTGATCAACCCTTGTGAAACCATCAAGTATGGAGATGGAAATTATCTTGAGAAGTAGGAGGGAAAATTTTGGGGTATGACAGTAAGGGTATAGAAAGATCTAACCGGGTGAGAAAAATAGTACTTGACATTAAGAGCCAATACGATATCCCATCCTTTGGATTGCCACATAAGCAACAAATAACCAAACAAAAAACCAAGCTTCAGATCAATCAATGTCGCATATGAACTCATGTCTCAAGAAAAACTGGCAGAGTAACGACTGTATTTGGAGGAAATCCACTCTTAATCGAGTATAATCGGAATAAATTGCATACAAAGATAATAATCAAGCAAGATATAATAACACCAAGGGCACAAAAATTTGAAGCTGAGGTAGAAGTACTAATCCTAGGTCCGAAAGACAAACTCCGAGCATAGGGATAGTAACCAATCCCAATTAAAAGTTTTTTATATTTAAGTTAAACTATTAGGTATTTTTGAAAAGAAAAAAAATAAAGCTCAAGTGAGAAAATTCAAAATAACAAGAAAATAAAATGCTCAAGTGAGCAAAGGAAAAATGACATAGAAAATAAATGCGCAAATGAGCAAAGAAATAAAAATGGCATGAAATGTAAATGCTAAAAATAAAGTGCATAAAAATAAAGAGCGTAAAATAAAGAGCGGAAAAATAAAGGCGAAAAATAAAGGCATAAAAATAAAAGCGTAAAGTAAAGTTAATTATTAATAAGGTTAGAAAGGTGATCATCTTGAAGCTTGCACATGAAGACTTTCTAGAATCTTGATAGAATCAACGCGACCACACGACAAGTTTCAATTGCTTTTTGTCAAGTATATCACTGAAAAGTCAATTGTTAGTAAGGTTAGCAAGGTGACCATCTTGAAACTTGTCAAGTATATCACTGGTTTTTTGAACAATCACCACTTGATAAAAAATGATTGAGAATTTCAAATGGACAAGGTTAGTGAAAACTTATTAGAATCTTGATTAAAAAATCATAGCGACTACTACAACAAATATCACAAGTGTTGAACCAACATCACATCTCAAGTCATCTTTTGGGGATTTTTTGAACAATAAAGTTCATTCCACCAATTGATCATTTTCCGATTCGGGACAAAGAAAATAAGATGAAGAAGAAGCAATGTAGCGCTATGTTAAGCAATTTCCAAGTGACTTATGTAGAAGCCACCCTACAACAAGTCTGATCAATGGTGATGTATGTGTTGAAAAAGCAAACGAGAAGAATGATATGTAGATCATCTTCTAATATTTGTCAACACATGTAAAATAAAAAAGAGAATGAGATAAGATGAAGAGGGATGGGAAATGATTGATCAACATGGATTATCTTCTCAAAAATTCTTCCATCTTTAAGTTTAACCACTCATATTGGTGGATTAAGGCACAAAATATATTGTTAACTCATAGCACCAACAATAAATTTGTACAATTAATCCATTGGTAGATTTGAATCACGAATACATTTTTCCAGCCTCATCAACACCCAAAGTCCATTGAGATTAAAGAGGAATTAGATTTTCAAAACTACAATCCAAGGCAATCATCAAAAGAATGGAGTAGAAGAAGAGTAGTCATTCAAAACAAGTCAAAAAACAAGTGAAAATCACATTCTGCACTTTGTGAAATCAATTACATCAGGATGCAAATCGATTGCATCAACATAGTTTTTTCAATTTTTTCAAAATGAAGCCCGTGCAATCGATTGCACTAGAGTGCAAATCGATTGCTCACTGTAAAAAACTGAAAAATCACATTTCTAAAGGCCAAATTCTTGTTCAAACTTTTTCACAAACACCTTGTATTCCTTGATTCAATTAAGCACGAAAATTCCAACTAATTTTTGAGAATTTAACATCAATGGAACTAAAAACAAATTTTCTCGATGAATCAAACAACAAAAATTATCAAGGGATCACATAGTAAAAGATGAAGATCAACACTCACCACTTGTAGATCTTGAGAAAAATTTGCAAGAGTAACACTTCAAATTGCTTCACTTCAACTTCAAAATTCAGAATCACGAGCCTAGGTCTAAAGAATTGATGAAGAAAAAGAGAGTGGATGGAGGTTTAACTCAAAGAATTGGAAAATTCCAATGAATAATTTACTAATCTTTATGAAGAAGAAAGAGCTTTGAGTGAAGGGGGGAATTGGGGAAAATGAAGAGTAGAGAAATATTTTGGCAAAGCGAGTTTGGCTATCAAAAGCTTGAAATTTGAACGAGAGGAGGCCTTTATTTATAAGGTTTTGGTTTGGGAATAAGTGGTGGTTTAGAATTTGGTTTAGGTAGGGAGTTAGGCTTGGAAAATGAATTTGGAGCCAAATTTGAATCAATTGGTAATTAATTTTGAAATTAAAAGAAAATAAAAAAAAGAAATTAGAGGCCAAGCCCACAAACTTAGAAAATTGCGCAATTTTTCAGCATTCTGCGCAGTGCAATCGATTGCACAATAGTGTAAATCAATTGCACTAAGTTATTTTTTTGAAATTTTACTAAAATGATCAGTGAGCAATCAATTGCTCAAATGTGCAAATCGATCGCACTCAGTTTCTTTGTTTTTGAAAAATTGGTTTTAAATCAAGTTTGGAGGAAAAACATCGGAAAAACTTACGCTCATCTGATGTCTTGGCTTGATATCACAAAATACAAGATATCGCTCCGAAATCTGAGGTGGAACAACGAATCTCACCATTTTCATTCCTCAAAGAACTCCTTTGACCTGCTGTTTCCACTAGAGATAGTTGTTATCATCGAGTTTCATAGAGATTTTCTATTTGAATATGGATTTTGCAGCGACAGAGCTATCGCCGCTGGCGGCGGAAGACGGTGTTGAAGAAGTCATGAGCACCGTTTGGCAACACTATAAAAAGAAGAGGAGGGAAAGATTTAAATAGGACCCACCAAAAAATATTTTCCTCTCTATCTTGAAGGAAAAGTAGAAGTTGAGACTATTTTAATCAAAATAGCCTTTACAAATATTTTAATAATAATATGTTATCACTATAAATGCAATATAGTGTTATTTTTTCAAAACGGCAGTGCATATAAATATGAATCAAGATCCTCTCTATTTTTCTCCTCTCTATTTTGTCAATTTTCAAAGTTTTATACATACAAATGTATTCATGTGACATTTGATGGGTCCAATAAATTTTAATATACTACAAATGTCCTCCAAACTATAATAATGGAGAAGAAAAATGGAGAGAAAAAATGGAGAGGATCTTGACTCTATAAATATAATGCACAGGAAGATTTGTATTAACATACATTTATAAATAAACAAATAATTTAAATTGATACGACAAAAAATTAATAAATAATTTAAATTGTCTGTAGTCTCTATTTGTTATCATGTTATTAGATTTTTTATAAAAAAGAATTTTTCAAATATTTGTTTTATTATAATAAAATGTAAAAAAATTCTAAAATTTAATTAATAAATAACTAAATAAAAAACTAACAAGACTATTAGGGTTATTTTTGTCGAATATAGATATCTATTGTTAACTTTCTTTCTTTTTACTTTCTCTCATACCAAACAACTAAATAATCATTCCACATTCTATTCTCTTTCTCTTCTTATACTTTCCTTTCTTTCACTCTCTTTTATTTTATTTTCTTTTGTGATCCAAACATACCATTAAGGTTTTAGATGAATATGTAATATATGTCTCATTTATTTGAACGAATCTTTAATTTTTAAATGAATATTTGACTCATTATAAATACTTTTTTCTTCAAGATGATACAACAATACATATAATAATAATAATCTTGCGAGAGAACCTTTGCAAAATTGACTTTCAAGATCAATCCATCATATGAAACTACTTAATTCACTATCAAATTATTTTGTAAACTCAATTTTATTATATTTTTATAAGATCAATTTTAAGAAATTTTATTTTAATGCAAAAACTAACATGTATATTACTAACTTCTCTAATCCTCTCATACCATGTGGGGTTAAAATATGGTTAAAGTAATACTACAAGTTAACTAAAAACCAATCTAATTAATATAATTAGAGAAATAGGGTCCTTTAATTTGTAGGAACCCACTAGAATACTGACTCCTACTCCACTCTCTTTCTCTCTCTTCTAACTGACTGTCTTTTCTTATTGGTTCTCATGTAGACCTTCAACAGATCCATGTGTACTTTTTATACTATAACCCAAAAAAAAAAAAAAAATCATATTTAGAAACATGATAAAAATTCAGTACAAGATCAAAATAAGACAAGAAGTTTTTTCTTACTTTATGGTTTAAAAGATTGCCCAAAGAAAAGTTAAAAAGGCAATTTCTTGGTCCTTTCATACTCAATGGGAGACAAATAAATTTAAGTTTTTTTTTTTTACAACAGAGTTATAAAAGAAAGTGAGTTATTTTACACATCATATATCTAATATAATAGACTAATATCAATAAACTTGTTGTGCTAACACCATTTCAACCAAAACATTATAATAATATTCCATAAGCATATAGTATATATCAAAAATAAAAATATGGAACAAGCATACCCACTTTGTGTATTTAATCTTAGCTATGAGATGGATTTTTTTGGTATTTTCTTGCTTTGTTGATAGGTCAACATCCATTCCTTGTCATCACCTAAAACCATGCCTTGTTAAGATTCTTTTCAACTTACAGACATTTTTCAGACCAATATGGTACACAGTGCAATCATGAAATTGCTTGCAGATCAATATAGTACATATAGTAATCATGAAATTATTTGCAACTTTTCTCTTAACTGGATAATATACTGAATTCAGCACTATGGAGCAAAAGAAAAAAATTGTGAAAAAAAGTACCAGGGTATACTTTATGAGATATTATGCTGTCTTTCAAAAAACTTCGATGCTGAAATGATATTGTTGCGAGTCAAAAAATAAGAACGGTTTAGGTTAAAATTTGAATTTTGTTTTAATCTGTATTATGATGAGTAATTCGATTGTTTTGAAATTGAACTTAGTTAACATAATGAGTTGTTTTGGATAATTTGGTTAATGTTGGATGATATCTAAAACAACCTTTTTTAGGACCTATTTTATAGTATTTTCAATTTTTTTAATTATACGGCTGTCAAATTTATTAGATATTTAATTGGCTGTGTGTTTGTTTTATATATTTTAGGATTAGTTTGTTAATTTGTTACCAACTAATTAAATTAGTTTTTATTTACATAACTAATCATCTTTTATCACTTTTTATATATCTTTTATCATCTTTTATTCTGATTACTTTACTTAAGGGATAAATCAAATTGAATGATTAATATTCAAACAACTGTATTGCCTAATCATGTATATATTTAACAGTGAGAGTTGTATATATATATTTTTGTCATGTTGTAGATTATCCTTTCTTCTAATATTCTCTCTCTTAAATTTTGGTCTTAATCCTCTTTGTTGAGAGGCCCATTTGATAGCACTTTAATGTGGCTGAAGGCATATAATGGAGATTGGGAATCATCCATAAAACCCCTGCATCATAGTTCCCAAGTTTACCCGATACAATAAAACTGGCCCAATCCAATATTCTTTTAAATCTCAATGTTCAACATTGCTACAAACCGGCCCGACCCAATATTTATGTTGATGTTGCCTTGTCGGATTTGGAGCCCGACCCAATATTCAGTTGGGCGGGATCCATCCCGATTTAAAAATAATTTGGGATGTACAACATAGTCTCTCAATCTTGAGACTCGTAGAACACGAGAATCTTTAGAAAAAGGTCAGGATCTTTTCTCTAGGAAAACCCGGATATACATAGTTCCTCAATCATGAGGCTCATAGGGGCGGGATACTTTAGACAAAGGCCTTAGTCTTATCTCGTGGCGTGCTTTTACTGTTTCCTTTACCAGAACTTGCTCATGTGGCGATATGATTTCCTTGTTTTCTCTATGGGCAAAAATGTATCATATGTTTAGTGTGGAGTTTTTCCCGAGCCTGATCTTGCCACTGTCTATGTGTAACATCCTTCTGAAACACCGTGAAATAATACATAAATAATCAGAGTAAATTATCATGCATCTCAAATAACTATCATGCATACTCCAAATATCACATTCACATGTCATGCTCATTAACACTTGAATTAAAATTCATGTTTTAATACACTTTCACATGGCATGTAGAAGCGGAATTACTTTATTCAACAATTATAATTTAAATCTCAATAATCTCTTTCGATAACTCAACTTAGGCACAAAAATCACTTCACCACAAATCTAATTCAAAATAACAAAATAAATAGAGTATAAAAATGTATTTCTCAAAAACATGAAATCAAACGTTTCTTCAGTGTTACATGACTAGAGCACGGCTCAACCCAAAATAAATACAAAATAAAATAAAGATAGCTTCTTCAGCTTCACTCTTGCCAAAGTAACTCTAATCTTCAGTACCTGAGCGATATTGTATAAAACATCATTCCAACAGAAGGGTGAGAATTCACATAATTATTGAAATCATATATAATACATAATAATCAACATACAAGTATACAACTATATTCTCACACTTCAAATGTTTATAACATCACCCAACTTATTATACTATCACAAGTAATCAATTATGATTCCCGATTTTAGAAATCATATCAATTCCATACATTTCACATAATCCATATGGTAAACATATACAAAATACGACTCAATGCAACTCAAATGCAATACTCATGCATGTGGAATCAATTTCTTGTTATCATTTTTTGCTTTTTACTTTAAATCGAGTATGTTCTATAAAGTGATAACATACCAAAAACCTGTTCTCTAAGCTTTCAAACTCATCTCTAGGTTTGGGACAAGTCTTTATCTCCCACGGTTCTAACAAGCATTGCCTCTTGATAAAAAATGATGCATGTGTAATTACAACAACCATATGCAAATTAAGACCATTCTGTAATCTTAACATCCATGTATATCTTCAATAATTCATCACGTTCAAATTGACACACAATTGTACATACAAACACATATCCTCTATCACACTAAGCATCATCACAATCCAACATCAATTCACAAAACACATGACATATATAATTCCAGTTTCAGGTCATTCACAAACCACCTTTGAAACCAATTCAAACATATAGATAAAATTACACAAATTTAGTATCAATTATCATAAAACATTAGAATACATAATCATAAAACAATTTAACCAAATAAGCATTTTTTTCAATCTCAATAGGCCGCGCTAAGCAAGCTACATGGCGCTTAGCGCCAAACTCACTGTTTCAATCAAGTAATAATTTTTTCAATGCCCAGTAGACCGTATTAAGTGGGGTCCTACGTGCTAAACGTGCTTTGGGATTATGCAGAAAAAACTTGCAATTCCAGCGTTGTTCATGTGCGATTTCTCCATCCAATATCACATTCTAACATCCAAATTATCACAATTTAACGTAACACAATTATTCATCAAATTCATGGATTATTAATCAGCACTTAACATTTACAAAACCATGGAAAATAGGGAAATTAATCCTACACATACTACTACCCATCATGCATCATCAACAATCCCAATAATCTAGGTTGATTCTACTGACTTTTGCATTCTTGCTCTTTTTCCTCTTTCTCGCTCTTATCTTCTTTTCTCATGAAACTCTTTTCTCTTCTCTTTGGGTATTCCTCTTACCAACCCTTATTTCTTTTCTTTTATTAAACTAATAAAATAATATTAACTCTAATAATCAAATCAAATGGGCTTACCTATTATATCCCCATATTACTAATCACCTTTCACAATTAGGCCCAATTACCATTATGCTCTATTTCTCTATAATTCTCCAAATAAAATAGTTCTATCATAAATTGATGTTATTTCTAACAATAATGCTATGGTTTGATACACTTAACTTGACCAACCACTCACATAGAACACATATCACATTAATCCAAATAAACCAATTACGCACAAAATCACACAAATAATTAACTGATATAATATATATAACTAATTACTAAAACTGGGGTGTTACATTATGTTCATGATTTAACTTTTGTCTCTTGCTCTTTCGAAGGGTACTCGGGGTTTTAACTTTAATGATTAGTTTTCCAGAATTCTCATAAAACTTATTATCATCAATACCTCGACCAACACTAGTTACCTCGACCAACACATGATCCCTTTCTTGAAATTCAAGTGCTTTCCTCCTATTGTCATGATAACTCTTCTGACGACTCTAAGAAGTCTTCATCTTCTCCTAGATCATCTTAGTCTTATCGGTAGTTTGCTGATCTATCTCCGATCTAACCACATCACTCTCTTCTGACTCATACCAACACAATGGCGTCCTACACATCCTACCATACAACGCTTGAAATGGTTCCATTCTTATACTCGAATGGAAACTGTCGTTGTAAGTAAACTCAATTAAAGGAATATAGCTATCCCAAGCACCTCCTTTTTCAAACACACAAACTATCTAAAGATCCTTAAGTGGCTAAATCTTCCTCTCAGTTTGGCCATCTATCTGCGAATGATATTTGCAATAATATATATTCTACTTCTCATACTATTTTGTATTGTGATAGTCAATCGGTTGAGCACATCACAGTCCATGAAATTTTTCATGAAAGAAAGAAGTATGTTGAAATCAATTGACACATTGTTAGGAAGAAACTTTAAGCTAAGATTTTTCAATTGCTTCAGATTCCTAGTTCTGCCTAGATATATAACATTTGGAGTAAACCATTATGTATTAGTATATTTATGAAGGGACCACAAGGGCCAGCATGATAGGAAGATGGTGCAACTACTCACCCATAATACCTTCTAGATCACCCATATTTTATATTGACCTTCAATTTATTAAATGTTAGAACAAAGTTTGTTTATAATAATATATTTTAAAGTTTTGATGATAACAAGCATAATAAATTTTGTATGAATGAATATGATACTCTGACGTGTACATGCTTCATTTCAGAAGATGTTCTAACTCTAGCGCGGAAATGGAAAAAATCATGATGAGCAGAAGATGAAGTTAGAAGTTATAATGAGAGCAGAACTTTTGGACAAAACACGCTCAAAGAAACTGCTGACAGAAACACGCTTTAGAAGTTATGGGCGAGAACTTCTGGAAGACACGCTACAAAGAAAGCTTCTGAAATAAAGGATAAACTAAAACTTCTGATAGAAGCAAGCATAGCGCAATTTCTGATAGAAGCAAGCACATCGCAACTTCTGATAGAAGCAGCTTCTGATAGAAGTAGGCAAGAGTAAACTTCTGATGGAAGCACCAACAAAAGTTCTGATGAGAAAATATTTTGAAGATCGTCATCAATATAAATGTTATCTTCTAAAAGAAAAAACCTGCCAGCAGTAACGTAGACCCACTGAGCGAAGAAAAGAAATACTTGAGTGGTTCAACTTCCAATAAATATTTAGCAAGCAAATCACGTAAAGCTAAGCAAGTCACGTGAAGCTAAGCAAGTCATAATTACTTTTTTCCATTCTTCAAGACACGCTACTAGCAACGGATAGAATCTGGAAGCATTATGTAAGGATTCAAATTCAAAGAAGAAAAAAAACAACAATTCACAAGAACTTACGCAAGTACTGTATGAACAACTCACATTAACATCTAACAGCTTGCAAAATTCATTTCCAAAGTAAACTCGCTGCAAGTACTAAGAATTATTTTTTGTAAATCAGTTTACTGTTCATTGAGCTTAAATATTGTGTAAACTTCACTTAGTGAAGAATAGCTTATATAGAAGCAATTCCGTACACAGTCAGTTAGAATTGACATTCTGATAGTTGTTCCTTGAGAAGACCAGTTTGGGTCAGAATTCTTGAGAGGGCTAGGACTAGTTGAGTCTTAGAGGTGTTAGTCACAACGGTTGGTTGTACGGTTTGTTCCTTGAGAAGACCAGTTGGGTCAGAATTCTTGAGAGGGCTAGGACTAGTGAGTCTTAGAGGAAGTTAGTCACACCGGTTGGGTAGTGCACTCTGTAATCGTTGGTTATAGTGGATTAAGTCCTCGTCGAGAGAGGCGAAATCACCTTGGCGGGTGGACTAGAGAATTTTGAGTTTCAAACGAAACAGGATAAAAATACTTGAGTATTTTATTTATTGTTTGGGTAAAAGATCTAAAAAGTAAGAAAAACTTATTCAACCCGCCATTCTAAGTGTTTTTCCAAGCCTTCAATTGGCATCAGAGCTCTTGGTTCTGGGTGTAAACACTTAACAGTGTCAAATAAAGATCCAGAAGGGAAGAACACAAGATGGCAACAGATAACAACAACGCAAAAGCTCCAATGCTTGATGGAAAAGATTTTGCATATTGGAAGGATAGAATGGAAAGTTTTATTTCAGGTTATGATCCCGATCTATGGGATATGGTGTTGGATGGTTACAAACATCCAGTAGATGCAAATGGAAACAAGATAGATAGAAAATCTATAGAGAAACAACAAAAGATTGATTACAAAAATCATCACAAGGCCAGAAGCATTCTGTTAAGTGATATATAAAAAATGGAGTATGAAAAAATCACAAATAAAGACACAACACATCACATTTTTGAGTCACTCAGAATGTCACATGAAGGGAACACTCAAGTTAAGGAGACTAAGGCTCTGGCGCTGATCCAGAAGTACGAGGCATTTAAGATGGAAGAAGGAAAATCAATTGAGGCTATGTTCTCAAGGTTCTAAACTCCAACGGATGGTCTAAGAGTGTTGGACAAAGGTTATACAAATGCTGACCACGTAAAGAATATCATCAGAAGCTTACCCAAAAGATGGGCGCCCATGGTGACTGCCTTCAAAGTGTCAAAAGATCTTAATGCAATCTCCCTAGATTAACTCATTAGCGCTCTGAGGAGTCATGAGATTGAGCTGGATGAATTTGAACCCCAGAAGATTGCTAAGTCAATTGCATTAAAATCCACAAAAAATTCTAACGTTAATATTTTTCAGGTAGAAGGTGGAAGTTCTAAAGATTCGGAGTCAGAAGGTAAACTATCCATGATCTCCAGAAGGATAAATAAAATGTGGAAATATAGGCAAAAGAAATTCAAGAACCATAGAAGATCTGAGGATAAAGGAGAATCTTTTAGACATAAGAGGTTCAGCAAGATAGGTATCCAATGCTACGAATGCAAAGAACTGGGACATGTCATAAGCGAATACCCCAACGTACAAAAAGAAAAACCAAAGAAAAGGTTTGGAAAGAGAAGAGGAATGATGGCCACGTGGGATGACTCAGAATCCTCTGAAATTAAAATCGACTCAAAAGATAAACGTGCAAACCTTGCGCTCATGGAAACTACAGCAGATTACTCTGCCTCTGATTCTGAGTCAGAAGAGGTATTTTCTGAACTAACTAGAATTGAGTTAGAAGATAGTCTGTCAGAACTTTTGGAAACCTATAGTCAACTCAAAATTAAATACAAGAAACTCAGAAAGAATCTTGTATCTGAAATTAAGCAACTTAAGTTAGAAAATTCTGAGCTTAAAGAAAATAATAATAAACTCAAAAATGATTTTCAAAATGCTAAACAAATTTCCAGATCAAAAGATGCTTCAAGTTCTAAAAATATTTTGAAAGAATATGACTATAATTTTTAGAAGTTTCTAGCTAAAAGCATACACAGAAGCAAGATGGCTTCCATGAGTTATGGAGTTTCTAGAAACAACAGAAAAGGGTTAGGATATAAAACCCCCAGAGGGAAAGAAATATATAAACCAAAATATGTTGATGAAATGAAAATCACGTACAAACCATTACACAAACAATTTGAGTTTGGTCACACACACAACATTAAATACACGTCACACTCTGATTTTTTTTTGTTAAACCAAGGTTCAAACAGAACCTTAGAACTTCTAACCAGAAAGGACCCAGAAGGATATGGGTACCAAAAGAAAAAATTATCTGTGTTGCAGATATTCTAAAAGGTGACGTTGAAACACCAACCTTGGCACCTGGACTCTGGATTCTAGCTAAACATGATGGGAAGAAGGTTTATGTTCCAAAGTCTGGAACTTAAACTTGGAGGTAACTAGAAGGAATAAATCAGAGGCTCTGGAACTATGGGAAATGGAATAGAAGTTCAATAGTCAACCTCTGAAGAAACAGAACAGAAGATCACACAGAGGTTGCATAATTTTCAGAAGCTCTGGAACTATGGAAAATTGAACAGAAGTTCAGTTGTCAACTTCTGAAGAAACAAAGTAAGAGTACAACTCAGAAGTTGCATTTATAGAAGCTTTAGATAAAAAATTCAACCAGAAGATTATCTTCTGTATGAGTGTAAGACTCCCTATCTTCTGTTACAATACATATGTTTTATATGAATGTTCAAATTAACATCTCTTCAGAAGTTAGAAGAATTGTTAGAACAAGTTTGATTCTAAAACACATAAGTGTATTCTGCTTGGATACTTTGAACACTCAAAAGGCTATAGAGTGTACAACACAGAAACTCTGATTGTGGAGGAATCAGTCAAAGTAAGATTTGATGATAAGCTTGGCCAACAAGTGCTAAAGCAAGTTGAAAATAATGCAGGTACATAAGTTCTATTGCTAAACTCTGACGGAACAACACAAAAGGAAAACTCAGAAGTTCACATGTTAACTTCTGAAGACTTGGAAAAGAAGCGTCACCCAGAAATTCTGAATTCTGAAGAAAATCAAAACAACGTCAGAACCTCTAAAGAAACTTTCCACAGAAAATATCCAAGAATTATCTCAGCTCATCCAGAAGATGTCATTATAGGAAAGAAAAATGACCATATCATAACTAGGTCCACCCTTAAAATAAATGAAGAATCGATGTTTGGAACTTCTAATGTCTCTCTAGGAAGAGAATTTTCTAAGTCTATGCAGACAAAATTTGAAATGAGCATGATGGAGGAGTTAAAACGCTTTTTAGGAATTCAAATCAATCAATGCTTAGAAGGTACCTACATACATCAAACGAAGTATGTGAAAGAACTTCTGAAGAAATTTCAATTGTCAAAAAGTAAAGAAGCCAAGACTCCAATGCATCCCACATGCATCTTGGGAAAAGATGAGGTAAGTAAGAAGGTAGACCAGAAGCTCCACAGAGGTATTCTGCTCAGTGTATGTTTATGTGCTAGATTCTAATCAAATCCTAGAGAATCTCACTTAACTGCTGCTAAGAGAATTCTAAGGTATCTGAAAGGTACTACTAATGTTGGATTATGTTACAGAAAATCCAAAGATTTCAATTTAGTAGGATTTTACGATGCTGATTTTGCTGGAGATAGAGTGGAAGGTAAAAGTACTTCTGGAAGTTGCCAATTTCTGGGCAACAACTTGATATCATGGTACAACAAGAAGCAAGCCACTATAGCACTCTCAACAACAGAAGCAGAATGCGTTGATGCTGCTGGCTGTAGTACCCAGATGCTCTGGATGAAGAGTCAATTAGAAGATTATCATTTGTATGAGAGTAAGATCCCTATCTTCTGTGAAAATACTTCTAGTATTTTCCTTTCTAAAAATATTATTTTACACTTAAAGGCAAAACATATTGAAATTAAACATCATTTCATTAGGAACTATATTCAGAAAGGAATTTTGAATTTAAACTTTGTTGATACAGACCATCAATGGGCTGCCATTTTTAGAAAACCACTTTCTGAAGATAGATTTAAATTTATTTTGAAAAATTTGAGTATGGAAAATTTCCCTGAATGAAATTCTGTTCAATATCATTTTAGTCAGAAGTTATGTGTTAAATGAACCTCTAACTAATTAACTCTTCAGAAGTGAGAAGAGAAGTTAAGTTAGAAACCATATCTAGAAGTTCTGAAACTTTCTAACGTTTCAAGTTCTGATTATGGTCAGAAGTTCATTAAAGTAAAACAGTTGTAACGCTGTAACCCAGAAGTTGAACACGGGTTCAGAAACTTCTGATAGGTTACTTAACATGTATGTTAGCTATTGACAAGAAATTTCTTAGTAACTGTTGATATTTTTCAAATCTCAAGAAATTCCTCCAGGGTCAGACGCTAATTATGTGTGATGACTGCTTTGCTCTTAAATTTTTTAATATTTTGGTTTGTGAAAAACCTTCAGGAATTATTTTTTTAAATTCATCAGAACTTCGTTTCACTTTACATTTTTAAGTGAATTTTTTGATTATGACAAAAAGGGGAAGAAAACTGAGATTTTGAACTGATTCACTATAACATGTTGCTGGAACAAAATGTCAAACATTTCTAACAAAATATCCAAGTGTAGATTTTTTTGCTTCTAAGTGATACAGAAAAGTAAACTCTGGAAGCTTAAAAGACCAAGTGCTGAAAGTAAACTCTGGAAAAGTAAACTCTTGAAGAAAAGAAAAACTCAGGGAAGTTCTACCTTGCAACTTTTTCTTTTCAATATTTAGTTCAGGGGGAGATATTTTTTTTTCATATACAAAATTTCTTAAAATCAAAATCTAGATAGTTTTGTCATCATCAAAAAGGGGGAGATTGTTAGAATAAAGTTTGTTTCTAATAATATATATTAAAGTTTTGATGATAACAAGCATAATAAATTTTGTATGAATGAATATGTGTTTACTGCGGAAAATGGTAAACAAGCACTGGTCCTCCCTAGGTCCTAAAACTAAGGGTTACTTGCAAGATCGACCAGTTGATCTTAAGACACGTGCTAAGATTTTGTATGTTATACTGATTCTGTAGAAATATACCTTGGCCAAGAAACGGTTTTCAGGGACCAATGGAAGCAGTACAACGACTTTCCACACACAATTTCGACTACCTGCCTTACCAACGACAGGCGCTGGATAAGACAGGACTCAACTAATTACTAATTGGTGACTCCTGACCAATAAGTGATGTTGAAGTGTTCAATATAAAAGCATTTCGAAACGAAACGAAAGTAAAAGTAGATCTCTCCATTTCTGAGCATATTCTTTGAACTTCTCGTCATGACCCATAGACATGCTTTGTAGCTGCATGCAGGTGGGTGCTAATTCAGCATTGTACTGGTACTGCTTGTAGAAAGCATCTGCTAAGTCATTCCAGGTATGAACGTGGGTACTCTCTAGCTGATAATACCACTCCAATTGAGTTCCGGATAAACTCCTCTTCGAATGAGGATGGATCTTCTGAACATAGGACTTCAAATGCAACTTCGGGCAAGAGATGCCATCATACTTGGCAAAGGTAGGAACTTTGAACTTATGGGGAATTACCACGCCAGGAACAAGACTCAGATCATCAAAGTTAAGCCCTGACATTTTTAAATTTTCTACAGCATTCAGACGGTCTTCAAGTTACTTGTACTTGTCATTGTCAAGAGGATACTGCTCGTTCACATAGTCTTCATCTTAGTTTTTAGACCCATGATGGCTTCCTTCACTGTTCTTGACACTTCCCTCAGTTTCACCGCTCTTGTTTGAGATTTCGAACTGGATGACCACCCTAGCTGCGCCCTTGTGATTTCTTCTCATGTTGAGGATACCGATGGTCTTCTTATTTCTGGTGATGAGCTTCTTCAGGTATTTTTGGCCTTGGACCAAGTTAGTGAACATTTCCTGGAATTGAGCATTCTGAGCCTGGAGATCTTTGACAGTCTATTCAAGAGCCATTTTCCTCTTACTGAAATAAACAACGAGAGAATAAGAAAACCAGTCTTCGATGTACCTGCTATGAAATGTTATGCCATGATATGCGATGTTTATGCAATGCAATGTTTTAAAGGACCTTAGGAATTTAAATTTGTTAAACAAAGCACGAACAAACTTTTTATTAGTTCATCTTTTAGCGAGTACAAAAGAAAGCTTTTAACAAATAAAGAATAAATTTCGGGGGCTTTAGGTCTCCCATGGGCGCTTCCTCTTTGTGTTGAAGTAGGTGTTGATGTTTCGCTCCTCGTGAAGTAGCTTTGTCAATTCTAATACTTTCTTCTTCCTTGCATGGCACTGAGCTTCGAACGTATCCCTTTCTTCTTTAAGCTGAATCCAAGATCTCTTCAAGTCTTTGAAATCGGTAGGCATGTTTGGATGGAGAATGGTATAGGGTTCGTCCCCTTTAGCAACAGGTTCCATAACCACTAGTAGAACAGCTGTAAACGGCATCATGAGGTTTTGAGCTCGAGCTCGCACCCATTAGAGGTAAGGTTCCCAAGGAATGGAATTCTTGTGTCCCAAGGTTTTGGTATCAGTCTTCTTTACCATACCCCAATGTAACACGGTGAACTGACTTTGTAAGTTTTTTGTATCGCAAATGTGCGGATAGCAAGAGTCGCCACCGACTTTTCTTTTATCCAATTAAGGGAATGTGAAAAGAACAGGAAAAGACCTTCGTTAGATTCTGAGTAAGGGAGAAGGTTATGAAAAGGGAAGGTATTAGCACCCCTTTCCATCCGTAGTTATCTACGGGCTCTTAGTTGCTCTTAGATCACTTTAAAATTGTGCTTTCGTGTGTTTGACAAAATGTTTTGAAAAGGCATTTCGCTTTGACTTTGTAATGATTCATGTAGGAATGTATACAAAGTGTTTGGAAATGTTTTGTTTTGAAAAGAGTTTGAACTTTGACAAAAGTGTGAGGTGTGAAAAGCATTTGATTTGAGCAAGCAACTAAAAGTCTTATTACCTACTCAGAATTGGTCGTTTTCGTGTTGTTTTACGTTCCTTTAGAATAGTGTTATCCGTACCATTAGTTGGTAGGTAACCCTATTCGTTGGATGTAAGCGACATTCGGGACATCGTATGGTCATAGAAAGCAACTTGTAGGAAGTATCCTAGCACATTCGAAGGGACTATCATCACTTTTCGTAGGCGACAATCGAGGGTCAAGATCATGTATTCGTAGTCGACATTGTGGGTCTATGATCTTTGTATCGAAGTGACTATGATGATTTGTTTGAAGGCAACGGTGCTAGAATACCTCTACATTCGAGGGACATGACCATATGTATTCGTAAAGGCAACGAGAGAGAATTACCCTAAGGGGTGCATGTGTGAAAAGAGTGTGTTGATTTCAGGTATATTATCTTGGCATTATGAGTGAGATATGTCCATTTTATCTTGCCATACACGCCTAGTTACTAGCAGTTTATAGGGTGCGGAAATTAAAAATGCGGAAATGGTAAAGTGCGGAAATATAAATCCTACGCTATTACATGGCTTTGGGGAAGATACATAATTTAAACTTGCAGAAAATAAAAACCCTAATTAAAACTATTACATCCCATGAGCAATTACATTATTGGAAAAAAGAAAACAGTAAAAAGAAAACGTCCGAAACGGGATAACCTGTAAAAAGATGAGAAATTGGAAAAATACGAGAGAAATCGAATAAGAGGTAAATGTTAGTAAAAATGCAAATTTTTGAATGAGAAAAATATTTCATGCTGGAAATAACATTAATAATGTAAAATAATTTTTTTGGGATTTTTTGGATGCAATTTAATAATTAAAAACTAATTAAAAGTGATTTAAATGATAAATTAGGAATAAAATTAAATATGCATGCAAAATAATATTTTTTAATTTTATAAATTAAATAAACATTTTCTGAAAATAAATGCAAAAAGAAAAATATTTTTTGATGATTTTTAATGCATGAGAAAAATTGTTGAAAAGAAATTAAAATGAATGCAAAAATATTAAATAAATGAAAATATGGAAAAATAAGAAAATATGAATGAAAATCAAACTTTGTAAAAAGAATGGTCCTGGCATGGTTCGAACAGGGGACCTGGAGGAGCATCTTGGAACAGGCAACGCCTTAACCACTAGACCATCTTGCATTGGATGTCAAGGATTGAAAACGTGTGATCATGAGTGTACACGCGTCGTTGCTTGGTGAAGTCAAAACACAGTCAGCTGGTGGACCCCGGGTGGCATGAACGAACGAATCGGAATGCACGAAATTGACACGCACGCCGGTCCTCGCCTTGATGAACGACGTCGGAGCCCTAGCTCCGGTCGTCTTCTCCGGCTTGCATCAACCTGAAAAACCTAAAAAACCTAAAAAAATGCATCATTCACAACGAAACAAGTGCCCAGATCGACTATTTCGATCCTTGCGAACACGATGGTGCTATCCTCGTGTCCTGAAACGGCCTGGATTTTGAGTTTCGAATCTCACAACTTTGAAAACCCTAGTAATGGTATTCTGAGATTTCTACGTGAAACCTTACATGTTATGCATCTAACACACTCTAATGCACCTCCTGAACTCAAATAAACACATTAAAATGATTAGCAATGCATGGAATATCGAAATCGAAATTAAAAAAGATTGCAAACCGGTGATAGCTAGATGGCTCGATTCTGAAGGGCTGGGCTTCAAGCAAGAGGTGGTTTCGATTGCTGGGATGTCAATGAGCAAGATTGGATGGCTGGATTGGACTGAAACTTGCTGAAAATCAAAATTCGATTTTCTCCACTTCTTGAAAAATTTTGGCAAAGTTTTGGTTGTTGTAAGGGCTAGGGTTTTTTTGCGTCCTTTGTGCTACAGCTTGCTGGCCTTTTATAGAGTGATTTGAGAGAGAAAAAACAAGGCAAAAAGATTTGATTTGGAATGCATTCAATGATTTTCAAATAAAATCAAATTTTGAAAGAAATTTGATTTTCTCTTTAATGTATGATCATGCACGAAATTGGCAAGTTGTATGGGCTTCCTTGGACCTCAAGTATGATATAAAATCACTCCTCTTGAAAAAATATCTTATTTTCATATTTTATATAATTTAATTTTGAATTAAATGGTTTAAAATTCAAAAATAAATTAATAAAATAGAAAATTGCCATGGCCAAGCATTTATGGGTCACAAATAATGTCATGAACAAGTTTGGACCAAAAGATTATAGGCCCATTTGGAAAATTTTGCATTTTGACCAAAATATCCTTTTGTGCAATTGTCCAACATTTCCCAACTTTTGAATAGTGCATCTTGCTCAATTTTCCATATTTTTGAGTGTTCTTGGACTTTTTGGAAAGCTATAAGAGTCCTCTAACCAAAATTTTTTGTCTCATCTCAATTGGAGTTTCCATGCTCAATATGTCTTCAAAACAAAATGTTGACTTTTTGTTGACTTTGAAAAGGACCTGTAATGTTTTGGTCCATACCTTCCAAATGAAGCATTTTTTGAACATTCTTGTGAGACATGAAGTTGTAGAGAATTGAATTTCCTTCAAAACAAGAGGTGGTGGAAAACTTTCTGAGAAAGTATGAAGAAGTTATGATCAGTCAAAGTTTGGTTGACTTTTCCTCAAGAAACCCTAATTTGGAAAGTTGGACTTTTGAGCAAATCTTGAGTTTTCTTGATGAATCATGATCAACCCTTGATCAAATGATGAATGTAACTTAAAAATGAGGATGTTGACCAAAAATCATGAAGTTTGACTGTATGTTGACCACGCTGACTTTTGTCCAATACAACTGATTTTCAACCATCTGAACAATTGTCTGAGGAAACTTGACTTGTGAAGCTTGAAACTTGACATGGAGAATCTTTGAAGCATATGTGGAGGCATGATGAACATTGGAGATGGTGTAAGTCCATCTGGAGCTGAGAATTGCCAAACCCTAGTTTGGGTTGATTGTCTAGGAGAGGGTTTGTCTGATCCACCTTTGAGGAATCCTTGAGCATGGATGTATGGAATATCTTGAGAAGATGGAGGAAAAATTTTGGGGTATGACACCCAAGCGTGTACAAATCTTCGACGGTAATTCTGGAGATCGCTGTCGTAGTCAAACACAGTGTCTTGGAGAAGCATATCATGAGGACCGTCTCTTCGAGCATAACCAAATTGACATAGAGCTAGAGAAGGGTTGTAACTGATACCTCCCCTTATGCCAAGGAGTGGTACGTTAGGGAATTCTCCACAACGCTCAATGAATGTGAAGTCCTTTTGAGAGAAAAGACACCAACAAATATCTTAATGAGAGAGTGACATCAGCCTTTGAGACCACTTCAATCTTAGCTCGTTCTTGACTACTGATTGAGGGATGTGCGACATAAACCACCTGGAAAGTAACGGTATGCAACACATGAGAGTTCCTTGTCTTTTGATAGTACGAGTGTGGAGAGAGTGCAGAATATCCCCAAGTAAGGTAGGCACAGGATTACGAGTGAGGAATATCTTGATGGCATTCACGTCTATGAACTGATCTGGATTAGGAAATAGCACCAAGCCATAGATTAGCAAGGCCAAAACATCTTCAAATGCATGGAAACTCATAGCTTTGAGGAATTCTCGAGCCTTCTTTATTAGGAACTTGGCAAGTAAACCCTTAACTTCGCTTCTTGTTTCCCAATTAGCTTCAATATCTGGTCGCTTTAGATGTAACGCTGATGCGATGTCTTCGTACTTCAGAGATTTTCCTAAACCGGTGAATGGTATCTGATCAAGGATAGGTATCCCAAGTAGCTTAGAGAACTCCTCTAAGGTAGGAACCAACTGATAATTTGGGAATGTAAAGCAATGATGTTTCAGATCGAAGAATTGGAATAAGACGTGCATCATATCTTCTTCAAAACCGGAGATAACCAAGTCAAGAAGATAACCATGTCTTTTGATGAACTGAGCATGATCGGGAACTTCTGAAATCAATTCCTTGAGTTGAGAAGGTATACCCATGAAGTTCATTTGGATAGTCTTTCTGGAAGCCATAACTCCTACAAAACAAAGCAAAGATAAATTCCTAGGTCCTTCAAATAGTTAGAACTGATGATGCGATGTTATGATGTCATGATGTCATGTTTAAGCAAATAGCAAGCACAAGCAAATCACATAATAGCCCTAGGTTTAAGGCTTGCATGAGGTATAGGTGTATACCCTGCCAAAGTTTGAGTGGGCTCATCCTGTCCTATAATAGTAACCGGGTTCTAGGAATCTCATATCATTGATCTTTCTCGTAGGCTTTATTTCAATACGACTACCAAGTGGTCGACCGAAACATCCCGAAAGTCGAATCTTAATGAGCGTAGCATCGAGTATCAACCAACCTTAGTCTACACCAAAGTCGGCCATCTCACTACCTTCTAATGGCCAAGATGGGTCAATTAGGGTTCTAGAAGTTAAGTTAGTGCTGATGACACCACGCAGACGCCAAATACTTTCCTCAACTAGACATGAGGAGCATCAGGACATCCAAATTGTCGCACTAACGTAGCCATCATGTTGACCGTTTCGATATACGCCTAACGGTCGCGACAATTTATTGCTACTTACCTAAGGAAACCTGGATCCGGGTGTAGGATCCCCCACAAATATAATAACCAAGCAACCCTTAAAAGTAAAGCATACAAATCAAACAGAAAGCAATAAAGTGATCTAAATAACCTAAGGTAAACTCTCTTTATTTTCCCCAGCAGAGTCGCAAGTTCTGTAACACGGTGGGAAAACTGACTTGTTTGTTTTGCGTTTGATCGCAAATGTTGCGAATAGCAAGAGTTGCCACCGACTTTTATTTTATCCAATTAAGGGAAGGTGAAAAGAACAGGAAAAGACCTTCGTTAGATTCTGAGTAAGGGAGTTAGTTATGAAAAGGGAAGGTATTAGCATCCTTTCCATCTGTAGTTATCTATGGGCTCTTAATTGCTTTAGCTCACTTTAAATTGCTTTTTTGTGTGTGTGTGTTTGAAAAGATTTTTGAAAATTCATTTCGCTTTGACTTCATAATGATTCACGCTGGAATGTATACGAAGTGTTTGGAAATGTTTTGTTTTGGAAAAGTAACTTTGTAATGATTCACGCTGGAATGTATACAAAGCGCTTGAAAATGTTTTTGAAAGTAATGTGAGGTGTAAAAAGATGTTTTAATTTGAGCAAGCAAAAGAGACTTGTTACCTACTCAGAACAGCCATTTCCATGTTATTTTACTTTCCTTTAGAACAGTGCTATTCATACCATTAGTTGGTAGGTAACCCTATTCGTTGGATGTAATGGGACATTCGAAGGGACATCAGGTGGTCATAGAAGGCAACTTGTAGGAGTATCCTAGCACATTCGTAGGGACGATCATCACTTTTCGTAGGCAACAACTGAGGGACGAGATCATGTATTTGTAGGCAACATCAAGGGACTATGATCTTTTAATCGAAGGGAATGTGATGATATATTGTAGGCAACCGTACTAAGATACCCCTACGTTTGAGGGACTTGACCATTTATAAGGCAACGAGAGAGAATACCCTAGGGGGTGCATGTGTGGGAAAAGTGTATTATTTTCAGATATTTTATCTTATATTAGTGATCTAGATTGATTTTATCTTGCCATACACGCCTAATTACTAGCATTTTATAGGTGCGGAAAGTAAATCGTGGAAATGTAAAGTGCGGAAAGTAAATCCTACGCTATTACATGGCTTTGGGGAAGTTACATAACTGAGGAGTGCGGAAAGTAAAACCTAATTAAACTATTACATCCCATGAGCAGTTACATAATATTGAAAAAGAAAATGCGAGAAAAATAGTCCTAACTATTACAACTTGGAAGCAGTTACAATATTCGGAAAAAGAATCGAATTGCAAATAAGAGAAAAATATGTTAGTGAAAAAGATTTTTGTGTTAGGAAAAAGTTTTAGGGTTAGCAAACCTAATTAGATGAGAAAATATTTGTTTGGGATTTTTCTGGATTAATTTTAGTATAGAAAAAACAATTAAAAGTTAATTTTTTCGATTAATTAACAATTAATTAAAATATGAATGAAAATTATTATTTTTTTATGTTAAAAATTAAATAAGCATTTTTCTGACCTAAATGCAAAAACAAAATATTTGTTGTGATTTTTTAATGTGTTAGAAAAATATTTGAAAAAAAAATTAAATTGAAATAAGAAAATTGAGAAAATAAGAAAAATGAGTTAGTTTTGCAAAAGGTGTACAAATATTTGTGGGAGCCAAGGTTCGAACCAGTGTCCTCCAAGATGAACACGCGCCTTCCTTACCAACTGAGCCAACCTGCTTTGGTGTTAGTAATACGAACGAAATAGATTATAAGCAAAATTAAGAACTAAAAATATTTAAATTCAAAAACACGTGCCAGTTCTGTAACACGGTGGGAGAACGGACTTGTTTGTTTTGCGTTTGTCGCAAATATTGCGGATAGCAAGAGTCGCCACCGACTTTTCTTTTATCCAATTAAGGGAAGGCGAAAAGAACATGAAAAGACCTTCGTTATATTCTAAGTAAGGGATGTGGTTATGAAAAGGGAAGGTATTATCACCCTTTCCATCCGTAGTTATCTATGGGCTCTTAATTGCTTTAGCTCACTTTATGACTTGCTTTTTATGTGTGTTTGAAAAGATTTTTGAAAAGGGAATTTCGCTTTGACTTCGTAATGATTCACTCCGGAATGTATACAAAGTATTTGGAAATGTTTTGTTTTGGAAAAGACTTTGTAATGATTCACGCTGGAATGTATACAAATTATTTTGAAAAGATTTTGAAAAGTGTGAGGTGTGAAAAGAGTATTTTAATTGAGCAACCAAAAGAGACTTATTTACCTACTCAGAATGGTCGTTTCCGTGTTATTTTGCTTTCCTTTAGAATAAGTCTATCCATACCATTGGTTGGTAGGTAACCTTATTCGTTGGATGTGAAAGGGACATTCGAAGGGACATCGGATTGTCATAGAAGGAAACTTTGTAGGGATATCCTAGCATATTCGTAGGGACGATCATCACTTTTCATAGGCAACAACCGAGGGACTAGACCATGTATTCGTAGGCAACATCGAGGATCATCGATGGACTATGATCTATTAAATCGAAGGGACTATGATGATATATTGTAGGCAACTGTGCTAAGATACCCCCACGTTCGAGGGACATGACCATTTTCGTAAGGCAACAAGAGAGGATACCCTAAAGGTGGTGCAAGTGTGAAATATGTGTTATATTCTGATATCTTTATGTTACATTTAGTGATCTAGATTGATTTTTATCTTGCCATACACGCCTAGTTACTAGCAGTTTAATAGGTGCGGAAAGTAAATTGCAGGAATATAAAGTGCGGGAAAGTAAATGTCCTACGCTATTACATGGCTTTGGGGCAGATACATAATAGGAGGTGCGGAAATTAAAAGTAGAAATATAAATCTACGCTATTACATGAAAACAACCTTGCAACCTATACATCCTTTCTAGAATTTAAATGCAAAAGAAATGAAATAGAAGAAAAAAATTATCTAAGTAAAAAACTAAATACTAGTATGTTAGGTATTTTTGAAAGTTAATGTTAATGTGAGAGGAACCCTAATTCTAATTGATTTTAATTAAAAAAAGGTTTTAATGAAAATTATTAACCTAAATTAAACTAATTAAGTTAATTAATTAAAATAACCTGGAGAAAATTATTTGTGCAATTAACCCTAATTAAACTAATTATTTAACCTAATTACTAATTATTTAGTTAAATTAATTAAAGAAAAGGAAATAAAAAGCAGAAAAGTAAATAAAATAAAGGGAATCAATCAGAGCTTCTGACGGAGGCTGCCACAGAAACCAAGCCTTCTATGAGTGGCGCGCCTTGGACATCAAGAAACTAGAGTTTCTGGTGAGGATTCTGCTGAGAGTGTCCGTGGGCTTCGGAGATTCTGTTGTTAGACGTGTCGGAGCTCGGAGAATCTGTGTTGGAACATCCGTGTCGGAGCTTCTAGGATCCGTGTCGAAGGGTCCAAGTTGGGGCTTCGAGATTCTGGGGACGTCCAAAAGTTGGAGCTTCTGGGGAATCTGGATATGGGTACGTCTTGAAGCTGGAGCTTCTGGGGGATTCTGATCTGAGGACGTTCAGAAGTTGGAGCTTCTGGAGGACTCTTCTAGAGACGCCTCTTCTGGAGATCCAGAAGCTTGAACTTCTGGAGATGACACCGGAAGGTAACTCCATTCATCTTCTCCGGTCACCACCTTTTGTAAAACCTGCGAAAACGAACAGAAAAGCAAAAACAAAACATCCAGATTTAATAATTTGACCCTTGCGAACACGATGGTGGGATTTGTTTGTCCTAAAACGGCATGTAACTATGGTTTCGAAAATCAACAGCTAGCTTGCCCTAACCATGGCAGTTAATGATTTGGCCACCAAACCTTGCAAGTGATGGATGAAACCTGTCTTATTTGATCCCAGGAAGACATTAGTGGTGTTAGTTTTTATTAAAACAAGCCATAACTTAAAATACGATTTTGAAATATTCACAAACGGGATGCATGCATATTGGATGATATAGCCAGCATGAACTATGTACAAGGGTGTATTATTACCTTTACCTACCTCAGGAACACGATTGGATGATTGAAACGGCTGGAAAGTGGCTGCAAAAGGTTGCACAATTTTGCCAACTTCTTAGATTTTTGAGAAATTTTAGGGTTGTTGTGGAGGCAAGGATTTCATGTAAGAAGCTGACCAAGAGTCCCCTTGTCTTGTGGAGATGTTAAGTATATATAGAGGAGTGGAAATAGGTCAAGACTTTAAGAGAATATTCTCTTTAAATGAAAAACTATTTGATTGGAAATTTGCATGAAATCTTTCCAAATTTGCTCAATATTTTCCTCAATCTTCTTGCACGAATTTGACAGCTATTTTGGGCTTCCTTGGTCTTCAAGACATGCACAAATCAAGCCCATCTTGCATTAATAATTTATCTTTGTATTTTGTTTAATAAAATTTGAATTTAAGACATTTAATTCAAAAATAAATAAATAAAAGGATAGAAGGAGTGGCATGTAGCATAGAAGTCATGGATAATCTTATAATCAAGTTTGGATAATAAAATATTAGGCCCATTTGGAAAATATTTGCTTTTGCTATGTATTTTCCTTCATGCACCTCCTCAAAAATGTCCAACTTGCACAATTTGTATTTTGCTCAATTTCAACATTTTTGGGTATTCTTGGACTTTTAGAAAGATCAAGATGTCTTCTAAACAGCCTTTTTTGTTTCATCTTCATTGCAGTTTCCATGCTCATTAACACTTCTTTGCAAAAAGATGACTTTTTAAGAGGACCTGTAATGTTTTGATCTATAACTTCCAAATGGAGCATTTCTAGCCAAAGCTTGTGATACATGAAGTTGTAGAGAATTGAATTCCCTTTAAAATTAGATTTGGTTAAATAATTTTTGATAAAGTATGTGAAAGTTATGCTTGGTCAAAGTTCTGTTGACTTTTTTCTGAAAAGACCTAATTTAGAAACTTTGACTTTTGATCAAATCTTGATTTATCTTGATGAGTCTTGGTCAGCCCTTGATCAAATAATGAATATTACTTCAAAATATTGATGTTGACCAATACTTATGAAGTTTGACTGTATGTTGACCATAGTTGACTTTTTATCCAATATAGTTGATTTCCAACCATCTGAGCAATTGGATGAGCAATTTTGACTTGTAAGGCTTGAAACTTGACATAGTGATCCCTTGAAATATATGATGAGGTATGAGGACCATTTGAATCCTTGGAAATCCATCTTGATTTGAGAGGAGCAAAACCCTAGTCTTGGATTGATTGCTTAGAAGGGGATTTGTCTGGTCAACCCTTATGAAACCTTTGAGTATGGAGTGATGGATTATCTTGAGAAGTAGGAGGGCGAATTTTGGGGTATAACACATAACTTTTGTTTCTAGTACTAAAGATGAGAGAGTCAAGTTGGTCTTTATATTTATGAATGACTCTCTAATACCATTGTCTTACTTGAAAAGCAATTCAAAAAATTCTGAAAAGAAGAGGAATACCAAATGTCAGGAACATCTCATCTGACACCAGGAATTATGAGGATTTTCAAAAAAAAATACCAGAACTGAGGACAAGATCAATGAAAGAAAAGGAATTTAATATTATAAGTGTGAAGGTTTTGGTCATATTAAACCAAATGTGTCAGTTTTCTCAAGAAGCAAAAAAATGATTTAATGTATCTTGGTCTAATGATGAGTCAGAAGTTGAGGCTAACAATGAAACTACAAAACTGGTAATGGCTCTTTTTGGAAGATGGGAAGATGAAGTGGAAGCTTATGATGAAAGTGTTATTTATGAAGACATTGATGTATCCTATAAGGACACATGTGACATGTGTGAATAAAGTCTTAACATAGTATAATAACAAAGAAATATCATAGTTGAATTAGAGAATGAAAAGATTAAGCTTCTATGTTTTATTTCACAACTTCAAAGTGAGGTATATCTCTTAAATTTCAAGCTTAATAACATGCCATATTCTTTGAAGAAGATGAATAGTAGAGTTGATATTTTGCAAGAGGATGGAGATAGAGAGGTTGATTATAAGTCTGATAATAAACATAAAAAAGTGTATGATAAAAACATGTCCAATAGCATGTTACAACATCCAGGAATATATGATGAAACTCTATCCATATTCCAATCATCCAATGAGATATGTCATTATTGTGGCGAGCATAGTCATATCAAGCCTTTCTATTATAAACTATATGGAGATCAAAAATCTTCAGCTCATTTTAAGGCTGACCAAGTGCGCAAAAAGAGAAATGTTGAAAATAGGGATATTAACTTTATTGCTCATACTTCTTTAAGAGACTCAGATGGAGAAAACTGTTATTTTGACAGTGGGCACTCTAAACACATGATAGGATTTCAGAGGTTATTGGTGAATCTTAGGCCTTATCCCACAGGTTCTGCTAGATTTGGTGATGGATTTAAACGTGAAATAAAAGAAGTTGGAAAGTTGATATGTGCTAGTTCTCCTAGTTTAGAAGATGTTATTTATGAGAAAGGATTGACTGCTAATCTCATTAGCATTAGTAAATTATGTGACCAAGGTCTTCTAGTATACTTTTCAAAGTTAGAATGTCTGGTCAAAGATAAAAAAAGGATGATATCCTAATGAAGGGCGTTAGATCTAAAGACAACTGTTATCTATGGGAATCTCATATACTTGCTTATTCTTCCACATGCCTAATAACTCATGAAAAGGAAGTAAAGATGTGGAACCAAAAGCTTAGACACCTTAATATAAAAGGAATGATGGAGATTTTATCTGAAGGAACTATCAAGGGAATGCTAGAGCTCAAGATTTGATAAGGTAAACTTTGTGTTGAGTGTGAAATTAGAAATCAACCCATGATGTCACACCCAATATTGTAACATTAGACTACTTCCAAAGTGTTGGAACTTCTTCATATAGACTTAAAGAGACCAATGAAAATAGAAAGCTTGGGAGAGAAAAGGTATGTCTATGTGGTTATAAATGACTTTTTTGGGTATACTTGGATGGATTTTCTTAGAGAAAAATCTTATGCTTTTGAAATATTCAAAAATTGATGTCGAAGCATTCAAGAAGAGAAGAAGAGTTTGATTGTCAAAGTTGGAAGTGAACATGACATGGAGTTTGAGAATGCATAATTCTCTGAATTTTGTGATTCTTAAGGTATTAGTCATGAGTTTTCTCATTCCATAATTTCTCATCAAAATAGAATTGTTGAGTAAAATACTAGGGCTTTACATGAATCAACTAGATTTATGCTCTCTACCAAGAAATTACCATTGGAGTTTTGAGCTGAAGATATGAGTATTGTTTGCTACATTCATAATAGGGTTATTATGAGAGAAAGTACTTCAATTACTCTCTATGAGATATGGACTAGAAGAAAGCCTATAGTCAAGAATTTTACTACCTTTGAAATTAAATGTTATTTCTTAGTGAACAAAGATAAAAAAAGGTACGCAAAATCTCATAAGGAATGAAGGTATATTTCTGGGTTATTCTTTAAACTGAAGAGCTTATAGAGTAGGGGTGGCAAAACGGGTTAGGCCCGCCGGGTAGGCCCGTTTGATCCTCCATTTTTGACGGGATGGGATGAGGTTTTCAACTTGATACTTTAAGTTGTCCCGCCCCGCCTAACCCGCTTAGAAATTGGCCAAGGTGGGGCGGGCGGGTTTTGCCCGCGGGCTTTTTGTTAAGAAAATTTATTTTTTACATAGAATTAAAATAACCTTAACTATAAAAAAAAACTCTTCTCTTAGGGTTATGTTGATTAAATTGTATTTTAAATTATTATACAAACAAATTGAATTATAAGCTCAAAGTTCTTTTTATAACTTTCTAATACATGTGTTGATTGGAAAAACTTGAAATAAAAGAACAATTGTATGGCATGCTGAATTATTAAGTTTTCAATTGGGTTATGTGTTTTATTTAGAGATAGATGTTGATTTTAATAAAAGAAGGATTTGATTAGGGTATACGTGTGAAAATTTAGGATATAATAATTAAAGAATCTGTCAATGTAAGATTCTACAAGATGTAAACATTGAGAAATTCAAGTGCTGATATTTTATGCATTATTGTTTTACGCATTGTGATGTTTTATGCAATGTAATTAATATCATTATTTGTCTTGTGTAAAATCTTAATATGGTTCTTTAGTAGTTCGTTTTAAATAGGATTAGGATGATATGTATCATTTAATTTTTTATTTTGATAATTTTATTTATTGTGATTGAGTTTATTTTGTTATTTTTTTGTTGTAATGGCCCTTATTTATTTTGTTTTTGAACTGTTTGGACTTAACAGATGTTGAAGTTCTATTATGTGTTGTTAAAAAAATTGGCGGGCCGGCCCTCCAACTCGTTAGTAAACAGGGTGGGTTTGACTTTTGAGCTCGGACGCCTAAGTTGGTCATCCCATCCCTGCTATTGCACGGGTTTAAACGGGGCGGGCCACTTGTCCATCCATATTATAGAGTGTATAACTCCATAACTAAAGATATTATAGAATCCATAAGTGTTATAATTGATGATTCTTTTCATGAAAAGGAGAAGCATGTCGAAGATAATGATGGAACATATTTTGTGGAGACTAAGGAGAAAGAAAAACAAGCTATATGTGAATGCACAAAAATTGATGGAGATAACTCTGAAGCTAGAATTCAAACAGAACAACTCAAGAAGATCAACACAATATACTCTAATAAAGCAAACAATACAAAATTCAATAAATAAATATAAAATTCATGTATTGTTTCTAAGCTTGAACCAAGGTTGTGTTCTATTTTTCAAGAAGAAGAATCTTGAATTGTATCATTGGGTCAAAGTGGTTCAATAGGTATTTGTATCTAAGAGAGAGTTTGGTTTCCTACAGAAATACCATTGTTTCTGAGTATGGTGGAACAAGAAGAGATTGGTCTCAACTGGTACGGATTGACAAGATGTTGAAATATCATAATTTCAAACATGATGCCATGACATTATTTGGTGAAAATCTGAATGATATTAGATATTTGATTCAACGTAACTGGAATAAGAATTGTGATAATCAAAATCAACTTATCAATAATTTTGCTGAAGGAAAGGTTATTACTCTAGAATATATGGACAACAAGGAATAACTTGGTGTTATGTTAAAAGATCATATTGAAAACATAAGTAGTGGGATTGGAGCCATCACTATTTAAGAGGTATAGCAATTGTCGTTATGGAGGAGTTCAATTGATAATGCATATTTCCATATATTCTAATGATTAGGAAGCCTAATCAAGTTTTTATTGGATGGGACAAAGGTGTCCTGCAAGATAGAAGGGCTGGTGACATCACCAAGGAGTGCAAGAGGATCTTTGACAGGGGCAAGAGGTGGATGACCACCTGAGGTTGTGAAGTTTGTATGTTTCCATCAACTATTATATGTTTCCATTTGTGCTTCCATCTATGCTTCTTCTTTTATGAAGTTTGTGCTTCCATTTTATTTACATTTAATCTAATTTTTGTCAATTTTGGGCTAAAAATGAGGAGTAAAGTGTTAGTGTTTTTTATGTGTACTAATGTTATTAAACATGTCTTGACATGCTAAGTTGCATGCTCATAAGACTGTGATACTGCTAAAGATGGAGTAATGATTATGGTTGCTTGCTATATGCAACTGTTGAAAGGGAGCATGATTGTTTATCATGGTTGTTGGTGCTTTTGATGCTGCTGTTACTGCTGATGTGGTAGGATGTCTTACCAGATGGTCTAACATCTTTCCTGATGGAGCTGTGTGAAGAATTCTGGTGTGAGGTTCTTTTATCTTCTGTGGTTGCTACCTCTGATGTGTGAATTTGGGTAGTTCATATTTGGTGTATTAGATTTTCTTATGTACTTGAGTTTTCCCTTTGAGGGGGAGTCTTGATCATGTGTGACAGGGGGAGTTTGGTCTTGTATGGTATATCAGACCACATGTCTGGACATCTGACTTCTAGAAATATTGAAGATGGTGATATATGACTACATGTATTCTCTAATGTGTTTTTTTGAATTAGTTTGTACAAATTTTACATGTTTTCATGTATCTTGTGTTGTGATGTTATTCCTCGCTCCATCATTATTGTTGTCGCACCCCAAAATTTACCCTTCTTATCATGATATTTCTGGGATTTCTATTGGCATTCATGTACTTAGAATAAAGGATTTGCTTTCGTTATTATTTTACTTGGTACATTAAGATCACATGTGCAAGATTGAGGTATCCATCCATGATTAATTTTTCAACCAAAATTCATTCAAGGGCCATTTGAGTTTATCTCAAAACCATTCAACATGGCAAGTTTCACTCAAAGTGTTACTATTTTCTTTCAAAATTCAACTTGTATTTACAAGTATTATGGCAAAGAAGTTTGTGTTGATACCATATAGGGTTTACTAGTTTGGAGCCAAGCTCAAATTCAAAACTTCAGGAAACATATAACATTACAAAGATTCAAATTTCTACAATTGCATTTCCACTTGAAAATTGATTCAAATTCATTCAAGAAGTGTATTAGATTTTCAAGGAAGTTGTTGAGATAAGGTGAATAAAGAAGGGCAATTCGAATTACAAGAAAAAAGGGGATTTATTCTAAAGTTGCAATAATGCTATAAAGATGCTAGCAAGTTTCAATTGACGTGAAATTCAAAATGTCGTTGGTAATTCTCGATTTTTGCAAGAATAGTTCAGATTGCCATAAGTTTCCAATTTCATTACAAAAAGGAAGGATTCAAGGCTACAAGGTTAAGATAAAGATTTAGATAATATATATATATATATATATATATATATATATATATATATATATATATATATATAATACAAAATCTCAAGTTTACTTGATTCCAAGTTTCGATTTAAATTACAATGAAACATTTAGTACCTATTTTCCATGGCCTAATCTCAAGGGTTTCTACATTACTAATCTTATTACAAGTTTGCTTTTCACTAATCCTACATTGTTTCTAATCTTGTAAGCGAGTCAAATTCAAATCATCAGGAATCTTTCTCCCAAATTCTTCAAACTTTGCCTTGCATTTTTTATCATCCTCACCATCATTACATGAAACACAAAGAAAAATGTAGTTAGAAAACATGAACTCAAAACAAGCATTTCAAGAGTTTCCAAGGTTCATCATTAGGGTTTGTGCTAAGGAATCAGAAATTAAAGGGTTTGAATCATGGTTCAAGCACACAAAAGCCTCATAACTTCAAGTTCAATCATCGGTCATTCACTTCCATTGAAAATCACAAAGAAAAACAAGCTTTGGTTCACAAGAGGGAGGTGTAAAGAGGGAAACTCATAAAAGTTTCATCATAGTTAAAAGTTCAGTTCAGCAGGTACAACACATCAGAATTCAGCCACAACATATCAAAACTATGTTAAGCCCAACAACAAAAACAATCAGAAACAACAAAGGCCCAATGCACAAATTCGTATAGCCCTTTTTCTAGAAAAAATCAGAGGTCCAGCAACAAGAAACCCTAATTATGACAGTTTATAAGGATTCAATGCACAGATTTTAAGAAGGCAACATTGTTCACGCAGCTAACATTGTTCAGAGAAACCCAGAAAACCCTAAAACGGCCATACAAACAAAAAAACTAAGTTGTTCACAGATTTCAGAATGAAAAAGCCATAACAAATAAAAAATCAGCAAGAACAAACAGAAAGAAAAACCCTAAACATATTATCTTCATCATTTTCGCAAAAACACTATACCCTTCAGAGATCAAGAAAGACAAGAGTCAGAAGGATAATACCGAGTTTACAGAGGTTGGGAGTCGGTTGCAAACACGATTAGCGCCTTCGTCCTTCTCCTTCCTTTTTCTTTCTACTTTCTATGTGTTTCTTATTATCTTGAACATAGCCACCACCGTTGATCTCGAAATAGAGTTAGGGTTTCACCTTTCCTTTTAGGTCTAGGAAAATCCCTTAGGAATCTGAAAACATGAACAACAGATTAGTGTTTAGGAGAAGCAAAGGAATCAGAAAACACAAATAAAAAAATCAAAATCGGAGCAAAATCTCATAGTGCCACCGTCGTCGCCGCCGTGAGGCAAGTTTAGAGAGAGGCGAGAGTGTTTAAGTTTAGAGAGAAAGAGGATCCGTGAATGATTTGGGTGTTTTTTTGTTTTTATTTTTTTAATTTGTTATTTGATTAATTAATTTATTTAGTTAGGTCTAATCCGGTGGTGACAATTGTCACCACTCCTTAATTAATAATAATTTGATCCTGTAAGTGCATGCCTTGGTCCCAATCACGTGCCTCTGTATCATCGCCGTTAAACTCTCATGATCATCATCCGATCTTCATCATCACCATCAGAACACCTTGGAGACTGGATCAGGCGTCCCAGAACGAGCACCCACGGTATGCCCTCATTGGAGAGACACGTAGAATCAACCTAACCCCTATCTTGGGCCTGGGCATCCTCTACTTTCAACGCCCCCTTTAGATTTCTACAATCAGGCCCATTTCTAACCCTTCTCTTATTTTATTTAATTCTTTCCATTAAATTGTTTTTTGTTTGTATTAAATAATTATTAGTCTTAGGATAATTTTTATTTGATAATTGCCGATTAAATTATTAGTCAATTTTTATCAAATAAAAAAGATCTTTTCTAATAACTATTTGAAGTTTGGAATTTGTATTGTGTGATTTTCTTCATTTCCCGTTCATTTTAATTAAAATTCTACCTATGAATATTGCTTTGTATTAAATAAATATTAGTTGTAGGATAATCTTTATTTGATAATTATCGATTAAGTTATTAGTTGATTTTTATCAAATAAAAAAGATCTCTTCTAATAATTATTTAAAGATTTAGACATGTATTGTGTGGAAATTATTTACTCACTTCTTTTATGTTTGTATGATTGATCCACACTTGTACACCTCACACATACTTGACATAAGAAAAATTCCTTTCTCGTTTTGGCTCGTACGTCAAAAAAGGGTCTCATAGTTGGGGGTGGGCATGGCCATCCTCACGAGGTTGATCAAAGCCCTTGTTGCTTTGATTAACCATAACCCGAATAATTTGGTTCATACATCAATTATCCATGCACAAGGGTTTCAAGTTAGGGATAGGAGCACCTATCCTCACGAGATTAATTAAGTCCATATACTTGATTAATCATGACCCGATTCTATCCCTCTTAGTCCGTTATCGAACCTCTTAAAACACTTTCAAAATAAGTTAATTAATTGATTCTGTTTTCCAAAATGAATTTAATAAAAAAAACTTGGATGAGGTTTGTTTAAATTGTTATATGATAGCCTAATGGTTTAAACAAATTTGAAGTCTTTAGATTGTTGGATGATAGCCCAATAAGCTTAAAACTTCTATCCACGACAAAAAATAACAGAGTGACATTCGTTTAAGTTGTTGGATGATAGCCCGACGATTTAATCGAATTTAAAATATTTAGGTTATTGGATGATAGCCCAATAGCTTAAATATTTTATTTTACTTGAAACACTTAATAACGTGAACCTTGTTCCACTTCACCATTTCATAGTAAAGTTTTTGGGATGATAGACGATTGGATGAGCACACTCGTTCAATTTCTAGTATTTGAATCATTAGATGTTAGCCTAATGTTTTGGTAATTTTCACCCACTTAAAATCAATTCAACTCACTCAAACTCTTTTCTGCTCATATGCGATCATCAAACTCTTTTCTTACAAAGAGTATGTGATAGCCATTTCAAATACGAACGAAGACTTAGCTTTTCAAACAAACTAAACAAGTCAAAATTCGAACATTTGAAATGTCTAATGCACGATTTTTCTTAAAAAATCAATACAACTAACTTAAACATTTTCGAGAAGAACTACGGAGTTTTGGCTTTCCCATTGCACGAGGGAATACGTAGGCACAAGCTTTTGAAACCGCGGCAAACTCAAAATAATAATAAACAAACCCCTTTCTCCTTTCTTATTTCTCGATCATAAAATTAGCAATAAACACGTACGAATTAAACGGTTCCCATCAAATACGATGGATGTGAGGGGTGATGATACCTTCCCCTTGCATAACCGACTCCCGAATCCATTTCTTTTGGTCTCGTAGACCGCCTTATCCATCTTCGTGGGTTTTATCTATATTTTCCCGTTATTTTTAGAACAAATAAAATTAGGTGGGGACTTCATTGTTTTTACAATAACCGATGAAAAAACCAGTCATCACAATTGTGTTTTGGTTATTTTAGCCAAAATTTACCAAAGGGGGAGATTGTTAAATCCATGATTTTAGGTTTGGACTTAATTTTTCTAAAACATGGTTCTATGATGATGTTGAGAAAGTTGTCATAACATCTTGACCAACTGTCATAATAAGTTCTGATGTCATGTGTATCAGACAGATGTTAAGCCAGATATCTTGACATCTTGGCCTATTATGCACCACGCGCTGCTATTTGAATCTCTTGACATATTTGATTTAATTTTGAGATTTATTTTTGGATGTATCTCATCATTCTTCACAGGTCAAGGAGATTTATTAGGGGAAAAGTGCATATTTTTAGGAAATTTTTAAAACAAAATTCCTATTTTTATGTAAAGAGCTTGCAGCTAATTCAAAAAGTGAAGATTGGATTTGATTTGAAGGGTCCACGCCCATTTTGCAATAGTCTATAAATAAGAAGTTTCTAGACCTAAAATATCAAACATTCATATAGAAAAAATCGTGGGTGCAACATAAGGGTTTAGGATTTTGGGTGTCTTTTAAGTTCTGTGTTTTGTGTTTTTTGCATGTCACTCGTGTATCTTTTGATGCATCGAGTTTGAATAAATGTTACTTGATAACTTTATCAAGTTATTATTCTCACTCTTGAACTTTTAATAAAAAATTTGAATATTATTCTTAGTTGAAGCTTCTATTGAGTTTTAAGTCTAGTCACAAGGTTTGTGATTGTAGGTATCACTGCAGTGATTGAAAGAGAGAGGGGGATCTCATATCTAGTGTTCTCTAGGTAAAATTTTCACAAGGTAGTGATTAGGCGAGAAGTTTTAAACAAGGGTTGGTTTAGCTTTGAACTAATACTATCATATCTAATTTCCTTTCTGGCTTGGTAAGCCTCGGAGTAGGTGATGTTGCACCGAACTTGGTTAACAATTGATTATGTTGTATTTTTTCTATATTTACTTCCCGCATAATCTCCAGATTTAGCAAGTGTTTTTCTCTCAACAAATATCATAACATATGTCCTGACATCGTGTTTAGGTGCTAAGAGAACAGTTTTAACATATATATTCCAAGTGCCACAAAAACAGAGTATTGTAATTGGAAGTGTGTTCTTTTGTTTTTGTTATTGTCACTGAGGTGACTGTGGGAAGTGAGAGGGAAATCTCATATTACAGAAGGTTTCTAGGTAGAAGTAGATCAAGTTAGTGATTAGGAGATAAGTCGTAAACTAAGGTTGCTTAGCTTTGAACTAATACGATCATAGTGAATTTCCTTCCTAGCTTGGATGCCCCCAGAGTAGGTGAGTTGCACTGAACTTGGTTAATAATTAATTGTATCTTTTACCTTCTAAAATTTACTTATATATAATTATTTTCTTAGAAAAAAAATTCATGCAATTTACTTCTGCATAACTATTGTTTAGAAAACTCCCCCTGATTTAAACAATCTCCCTCTGAATTTAAAACTTAAGACCTTATCTGAAAGACGGGTTTTCTGAGATTGGTTACATTATCCAGAATTCTGATTGAAGTGGATGGAAGCGATTTATCAGAGTTTGCTTTTATCATCATTTCTTTCTTCATTAGAATCTCCCAATCATTAGAAGAGTTCTTTATCACAACTTGATCTATCAGACACTTCTCAAGGTTAGAAGTTCGTTATCAACACTCAATCTTTTAGAACTTTCTACTCATTATAATTTTTATTATCAGAGCTTGATCGACATAACCTTCTAAACAAAAGTTCCTTACTAAATCTTGATCTATTAGAACCTTCTAAACATTAGAAGTTGTTTATCATTAGACCCTTTAGCTTGCACCTGAAACATATTCTAAGAACTCTTGCATATATATAATTCGTTAGAAATGTAAGCAGTGAGATTTATAGAATTAGGTATACATCAAAACCATCATTGTTTTACCCCCCCTTTTTTGTCATTATCAAAAAGATATTTCATCATTCATTGATATTAAGATAAGTAAGCACACCAAAAGGGACTGAAAAACAAGACAATGAAATTTCTCTTAAAATATATCAAAGAAGTATGAGAGGAATTACAAGACCAAGACACAGAACTAGACTTCCTAAACTTCAAAAGCTTCATAACTTTCGTCAAAGAGAGCATTAACTGAACTAAACGGAGTCCTTCAAACTATTCTGACCATTTATGCTTTTTCAAACATTTGAGATAACACCCGCCCATACGGTATGAAAGGACATTTAAAGATGTATGGAGTTTAAAATGGATTCCTTTAGGTGATCTAAAATGATTGCAGACATATTTACAGGGACATGATTAAGAAGACGGAAAATGAGATGTTTATCCCTAGGAAACATATAATATGTGTCATATCCTCTTGGTAGAAGATTCGTTAACAAAAATCTAAACCAAAATTTAGCAAGGAGTTTTAGGTTTTCAGGATTGTTAGGTTCATAACCAAAATATGTGTCATAAATAGTTGGGAATATATCAAGATCAATAAATCTAAAACTGTCAAGATCCACCGAGAGAACTTTAGGAACACAACTTATTGCTTTAGCAATAATGGAGCAAGTGATGATGAAGGGAATTCCATAGATAATTGACCTTATGCAACTACCATCACTTCTTATAGAGGCGTATATCCATAAATATTTCACTAGGTTTGGATATATAGGACCTTGTAATATAGCGGTATAATTAGACCAATATTTGATCATGCATAAATTCCCCAGCCGAGATGTAAGGCCGGAGGGGGGTTTGCAGGCCTCCGGGATGGATCTCGGACTGGGTCTGAGGCCCTTATCCGGCATAATCCCCGGAGTTGGGATAGGAAACCGGTCACCGGATGTGATCCGGACGTCTGTCCGGCTAGAGTGTCGGTTTGTTTCGTAAACGCTACTTATGGATCGCCATGACGCTACGATTCATTAGGTAGCGGTTTCAAGTATTAATGGACGGTTACATCATTATGGTCATTGGTGATGGCCATGCTATAAAAAGAGGCCTTAGGGCCATAGGAAAAGGATCATTCTCTCATTCCCTCTCTTAGCTACATGCTCAAGAGGGGTTATCTATTCTATCTCTAAGGGCTCCCAACTGCGGGGTAAGCTAGACCTATAGCTTGGAGGCCATGCATCCCTCGTATGAGCCTCCGAATCCCTTAAGATCAACAACATAGTTTTTCCTGCAAGAACATTGGTGCCCACCGTGGGGCCCCGGTAAAACTTTCCCGGGCCACACAAATTGTTCCTAAACAATCACCATTCCCCCAGGTGATTCACGTTGAATCTCTGTTCTTACCATAGTCCTTTGAAAGCGATGTCCTTAGGCTTCGCAGAGAAAACAATAGCGTGTTGTTCCATATATCGTTAATTAGGCCATCATTCTTTCCGTATGGTGGTGTCGTGTTAACAATTTGGGTTATCACGATATCAATCCGAACATTTCGATCTAGTTAGAGACGGTAGAGTATTATCTAAACGACTCTACAGACGCCAAGGTTGGCCGATTACCATTGTCGGGTCATCATCGGTTGAGCGTCAACCGGAAAGTTGATCTGATAAGGCAAAGCTCGAGAATCCGACCAAGGTTCGCATTGCCCAAGCATTAAAGTGGATTCGAAGTCAATTCGAGGAGGTTATTCGAAGATCCGGTTTTTAGGACACGAAGGCTATCCATCGAGACGGCGACGATGTTGGGGACTTGCCGGATTTGCATCCGCGTCAAATTACTCTAGATAAAACCCTCAACAAAGTTCACTGGCGGTTCAGTTGTTATCATGAATCCGCTCAATCGGCAAGGAAAGATAAGTAACAGACACCGAATTCATGATCTCAGCATTAATTGATTTATAACTGCTATGTGGTTTTGTTTTCATTGCTAATTATTGCCTTAAATCGTTATTATGGATCCAAAGTATATCTAATTGGGTTCGATGTGTTGCATCTTCTTTGATTAAATTGTGTCCAGCAAATGCAGTGATAAAAGTGTCTTGCTAGAGTTAGTTGTCAGGCAACTGCAGAAGCATGTCCTCAACCATTGCCAGGACCTAGGGTGGGGTAGTTATGCGTCGCGGCAGCTTATCAAGATGCCAATCAGTGTTTATAAGGAGCCCGTCCAAATGGATGCTGGAATGTTGCGTAGACGTGTTGTTCGGCATTGTTTACAAAGTCAAAATAACACTGCGAGTAGATTATTTAAAGCCGATCAAAGGTCGATAATAGCACAAACAGCTGGAGATTAGAACCATTAGGAATGTATAAACACTATGATCTCGGGATTGATGGAATAAGGAGTCTTGTGAGAACCAGTTCCCGGTCTTCTAAGTGGAATCGGTCTGGCTGAAAGAGCTTCATTTAAATGGTGTTGATACATAGATAAGTTTCTCGTCTCGTTTATCTTAGTTAAATTCTGAATGGCATGTTTATCTTAGATTCCAAATATCATGTTACAGTTTATGTTGTCATAGTTAATATGAAATCAATATCAACTATGACTTTGAATAAACCGGTGATAAGCGTTTTTATCATGAACTGCTGTTAAGAATTGATTATATGTTGCATGTTATCATGTTGCTTAAGAGATACGTATTTTCTACCTGGTTTTGGATAACGTAGACTGTTATCAAGGTCTGGCAGTGGACCGTTACGGGCAGCATGTTTGTCCAAAACTGAACGGGACTGGCATTGTAGAGCAGAGTCGGGAGAGCTCCTTTGTCGGCTCGAATCCTAAAAGATAAGTGATTTCTCATAAACGCCTATTTGATTTATTGTCATTCAATGCTTGACACCACAAAGGACTCAGTTCCTCTTAAATTAGTTTGAAAACTCAATCTGTTACGATGTCGTTATAATTTGTCATGGCGGTTATGAATTAACGCTCAGAGTGATAATTGCTTGTTGGTTGCTTAATGTGGAAGGTGAATAGCAGGTTGGGGGGAATATCAGCAATCAGAGATGCTCTCAATTATGGGGAAGCTGACAATTATAGATGATTCTGATGATTCATTGAGACATCACGTTGTCAGCACCAACTTTAGAGCATAACAGCCATATCAAGCCAGAACCTGAACGAATGACATCTCGTGGGAAAGGACTTCAATACAACAGGAATTCCCCATGAACAGATAGGAGTGCAACACGCGATACGTCGGCTCCACCATTAAAAGATAAGTAAAGCACATCAGGTTTAAAAGCTCAGCATTAATGTGTTTGCAACTGTTATGTGATTATGCCCTTATTACAAATTATTGCTTTCACTGGCAATTATGAATCCAAAATGCATCTGACTTGACTATGTGTTACACCTTATTTGATTGAATTGTGCTGCCTTTTTGAGTCAGTTAGTTGTTAACTGGATTCTGCAAGTCTAGAACGAGCTCGAAGAACACGGGGAGATTGTTGCCTCCTTAACAGTTGCCAAGACTGGGGATGAAGCGTATTGACCATACATTCTGCAAAAAAGCCCGTGTTACTGTAGAGATTGAGTTTGTGACTCCAGCACCTTAATATAAGAGTGACTAGCTACGCACAAAAATGGTATAAGGACAACGGAAGCTGGGTGGAGGGCGTAGTCGGCATCATTGCTGAAACCAACATTAGGAGATAAGTAAGATACACTCATTTTTGTTATGTAATGATTGAAATCCTTATAGACTGCACTGGCTATGCATATTAGAAGTTATTTCAATTACTGCCTTAAGTAGTTTATGTCTTCTCGGTCAAACATCTAGTGCATTAACATTATGTGATAGCTTAACGTCGGCGAAAGTTGGCTGTGATACCCTTTAGAAAGTAATATAGTTGCAATCATGTTACAAGTCTTTATTTAGTACCAATGTCGTCAGTATGGAGAAACATACAAAGAAAACTGGTAGTCGCCTTGACATCAACACCAAAAGACCTCTTAGGAGCTGGTTACAAGCTAAAAACGGGATTGAGGAGCGGAACTAAAGGTAGCTCAATGTCAAGAGGCCGCCATCTCCGAGAACATAGTCGGAAATTAGCAATGTGGGGTTCGATTATCCTTCAGGGGATGCAATACAGAATCGTTGGTTAAATGGCGGGTGCCTCGGGGTTTGAAGAAATCATCAAAAAACAAGCTTGAAACGCTGGTTCGGGCGCATGTTTACTATTACAATCGTCATAGGAAGTTATGCTACAGCCGGCTAATGTTTTTGATGGAAACTCATATCGAAAGCATGCAATGACCTCGGCTCATAAAAGATAAGTGACATATATTTCTTTATGGTCAATCTGTGCTTTACACATTTCTCTAATTCTTGCCATTGGCTGTTAAAAATGATGTGTTAACCATATACTGCATGATAGTTATTATTGGATGTATCTGCTTAGAAATAGCAGTTTTAGTTACACTATTGTAAAATTACTACGTGATGCATACTTGATATCACCTGCTTGTGTGTGTTACTAAATACACATCTTATTATATGATGCTCTCACGTGATATACTGCATGTGTGCTACAAATTTAATGTGTCTCTACCTTTTGATGAGAATAAATAGGATTACATGCTTGGTTGAAATATTCTGTACACAACGTATGCATAAATAATAAGACGAGGTCAACACTCGGTCTATAAACTCGACCACTCTAGCTAAGAGTTCTGCGCTCGCTCGGCCGACCATACAAAACGACTATGACCCAACAAAAAGTCATTACAACTATGGACAATAGAAAGCACAGGTCGGAAATCGTGGAAGATAAGGATGCCAAAAAGGCTGGATAGCATGTAAATTTACACTTAATATGCTTTATAAAATGATCTAATGTCTCGGTAGGTTGTAAATAAATCATTTAAATTTACTTTGGCAAATAGGTGTCGCTCCTTTTCCCCTGCGTGGGTTGGAGGCACCCCACTTTTATTAGTGTTGAAATTCAGAAGGAATCTGGAATATGTGCAAAAAATGAACAGGTGCTCAGCTAAGGCAATTAAACGCGGGAAATGGAGCCCTCTTTGATCGGGGAGGATCGGTGTCAAAGTGCTTCACTTTATTCCTACCAAAATCTCACGCTTGGGGGGCTCATATAACCATCCCGATCAAGAATAATAGAAGAAAAGACAGCAGAAAGTCGGGCAGATTGGATAGTTAAAAATTTGTAAGGATTAAAATATTGTTTAAATACCATTATGTAAAGGTGTCGTCTTACTCTCCTGTGTGGGGCGAAGAGACATCTTGGAGTTAATCCTAGTTTGTAAAGGCCAAGTAGGATGTAAAGGATGAGTGCATTGCACCTCCAACTAATGGCGGGAGCCATCAGGTACGTACTGCTGAGCTCGGTCTCGGATCGTCTCTCAGTCACGGTAAAATCCTCTATCCGAAAAGGCTCTGTTCCTACGCGGAACAACCTTCAGATCACCCTCGGCTGGGCTCTAAATCCGTCTCGGATCACCCCTATAAGGGCTCTGAACCTTCAAAGGCTCTGTTCCTACGCGGAACAACCTTCAGGTCACCCTCGGCTGGGCTCTGAATCCGCGGAACAACCTTCAGTCACCCGGCCGGCTCAATCCGTCTCGGATCACCCCTATGAGGCTCAACCTTCAGGCTCGTCCTACGCTGAACAACCTTCGTGTCACCCTCGTCTGGCTCAATCCCTCGGATCACCCCTATAGAGGCTCAACCTTAAAGGCTCTGCTCCACGCTGAACAACCTTCAGTCACCCTCGTCGGCTCAATCCGCCTCGGATCACCCTCTAGAGGCTCAACCTTAAAGGCTCTGTCCTACTGAACAACCTTCGTGTCACCCTCGTCGGGCTCAACCGCCTCGATCACCCTCTAGAGGCTCAACCTTAAAGGCTCTGTTCCTACTCGGAACAACCTTCAAAGGCTCTGTTCCTACTCGGAACAACCTTAAAAGCTCTGTAAAAAGGTTCACAATTATATCAATCATGCAGTTAAATGATGTTTTAGCAAAAATAAACACACTGCAGCAACAACTCTTAGTGGCATCGAAGCCTCTGGTTTGTCCCGAAGAGCTCTGGTCCTAACTCGGATTAACTCTTAGTGACGATAAAACCTCTCAGGCGAGAGCCTCGGGTTCGTCACGTAAAGATCTGGTCCTATCTCGGAACAAGCTCTTACAGGCATTTGAACCTCTAAATTCAGTCAACCAACTAGGGGCTCAGATTCAACGCGTTAAAGTGGTAAAAGACTGAATTGGTGACAGTTGTAATATACTTGGAAAAACCAACATGGTCTGCTTGATGCACCATGTGACTCGGGGGACTGCTGTGTAAAACATATAAGGCTCTGTCTGTACCAAACATAAAAAAACGAAAAAACCTTAATTGGGTTCCGTCAGGAATTTCACCAAAGCCCTGGTTCAAGATACTTTGCTTGGATTAGTGTCAGGCACAGACCGATATTTTGCCACAGCTCGGCTTCAAGCCTTGAGTCAGATTTTGAAAACTTGATTAAAGTATGATTTGACAAAAACCTCGAGAAAATCACTCGGGGGCTAGTTTTTCTATAAATCTTGCTACCAATAGCCCGACAAGTTCTGAGTCTAGCTCGGACTAAGAACGAGCGTTATGTTTGGGTTAAACTGGAGTGTCGATTCCAGCGACGTGCGTTACATTAAAAAGCCTCAAAAGCGAAGAATGGTAAACCACCATGTTCAAATTCGCACTAAGGCACTGGTCGATATTGGAAGTTCGACTCGGGGCAAAAATTTATGTTTCTATTAATCGACCATAAGGCTTCAAGGACTAGAAACCATATGCTCGGGGGGCTTATGATCATGCATAAATTCCCCAGCCGAGATGTAAGGCCGAAGGGGGGTTTGCAGGCCTCCGGGATGGATCTCGGACTGGGTCTGAGGCCCCGGAGTTGGGATAGGAGACCGGGTCAGCCCCGGGATGTGATCCGGACGTCTGTCCGGGCTAGGAGTGTCGGTTTGGTTTCCGTTAAACGCTACTTATGGATCGGTTACGGACGTTACGATTCATTAGGTAGCGGTTTCAAGTATTAATGGACGGTTACATCATTATGGTCATTGGTGATGGCCATGCTATAAAAAGAGGCCTTAGGGCCATAGGAAAAGGATCATTCTCTCATTCCCTCTCTTAGCTACACGCTCAAGAGGGGTTATCTATTCTATCTCTAAGGGCTCCCAACTGTGGGGTAAGCTAGACCTATAGCTTGGAGGCCATGCATCCCTCGTATAAGCCTCCGAATCCCTTAAGATCAACAACATAGTTTTTCCTGCAAGAACAATATTGACTATGGATGCACACGTTAAATTCATCATTCATGATGTTAGGACGTTTTTCATTGATTAATGCCAAAATATCTTCATTTCCATGAAAGGTTTTGACAAACATTTTGATGTGGCACAATGGTTGAAACAGAACAGATGGGAAGATATGAAGAAAATAAGACATGCAAGAGGATGAAAGAAATAACAATGAGGGACAAATATAGGATTATTTCTTTCATATAACAGCAGTATTGTCACAAAAATAGGATTATTACTCTCGGATATATGAAAGTATTCAAGTTGACTTTTCATCCAGAGCATCTGAGTGCTGCAAATTGATGTTGAGATGTATTATGCTTCAGCAATGGATAGTGCAATGGTTGATTTCCTTTCACTCGACCAAGAGATATGATTATTGCCCAGAAACTAGAAGTTTCCAAAAGTGATTTTGCATTCTATTCTATCTCCTAAATAATCTACATCATAGAAACATGATAGCTTGTATTCTAATGTTTTCTTATACATCGAGCTAAGGTTAGATGTTCCTTTCAAATACTTTAGGATTCTTTCAACATGTGATAAGTGAGTTTCCCTTGGATCTGATTGAAAACGAGCACAAAGACATACACTGAATAAAATATTTGGACGAGAGGAAGTCAAATAAATAAGAGAGCCTATTATACCTCGATAGAGTTTCTAAAAAACCTTGGTGCTCACCTCCTCTTTTTTAAAAATACATGTAGGATGCTTGAGAGTTTTAGCTGGCTTCTATCTAGCATGTCAAATTTCTTCAAAAGTTCTTTTGTATACTTACTTTGATGAATATACGTAGCTTCTAGAGTTTTATTGATTTGTATTCCCCAAAAAGTATTTTATCTCTTGCATCAGACTCATTTCAAATTCTTCCTTCATTAACTTGGAAAACTCTTGACAAATAGATGGGATAGCAGAAACAAAAATAATGTCATCAAAATAGATTTAGCATATCATCAGATTTCTTACGAAGTTTTTACAAAAAATAATAGTGTCTACTTTACCTCTAGAAAAACCATTTTCTAAAAGAAAAGAACTTAGTCTATCATACCATGCCCTGGGAACTTATTTCACACCATATAAGGGTTTTTTAAGTTTAAAAACATGTTCTAGAAATTTTATGTTTTCAAAACCGCGAGGTTAGTGAACATATGCTTCTTCAGAAATGTATCCATTCAGAAACACACTTTTGACATCCATTTGATATAAAATAATATTATTATTATTACTAGCAAATGAGATTACAAGGCGAATAGGTTCTAACCTGCCGATTGGAGCAAAGGTTTCATTGTAGTCAATATTTTCCCGTTGACATAACCTTATGTAACAAGTCGTGCTTTGTTTTTGACGACTTCTTCTTTTGCATTCAACTTGTTTCTATAAACCCACTTAGTTCCAATAACACGAGTTCCTTTGGGCTTAGGCACTAGATCTCAAACATCATTTATGGAGAACTGGTTTAACTCTTCTTGCATTGCCAAAATCTATTCATCCTAGAGTGCTTCTTCACACGAGGTTGGTTCAGTTGATAATTATATATGTATATGTATATAAAGAGAATATTCTATAGAATATTCCTTAGTGTATTCTAGAATATGATAAAATATCTAGAATAGCGTATCCTATATAATGCATCTTTCGATGTGTTATTCGAACACATTGTTTATTCAAATGTCTCTTAGTCTCTCACATTTTAACATGGTATCCAGAACCTACTAAGAGACAACCCTTCATCGTTCTTTACCCGGTTGACCCATTGTCTTTCGGTGAGAAACGTTTTGGCAAACGGTGTCATAACACCGGTTTTCCTTTCATACACTATCGTGACTCATACCGACATAAGTTTTCGAATTTCTCCGGCCACCACCGGACTGTCGCTGCCATCCACCTCCACTAGCATTTATGACAACCTTCTGAAAAACTAACCCTAATTGCCGAAGCGCCTCCTCCGATATGGTCGATCCAGACAATTTTCCACTGCCTCACTCTCCATAGTGCAACTGTTCTAGGTCCAGTCTCATATTGTATTTTTCACTCACAGAAAACTGTGTTCCAGTTCAAACAGGTTCATTTCAATCGATTCGTTTGATATATTATTGATTGTACCTGATCAGAAGGATCGTCGATGGCCTAAACTGCTGAGGCAGTTGGAGAAAGGTGGGGGTACCTGAAAGACACTCTGATGCCAAAGTGAGAAAAGGCGGGAGGAGAGAGCAAGTAGAGAGTGATAATGAAAGAATGAATACCTGACCCTCTCGAATGAGAAGGATAACCCCTCCAGCACTGGGCCAAGGTCCAGTTAGTGGATTTCTTCAGCAAAGCCCATTAAGGACTGCTAGGGTTTACGTGGGTATAGAGTCTAGCACGTGGCCTTCTCCCTGGTCTGCACCTCCGAGATAAAAGGGGCAGTTGACCCGTTATTCTCAGAGGGCAAGGTGACGGTTAAGTAACTGTTTTCCTTGTGGCCCCAAAATGTATGTGGGGAGTTCCCTAGCGTTTATGGGAAGACGGGCCTTCGGGTCCTCAATGCCCATTAGACTGGGCCTTAATAGGTGTGGGTCAGGTGTTGGTCCAGTCCAGAACAAGAGCCCCCCAAAGTTATCGTTCTTGAAGAGAGCGATAACTTTGAGTAAATTTACGCTTCCATCGAGGATAGTGCTCGTGAGGCCTCCGGATGTCGGCGAGTAGGTTTGCTCTTAACGGCCTTGTGGCCGAGCAGGTCAATATAGGTAGCGAGCTTGTCTTCGCCTTTGGGTGCCTTACGATAGGCTTATCATTAAGAAACTGGTTCTAAATGAAACATCGTGATGCGTGGGCTAGTGTTCATGTCAGCCTGTTGCACCCCAAAATTTACCCTCTTGATTTAGGCTTATGTTTCATCCTAAACATCATATTGCATTGCATTCATACCTTGTGATAGGATCAAAGTTCTTTGGGTTCTCAAGATCTCTACAAGCTAAGGAGGTTGATTGTGTTAGCATACCCTTCTGAGGGAATCCCAAGTCCTCATATCTTTGGATGTTTCAAGTCACAAGATGTATTATATCTCAAGACATCTCATTTGTCTCATTGATTCCTAAAGATTTGAAGTTTTGCAAAGAAGTGGTGAGGAATTCATCTGGTGGCAATCATTGTCAGAATCTGCTTCAGTCGGTCTCTTTCCTTTGTGCATGCATATTATTGATCATGGGGTTACTAGGTTCAAAACATCCCAAGTATGAAAGAAACAATTTGTTTCAGCTATCTCAGAACATTTTGAGCCAAGAATCAATGTTTCTCGGTTCGTACGACTATTTGCAAGATTTTTTGGTCAGGAAGTTATTTTGGCTTGGTTTCACAATCTCTGGAATCACATCAATATGTCCTCTAGATTATCTGTTCAGGTTGGAGGTCATTTCGTCAAGAAAACTGAATTTATTCGCTTATTTCTCAATAAAGTGGATTTTGGGTTTCGTTCGTGCACTCGAGAGATCTCAGTTTTTCTTATGAACTTTTACTGGCATGTCCCTCTCATTTTTATCTACATTTTTTGTTTGAAAGACGGAAGCAAATTATGTGAGGAAGATCCCCGAAAAATTCAATTTCTCAAGAGGATTAAACTGAATTTTAGTGCTGAACCGTGTGTTCTGCCCACTAAAAAGTTCATATCTCTTAGCTGGAAACTCGAAACTGAGCGGGACCAAATTCTAAAATTCTGTATCAAACCCTTCTACAACTTTCTTTGACAACTCGGGAGCTGATTCCTCACCATTTAAGACCAGTATTTTATTCTTCGGACACAATTTTGAGCTGAACCGAGCAATTCTCATTTGGTACGCGAACTTCAAAAAAAACATATCTCGCTTGTCTTTTATCGAAACGAGATGAGACCAATGCCAAAAGTTCACAAATTTTGTTAGATTCGGTTGTCTCATAAACACTCACTTGCAAATTTTGATCAGAAGATCCTCGTTCGAAGCATTTTCTCCGAAGAGCATATTGAGAATTGCCGGAAACTTTGAAACTTCAAAAATTCATATCACATTGACCATTCATCTGATCATGTCGAAATTTTGATTCCCTCAAGCAAACTCGCATTCCGGACATTTTTCGTTTACATTCCAATTTCAAATTCCGCACGGATTTGGCTGTTTTGGACTGTGTACGAAAATTATTTTGATAATCGCGATTTGGATTTAATTGGATCCAAGGCACTCCAAAGCCAAATTTTTTACACTATAAATATATTTTACCACTAACAAAATTGGTAGAGAGAATCATTTGTTAAATTTGACCCAAGAGCTCTCACTTTTCTCTCTCAATTTTCTCTCAACTCAAAGTTGCACAACCACCTCAAACCAACAACAACCACCACCGGAATTCCAAAACCACCGCGCCGGAAAACTTTTTCTTATTTGTTTCTTATTCTCTCCTTCTCCGGTACAGACCCATACTCTTCTATTCCCTTTCAATTCTCAAGTATCGAATCAATATTTTCATCAATCAAGAACATTGAAGAGCGTTCAAGGTGTCGAGGTGAAGAGTTGAAGTTTTCCTCTTCATCAATTCTTCAAGGATTCAAGATTCTCCTCTCTTATTATCATCAATTCAACTTTTATTTGGTATTTTCTTGGAGAATTACAAGATTTTCCTAATCAATTTCTACTCAAAGCTTCAAGTACAAGTAAGTGCTTATTTACTTATGTGCTTATTTTAATCAATTTTTCAATTGTTGAATTTCTTAAAAATGATTATCGAGATTGCTTGCAAATTCCGTGTGGATTCCGATTATAGAATTTTTTTTGTCGAATTCATTGATCTTGATCCGTTTTTGGAGCCTTAAAGGTGTCGGTGTGAAACTTTCTACACACTACACACACCTACACTTGTGTTGTGACTTTGCATTGTATTTAGTTACTTGATGTGAGCATTGTGGATCACAAATTATATGATCATGCATCAAGTAATATGTAAATTCTTTGACATGCATTGAATCATTAATTTGAGGCTTATTTTGTGCATTGAAATTGCGTTGAAATGTAGGAACTAACACCTAGTTTTTAGGTACACTTGCACTACACCTACACATTGCACGCAACTCACATACACACACTTGAATTCATACATTGTGACATAAGTTTCATCTTTGCATATCCATACATTTGCATGTAGGATAGTTGAATTAATTTGATGTGGTGTTGTTCGACTTTTATGGCATAAAAATATGTTGAAATTTCACTTTTCACAACACTTTGAACATCTAATTTCTCTCAACATTCTTACATGTTTGTATAACATTTAGGTAGTATTTGCATTGAGTATGTATCACTTGCACATGATATCATGTACACTTGCATTTTTATTCATCTAAATACCATCAAAACACATTGGAAACAAGTTTGTTTGAATTTAGTGGAAAATGACATGACACTTGAAAATTGATAAAGTTGGACATAATATTTGTTTTGGCTCTAATTTTTAATCCGTGATGAGTTTTTTCGACTTTTCCTAATGTAAATCATGTTTCTCGAGCCATCCAAAGCTCTTTGCGCGAACCGTTTCTTGATTTGGACATGTTTCGATCAAATCTGGGAGCTGATGACCTTTACGCGAAAAATATATCTTTGAACAAGATTTGACCGAATCGTTCGCATTTTAGAGACCGTACGTGTGTGCATAGCTTCCGATATTTTTGATAAATAATTCTGATTGTTTTCTTTAGCTTATTCCTTGTGTTTTGGTTCACTTTTCAAATTTATCCATAGTGGTGTTTTTTTACTCGAAAAGTGTCGAAGCGAACCTTTTTTGTACACTACACACACATACATTTGTGGTGTTGATTTTCTTTGTATATAATGTCTAATACTTGTTCTAACCTTCAAATAACCTCTTGAATAATATGTGGGAATGTTTAGGTAGTTGGAGCTTTGATTTAGAACCCTTAATTGAGTCATATAATTAGGATCCCATGGTAGCTAACCGTTAGAGCGACGATTGATCGTTTTGGCTTCATTTTGTGCACGAATATGTTCTAAGCATAATTTTTCTTGTGCATTTCATTTGAGATCATTTAGTATGAGTTAGCTACTGACTTGTATGATTTTACTTCTATTTGAATTCAATATTTGCCTAATTCTCAAGTTTCGATTAACTTGTAATGTTTAGAAGCATGTTTTTCCTTTGTCGTTTGAATTGACTAATCTTAGGAGTGTAATGCCATGTTTTTCTTTGAAACTTTAGGATGTTTTCTACCATCTAATTGTAGTTAAATGTGTACCTTACCTTAGGATTATAAATAGAATTTCAAAGCTAACTTTTTATGGTTCGATTCTTAGGAACTAGTTTGATAATTGTGTAGTTTTTCTAGCTTCCTTTCGCATGTTTAGTTTGTGGTTTTGCCTCTATTTGTTTAGATGTTTAGGAAAGCTTTAGAGAATGTAGATGCTGCCATATATTAAGGATTTACCTCTCATGCTTTGTTTTCTTTGTAAATAATGCATTTTAAGTCATTTTAGTGTAGATTTTTGGTTTCTAACTCTTATAGATCTTCTAATCATGTTTAGCATTGCCTTCGAGAACTTTTGTGAAGGACTTAGCTCAATTTTGATATTATTCATGGGTTATTTGATGTTTTACCATCCATACATTTCTTATTTGATGTTTTTCTCATCCATTTTCATTATACGATGTATCGTCATTCATGTCAATGTATCATCATACACATACACTTTCACCCGCATTTGTACGGATCAATTTTGTTCTCCTTAAGTGACTTATCCGTAAATTTTTCTCACACATGTTTGTATGCTTTGATTGATGTATTTATGTGTTTTCTACTGTATTGTATGCATCTTAGACTTTCATGGTTCATTTTCTCTCATTCATGTCTTTTCTTGGCTTCTTTTGACGCGTAAACGCTTTCTAGGTCAAAGTTTTAACTAGTTTTTGCACTAGTGTTGTAATTGCATCTTTGTGACATTTTCTTTATGATTTGATTACCATTTCCTTCATGTGATGTTTCTACTTTATTCACCTCATATTGACACTCACTTTTTATATTATGTATGTCACACACTTGTATTCACGTCACCACACGCAATTGTCGTCCGTTTACGCACTCTTGTAGGATTTCGTTCGTGAAACTTCTGTGGTTTGGTTTGCATGATGTAAATAGGATATTAGCATGTTAGCTACTGACTTTTATATCATTTTATCATATAAATCTTCCTTCATTTCATCTATGCTTAATATCTTGCACGATTTGCTTCCTGTATGCTTTTAGGACTAGTTTTGACCTAGTTTGACAATTAACTTTGCATGTGTGCATTCATGGTTATGTTTGATGTTTGTTCATATTTTGTATAAACCTTGTATATGTATGTTGTTTCTACTGACCTCACTTCACGTGACACCTTGCATGGTTGCTCAATCACTTATTTCCACTTTATTTTCTTCCCCATTTTCTTGGTGTTTAGCTATTATGCTTTTGTTTGAGATATGTTGTCATCATCCATTATCTCTTTGATGTATAGTAATTTGTAGCTTAGTGTTTTATCACTCTACCTTGTTATTTATAATTCATTTGTTGAGTGTGCAAGGGATTTCTATCCGATGTTCATCTGATGCGTGAAGCTTTGTCTGACGTCTTGAAGTGCACCTGAGGCGATTTCTCACACCATGCATGAAGTTTTTTATTCTTAGTTTAATTATTTGATGTATTTCGATTGGGTTGTATTATTTGGACTTTTATTCGGACTTTTGATATGATACATCCTCATTCATAAACTTGTATCCCCATTCCCATATGGTTTGTAATAGTTTAGAACTACTCCACCAATGAACACATAGCCTCCTCTTGGGCTTTTCACCAATGATCACATAGCCTCCTCTTAGGCTCTTCACCAATGAATACATGGCCTCCTATTGGGTTCTTCACCAATGAACGCATAACTTCCTCTTGGGATATTTGTCAATGAAAATGAGTTCATGATCGTTTGTTGATACAACTTGGGCACACTTGGATGGACGATGGCGCTTTCCAGCATAGCTTTCTTACCTTGTGCGTGTTGAAGGGGCAACGGACTTTCTCCGTTAGGTATCATCATCACCCTCTTTATACATGATGTTTCACCATCATTTCCATGCATATTTTACATGATGTTTTTCCATCCATGTATGTTATAATTGATGTATTGCCATCCATGCACTTTATTATCCTTTACATGATGTTTTGCCATCTGTTATAATTGATGTATTGTCATCCACGCCTGATGTCTCGTCATCCATGCATTTTATTATCCTTTACATGATGTTTTGCCATACATGTCTTATCATTCATTCTAAGTGTGATTGTTTGCTTCTTTATCTCTTTCATGAGATTGCCATGTTCCCCATAGGATCTTTAGTTCATGCTTCTCTAAGTTTGAACTAAATAGACCTTAGGTTTGCTATCCATGCATGATAACTTTAGGTAGATTCTTCCACTTGTTTATACCCTTAACTTAGGATCAACTTTGTATGAGAATATTAGTATTAGAAATAGGTTAGTCTCCCCTAGCCATTTTCCCTTTATTCTTTTGCATCCTTAAAACTAAAATCTTGTTTTGTCAACTGCATTAAAACACTCTAATAAATCTGAAACTTTTTCCAAAGTAAAAGATACAAACCAATTAGTTCTAGGATGTTTCGTCGTCCTGTCTGCCTGTCATACCCCAAAATTTACCCTCCTATTTCTCAAGACATTTCTCATATCCATACTCAAGGATTTCACAAGGGTTGACCACACAAACCCTCTCCTAAGCAATCAACCCAAACTAGGGTTTTGACTATCCTCAAGCCAGGGTAAGCCTCCAACATCTCTAGTGGTCATCATGCCTCATCATATGCTTCAAAGGATCTCCATGTCAAGTTTCAAGCCTTACAAGTCAAGTTTCCTCAGACAATTGCTCAGATGGTTGAAAACCAGTTGTATTGGGCAAAAAGTCAACTATGGTCAAACATATAGTCAAACTTCATAATTTTTGGCCAACATCCATATTTTGAAGTGATATTCATCATTTGATCAAGGGTTGATCATGATTCATCAAGAAAACTCAAGATTTGATCAAAAGTCAAAGTTTCTAAATTGGGCTTTCTTAGACAAAAGTCAACAGAACTTTGACCAGGCATAACTTTCTCATACTTTGTCAAAAAAATTTCCACCACCTCTCATTTTTAAGAGAATTCAATTCTCTACAACTTTATGTCTCACAAGCTTGGTCAGAAAATGCTTCATTTGGAAGATATGGATCAAAATATTACAGGTCCTTTTCAAAGTCAACAAAATGTCAACTTTTTGTAAAGAAGTGTTATTGAGCATGGAAACTTCAATTGAGATGAAACCAAAGAGGTTATTTAGAGGAAATCTAGAGCTTTCTAAAAAGTCCAAGGACACCCAAAAATGCTAAAAATTGAGCAAGATACACCTTGCACAAGTTGGGCATTTTTGAAGAGGTGCACAAAGAGAAATACTTGACAAAAGCCAAAATTTTGCAAATGGGCCTAACATTTCTTGGTTCAAACTTGTTCCTCAGCTGATTTGGAACCTCCAAGCCCAAGGCCGCAAATTTTATCTTTAATTTTCTATTTATTTTGGATTTTAATCATTTAAAAGCCAATTAAATTAAATTAAAAGGTAGAAAATCAAAATCAAATGCAAATTGAATTTTTCTCTCATTCTTGAGGTCCATGCAATCCACACAAGCTGGAAAATTCGAAATTGGCATTGATTGGCAAGAGAATTGATTGAAATTTGATCAAAAAGGCAATATTTGGTTTTATACCAAATCAAATATTTTCTCATTGATTGGTACATTATTTCCTCATGATTATTGACCTAAATTCATCCACTATATATACACAATGCATTCACATTACACAAGGATGAAAATTCTGCCTCCAAGAACCCTAACAAAGCTCAAAAAATCTGTGACATTCAAGCAATTGGCAGCCTTGGTTTTGTTTCGATTCAGACGATTCCAAGCCTTGCAATCGATTCCTGGAGGTTCACTGATCCGTCCCAGACCCTTACAGATCACCAAAACATCAAGAATCACGAAATTGCACTCACGGTTTGCACAACTTTTATCCAATTTCGATTTCTATGATTCATGCGTTATAAATACATTTTGATTGCATATTCTTGTTCGTTTTGATGTTTGGAATGTTTCTGTATAGATCAATTTGAGTTTAGACCCCAAAATCGTAACCTGCCATTGTTAGGTTTTCTGAGCTTCGAATTGGGATCAGATGATTTAGGCAAAATTGGACAAAACTAAGGGTACCATCGTGTTCAGGAGGCCAAAACGAATCGATCTATATACTCACAATGAATTTATTTTTCTTGTATTTGATTTTGGAAATTTGCAGGTGATATAGTGACGGACGAAGCCGTCACTATAGGCTTTAGCTACAACCAAAAATCCGTAGGTAAAAGCCTGGTTCGAAACGAGGAAGAAGAAGGACGCGCGCGTTTTGCCTTTTTAAATATTTTTAGTTTTTAATTTCGCTTATAACGTATTTGTTTCATTATTCAAACAGCTAGACACCCCAGCTCAGATGGCAAAAGGCGTGTGCATGTGAAGGAGAGGACGGTTCGATCCCTGGCTCCTGAAATTCTTTTTTATCACTTTGCCCACTAACATATTTTCTTCTTATTTCCATATTATTTTCCTTTTAATTTATTTTCTTTTCAAACAATTTTCTCATGCATTTAAAAATCACCAAAAATATTTTCTTTTTGCATTTTAATCAAAAAAATGTTTATTTAATTTTTGACATAAAAATTAATATTTTACATGCATATTTTAATTAATTGTTAATTAACCATTAAATTGACTTTTAATTGCTTTTCCTTATCAAAATCGATCCATAAAATTCCCAAAAATTTATTCTATCATCTAATTATCATTACTAACCTAAAAAAAATTTTCTTCACTCAAAATTTTCTTTTACTAACGTATTTTCTCTTATGCGGATTTCTTATATTTTCTGATTATTATGCATCGGCTTACAGGTTGTAATAGTTAGGATTTATTTTCTCGCATTCTCTTTCAATATTATGTAACTGCTCATGGGATGTAATAGTTTAATTAGGATTTACTTTCCGTACTCCTATTATGTAACTGCTCAAAAGCCATGTAATAGCGTAGGACATTTACATTTCCGCACTTTACTTTCCGCAATTTACTTTCTGCACCCTATAAACTGTTAGTAATTAGGCGTGTATGGCAAGATAAAAATGAACATAGCTCACCTCTAACCCCAAGATAAAAATATATAAATTCAACACACTTCTTCACACATGCACCCCTTAGGGTAATTCTCTCTCGTTGCCTTTCGAATAAATGGTCGAGTCCCTCGAACATAGAGGTATCCTAGCACCGTTGCCTACAAACATATCATCATAGTCCCTTCGATACAAAGATCATATACCCACGATGTCGCCTACGAATACATGATCTCGTCCCTCGATTGTTGCCTACGAAAAGTGATGATTGTCCCTTCGAATGTGCTAGGATACTTCCTACAAGTTGCCTTCTATGACCATCCGATGTCCCTTCGAATGTCCCTTTACATCCAACGAATAGGGCTACCTACCAACTAATGGTATGGATAGCACTATTCTAAAGGAACATAAAATAACACGAAAACGACCATTCTGAGTAGGTAATAAGACTTTTAGTTGCTTGCTCAAATCAAAATACTTTTCACACCTCACACTTTTGTCAAAGTTCAAACACTTTTCAAAACAAAAACATTTCCGAACACTTTGTATACATTCCTACATGAATCATTACAAAGTCAAAGCGAAATGCCTTTTCAAAATATTTTTTGTCAAACACACAGAAAGCAATTTTAAAGTGAGCTAAAAGCAACTAAGAGCCCGTAGATAACTACGGATGGAAAGGGGTGCTAATACCTTCCCTTTTCATAACCTTCTCCCTTACTCAGAATCTAACGAAGATCTTTTTCTGTTCTTTTCACCTTTCCTTAATTGGATAAAAGAAAAGTCGGTGGCGACTCTTGCTATCTGCAACATTTGCGATAAAAAGCAAAACAAATTCCAAAGTCAGTTCTTCCGTATTACACTGCCGATGTTTCAACATATCATCTTCTGACGTGTCATCGTCCTGCTACTGATGTTTCGTCATCTCATCCTCTGATGTTTCGTCATCTCGTCCCCTGATGTTTCGCCATCCCGTTTGCCGATGTTTCGTCATCCCGTCTGTAGCTGATGTTTCGTCATCATGGAGGTGTTTCGTCATCGTTTGTTGTTTCGTCTGCTAATTTAAAAAACACAAACCAACCAAAACAAGTGAGCCGAACTACGGCGCTCTGACTTTCCCATTGCACGAGGGAATACGTAGGCATCCTGTCGCGGGGCTAGATCGAGCAACCTATGTAAATATTTCCTTCTTTTCCCCGTGTTTTCTTTTTCTTCTTTTCTTTTCACATATGCATACATTATACCATATACAGATATAGTTAGACCTTTACACCCATTAGATAGAAAGTAAAATCGGATACCGTAGAGTACTACGGGCGCGTGGGGTGCTAATCCCTTCCCCTCGTGTAACAGACTTCCTTACCCGATCTCTCGCAAGAGTGATTTCTCCTTCGTGTTTACTCGATGTTTACCTTTCCCTCTTGGTGGGATAAAAAACTTTCGATGGCGACTTCATTGATATATAGTTATATCCTTTAATTTTTCGGCCGGGTGTTTCACAGCCTAGGATTGATAGATGCCACGTGTTGTTGGTCATATTGTGTAAAAGGCCTAATAGGGCGTGACTCTTCATATGCCTAGGGAAGCTTGGTTATAAAAGGAAGTTTAGGGTTTCATTTGACTTGTTCTTCATCCAATCCATCAATTTGAATCTTATAATTCTCCGCACGAGACTCCAACAGACGGCGCCACTGATCGTACCTGATCATAAGGATCATCGATGGCTCAAACTGTTGTTGTGGTTGGAGAAAGGTGGGGGTTACCTACAAGACACTTTGATTCCAAAGTAAGAAAAGGCTAGAAGAGAGAGCAAGTAGAGAGTGAGAATGAAAGAATGAATACCTGACCCTCTCAAATGACAGGGTATTTATAACCCCCAGCGTTGGGCCAAGGTCTAGTTAGTGGGTTGCTTCCGCGAAGCCCACGAAAGACTGCCAGGGTTTACGTGGGTATGGAGTCCAGCACGTGGACTCCTCTCTGGTCTGCAGCTTCGAGATAAAAGGGGAAGTTGACCTGTTATTCTCGAAGGGCAAGGTGACAGTTAAGTAACCGTTGGCCATGTGGCCCCAAAACGTACATGGGGAGTTCCCTTGCGGTTATGGGCAGATGGGCCTTTGGGTCCTCAATGCCCATTAGACTGGGCCTTAATAGATGTGGGCTAGGTGCTGGTCCAGTACAGAACAATTATCTTTTCAAATAACCATGGCTACTCCTCATAACTTTACGCCAAACTTCAATGATTTCCTCAGAAGGTATCAAAATTATTAGAACTCAAATTCTACTGCTTCGGTTGTACACACTGGTAATTCATCTGTTTTCTTCTCTCAATAATCTTCTCTTGGAACATGGGTCCTTGATTATGGTGCGTCTGATCATGTTACTGGTAATACAAATCTTTTCTCTTCACTCTCTACCTCGAGTTTCTTACCTACTATAACTTTTTCCAATGGTTCTCAAACCCAATCTGAAGGGATTGGTACTGTTCAAATTCTACCTTCTCTTTATGTTACTTATATTCTCTACGTACCTAATTGTCCATTTAATTTACTTTCAGTCAATCATTTAATTTGTTCTCTTGATTGTATTGTCACCTTCGCTAACATTAGTGTTACTCTGTAGGATCGGAGATCGGGACGAACGATTGGTGTCAGACATGAGTCTCAAGGCCTATATTACCTCTCAGTGTCATCTCAAACATGCTCAGCCAAAGATTCTCCACTCACTATCCATGCTCAATTAAGTCATCACAGTCTTTCCAAACTACAAAAGTTGGCGGCAAGTTTATCAAAGATATCTAATTTACATTGTGAGTCGTGTCAGTTATGGAAACACACTCGTAGTCAATTTCCCAATCGAGTCAATAAACGAGCTTCGTCCCATTTTGATTTAGTTTACTCCGGTGTTTAGAGTCCCTCGTGTATTGTCTCTACTCTTGAGTCTAGGTATTTTGTCACATTTATTGATGATTTTTCACGTTGCACATGGTTATTTTTAATGAAAAATATATCTGAATTATTTTCTATTTTTGAAGGATTTTATAAAGAAATAAAAACTCACTTTGGTGTGTCTATCTGTACCTTAAGAGGTGATAATGCTCGTGAATACTTATCCCAATAATTTCAAACTTTTATGTCTAGCAATGGTATTCTCCACCAAACATCTTTCCCTCATACACCTCAACAAAATGGGATAGTCAAGCGCAAAAAATGGGATCTCATAGAAACCACTCGGACCCTACTTATCCATGATAAAGTTCCACTTCGGTTTTGGGTGGATATTATGCTAACGGCATGTTACCTTATAAATCACACTCCATCATCTGTCCTTAATAATAAAATCCCTGATTCAATATTTTTTTCCAATTCTCCACTTCACCCAATTCCTCCCAGAGCCTTCGGGTCCACATGTTTTGTACACAATCTCTCTCCTGGTCTTGATAAACTATCATCTTAATCACTAAAGTGTATCTTTATTGGTTATCATTAATCCCAAAAAGTTTATCGTTGTTATTCGCATACTCTACAACGATACCTCATATCGGCCGAAATTACCTTTTTTGAGTTTGTTCCATATTTCGAGGTCAGCCAAGTAACTCAGGAACCCCTTCATGAAAATACTCGCACACCTCATTTGGAAGTTCCATCTGTCATTGTCCCTCATCATTCTATGGAACCTAGCCCAGTAGATACTTCTACAGTTAACCACATACTTCTTGCCCACTTCAAACATATCAGCATCGTCAACCAACTTCTGTTGTACCCGTCCTTAAGGTCGTACTTGTCCCCTAGGTCATACTCCTCCCTAAGGTCATACATATCCCCGAGGTCATTGCAGACTCTCCTCCAATGCTCTCGCCATCACCAGATCTGATCCTGCAACCTGAGTTTGATCTTCCAATTTCCCTTCGAAAAGGTGTATGTTAACACGAAATCCTTCTCCCTATTATATTGATCTATGTTATCATCGTTTTTCCACTTTTCATTATACTTTTTTGTCTTCTGTTTCTATTCCTAAAACTCTTGGTGAAGCATTATCTCACCCTGAGTAGAGGCAAACAATGATTGATTAAACATGTGCTCTTCAAAGCAATACTACATGGGAACTGGTTCCTCTACCCCCTGGGAAATCTTTAGTAGGTTGTTGTTGGCTTTATACAGTGAAGGTTGGTCTAGATGGTAAGATTGATCGATTTAAAGCTCGCTTGGTATCCAAAGGGTACACTCAAAATTTTGGTTTGGATTATAGTGATACCTTTTCACCTGTAGCCAAGATGGAATATGTTAGACTTCTTTAAGCCATTGCGGCCATTCGACATTGGCCTCTTCATTAACTTGACATTGGCCTCTTCATTAACTTCATTGGCCTCTTCATTTTTTACATGGTGGTCTTGAAGAAGAAGTATATATGGAGAAACCGCCTGGATTTGTTGCTCATGGGGAGTTATTGAATATGGTGTGTAGGCTACATAGGTTTCCTTATAGTCTTAAGCAATCTTCTAGATATGGTTTTAGCATATTCAACGTTGTAGTACAAAAATTTGGTATGGTCCGTAGTAAAGCTAACCATTCTGATTCTTTCGGGTTGTCCCCCTGGATTGATTGACGGGACCTATTTCAAGGGCGGGATGATATCTCTCTATCTGGGGCCTAGATATTTACAAGACCCTGGGTCATTTTAGGTAGCCCGGACTATTCGGGACAATTAGTTGGGGCATGGGGTCCTGATGTTCATAAGTTCCTCAAGCACAATGCCTGGTAAGGGCGAAGCGGTCTAGAGTTTTAATTTGGGCATATGGTCTGAATGTTCAAGAGACGTGTAGAGATACAAAGCAATATTGGTGGCGAAAGGATATATTCAAAGACAAAGAATTGACTATGATGAGGTATTTTCTCTCGTTGCTCGTCTTAAAACTATGAGATTGATCATTTCTTTGGCAACCCAAAATAAATGTAAGATATATCAATTGGATGTGAAGTTGGCCTTCTTGGATGGTTTTCTCAGAGAAGCAGTTTATATTGAGCAACCACTGGGCTATTAAGTAAAAAGGAAACAAGCAAAGGTTTTGAAGTTGAAGAAGGCGTTGTATGGTCTCAAGCAAGCATCGAGATCTTGTAATGTTGGAATCGACAAGAACTTCATCAAGTGCCCATATGAGCATGCACTTTATATCAAAGCACAAAGTGGAGATATTTTGGTTGTGTGTTTGTATGTAGATGATTTGGTTTTCACAAGGAACAATCCAAGCATGCTCAAAGAGTTCAAGAAAGACATGTCAAATGAATTGGAGATGAAAAATATGGGGCTCATGGAATATTATCTCGGAATCAAAGTAAAGCAAGAAGACAAAACAATTTTCATCACCCAAGAAGGCTATGGCTATGCTAAAGAAGTCCTTAAAAAGTTCAAGATGGATTACGCTAATCCAGTTGGCACTCTGATGAAATGTGGCAGCTAGTTGAGCAAGCATGAAAATGGAGAGATTGTGGATCCAACGCTTTACAAAAGTTTAGCTGGAAGTCTATGTTACTTGACAAGTACAAGGATGGATATTCTCAATGTTGTAGGAATCGGAAGTCACTACATGGAAGCTCCAACAATAACTCACTTCAAGGCGCCAAAGAGAATCCTTCATACATCAGAGGTACAATAAATTTTGGCTTACATTATTACTCTTCTAACAATTATGAGATTGTTGGCTATATTGATAACGATTAAATTAGAGCTATATTGATAACGATTGTTGTCTATATTGGAGATACTAATTTCACTTGGATGTCAAAGAAGAAACTAATTGTCACATTGTCAACTTATGAAGCCGAGTATCTTGTTGTCACTTCATGTGTTTGTCATGCAGTTTGGATAAGGAACTTGTTGAAAGAGTAAAAACAAATCAAGAAGATCTTATGGAAATATGTGTTGACAATAAACCAACACTTGCTTCAGAAAAAATCCAGTCTTTCATGAAAGAAGTAAGCACATCGACACTCATTACCACTTCATAATAGAATGCATTGAGAAGAAGGAGGTGAAATTGAAAATGTGATGTCTCAAGATCAAGTTGCCGACATTTTAACCAAGCCACTCAAATTGAAAACTTTCGTGGAGCTAAGGAATATGCTTAAAATCACAAATTAAGTTTAACGGGGGATGTTGAAAATATTAAACTTGATTTGGGCGAACCTTATTATTTGTATTTTATTATTTTGGACTTAAGTAATTTGGGTAAGGTTTCTAGAAAAAATTTGTAGTGTTTGGAGTGTTTAGATATTTCTCATGGTTGTAATATTTATTGGAATATTCTTGGGATCTCTAGAGTTGAGAACTCTCTAGAATTAGAATTAGTGTGTCTAAAGTTCTCCTTACACTATTATAAATAGATATGTAAACCTACACTTTTGTGTCTAGTGAGGCTTGAATGGACCTGATTGAGGTGAATATAAAAGACTAAGTCATGTAATTATGCTATATCGAATGAGTGTTATACGAGTGTCTGGCATTTTACAAAGAATGTCGGAAGCAAAGAAATAATATTTTTTATAAAAACTTATTTGATTTTTCCAACATTTGTTTGACTCTTTTGACACGTAATGTACTAGTATTATAGTAAAAACGTCGGACATCGATACGTAACGGACATTGCAACACATCTAATTCTAGAGGTGTTCGTGCTTCTCTACTGATGTGGTTTATGCATACAATGCTTCCTCGGTCTCTTAGGCTCAAGCTGCTTCCTTGACAACTGCTAGGTAAATATCCTCATGTCTCTCCCTTTGCAGAGCTATGGTAGTAACTATTGAAAGAAATGCGAGAAATAGATTGCCAATATGAATCTGCTATGAATTTTTGGAATAGATTATCGGTAGAGTTCTAACATTTACTTGAACTTCTAGGAACTTTTTATGCCAAAAGCAAAGCCACAACTAAGTATTAGACTTGGATCTGCAAGTTTATATTGTGAAAGAAAATTGAAAAAATGAGACGAAAATTATGCTTGTATCTCCCGCAGTTTCATAAAACAAAGAAATAATGATAATCATTTGTAGCATCACTTACACAATATTCTTAATATTAGCAATCATCTTATTGATACGTACAGTGATATTATTTAATAGAAACATCCTCCTGGATAGAACGTTATGTTAGAAATTAAACCATGTAGCCAACCCTACGTAATGTTGCTGTTGTATCAGTGAGCAGAAAGGATTCAAGAAAACTATATGCAAGCACCAGGGATCTGTGTGCCATATGAAGCACCAATAACATGCAAACACTCATTGTTTAGTTTTCTACCCCTACCACTAGGCCACAAATTAATATTCTCCAATCTAATATTTTGGCATGGTATATTTGGACTACACTGAAAACTTGCTGCAACATCTCCATTTCCACTTCCACTAATATATTTGTAACTCACATTGCTTATTTGTACACTTGAAACCCCTCCCTACACAAAATTGTTAGCAAGAGATTAAATCAAGTAGCCAAAAAATGTCTAAAGATCTCAAATATATAAAAATTTAAAATAAGAAGTGAATTAGGTCAAAAAAAATTGGATTAGGAGTACAAACCTTTGCATTGCATGGACGACTTGGACAATAATTTTGATCAATGATGATGGGATTTTGCACTTTATCCATCACAATATCTTCATAATGAATGTTAGAAACATGCATAGTTTTTTGCAATATAGAAGTCCATGTTTTTATTCTAACACCATTATTTGTACCACTAAATGTACAATTCTTTACAACTATATCATCAACATCTTCTTCGCCGTTATTCTTTCCAAGACTTCCGATACTAATTCCATGACCAGGTCCACAAGAAACATCTGAAATCTGAACCTCTTTAGTACCGTAGAGCATAGCAATGCAATCATCACCCGTTTCAATATTCACACCCGTGATCATTATTCTCGTCGATAGTGCGATTTTGATCCCGTCTGTGTTGGGGCTATTGAAAGGAGCTAGTATCTTTAATTTTGTCAACACCATATTTGTACATCCGTAAATCGCGAAATGATATTGTTTTGAGTTAATCGAGCGCATGTGATGGATATAACCATTGTTAATGAATTGAAATGTCATCGTCTATAAACAATATAAACGGTTAATATCACAACTTGTCTCATGTTTCAGTTAAATGAGATCAGAAATAAGACACTGTATGAGTATGAATTTCAGTCACAAATACATACACAAACACACACTTTTTCATAAGTATCATAAGTATCAATGCTATAGAGATTAAATCTAAAAATAACAACTTACCCCCGGAAGTACTCGACAATTTCGATTCTTTTGACAGTCATTTTTTGACCATGCAAATGCTCCTTGACCATCCAACGTGCCACCTCCACCAACATGTAAATTGTTAACATGTCTAAAACTTATCCAACTATCAGTCTTAAATGAATATATATCGCTTGGAGCTTTCAATATTCCTTCAATTTGAACGTTCATCCAAGCAGAACATGGACCACTAAATATAACTTCATTAAGCATATATGATCCTTGTGGAATCAAAACCGTTGATTTTCCTCTCCATCTACATGCATCACTCCATGCTTTCAAAAATGCCTAGCTCATCAAAATCAAACTTGTAAGAAAATAATAATAATAATAATAATAACTATGAAATACGGACATCCAAACGCAACAGTGTAATTTGGAAAAATAAATAAATTAAAATTTTATGACACAGACAGGAATACGAACACGCTCTTACCATAGTATTGTCGGATCTATCATCAGCACGCGCACCATAATTCATCACATTGAAAAGTTTGTATTCATTGTTTGCTTCTGCAATACAAACTAGTAAGCAAAACACAAACAAAAAAATTGTGTTCATTTTTTGCATTTAGTTTGGTTTTGGATTTTTGAGTATAAATGTGTACTAGCTTAATATAAGAAATCAAAATCAAATGTGTTCAATGTTATTGATTCACATCACGTTTTTAAATAATAATAACCAAATTGATTACTATGATGATATAAGGTAAAGAAATATTTAATGTTCTTTTTTAGGAAAAATATTAATGTCTCTTTATATAATGGAAAACACTAACAATACCCATGTACTATCATTTTTAGAAAGAAATTATTGATCGGATACGTTTGATTAATTGACAAAAAAAATTTACTTAAAAAAAAATTATTTGAGCGAACGAAAAAGGAGACCAGTTTTGTAGACACTGGATGCGGCCCATTTTCTTCAATACAGAGTCCTTAAAACATAAGATGTTTATTGAAGTGATTTTTTTTATTATGTATATTATTTGAATATATTCTCAAAAAATGAGCTTTTTAACAATGTATTTTAATAGACTTATTAAGACGCAATTTTATTTTTTTAAATTACTCAACCCATATAATAATACCAAATATTTAGGATTAGGAGTTGAATTGTATTATTATTATTATTATTATTATTATTATTATTATCATTATTATTATTATTATTATTATTATTATTATTATTATTATTATTATTATTATTATTATTATTATTATTATTATTATTATTATTATTATTATTATTATTATTATTATTATTATTATTATTATTGTTGTTATTATTATTATTATTATTATTATTATTATTATTATTATTATTATTATTATTATTATTATTGTTATTATTATTATTATTATTATTATTATTATTATTATTATTATTATTATTATTATTATTATTATTATTATTATTATTATTATTATTATTATTATTATTATTATTATTATTATTATTATAATTATTATTATTATTATTATTATTATTATTATTATTATTATTTATTTTAAAAATTGGATCAAACTAGGCAGTCGAATTGGATCGGATAAACTATTAAGTTGTGAGAATCATATAAAACTGTTGGATCACTTATTTTAGAAAATTGACCGATTAAATATTTGTTTTTTATCACAAAATAACGTTATTTTATTTTTTATAATAAAATTAAAATATAAATAAACTTTGTTTAAAAAGTAATTTTTAATCATTTTTCTTTCTTAAAATTAAATTTATAATAATTAAGTTTTTTTTCAAAATTTATTTAAATTTGTATTTTGTACTAATTTATTGTTTTGTTGTGTGTGACAAATTGACAATGATGTTTAGAATATGAATGTAAATAATGAATATGTGAAATTACAATATTTTGAAATTTTGAAGGTGTCGTGACTTTTTTGAGAGACCGGCTTATTTAGTTCAACCGATTTAATAATTATATAATTTTGTTATAGATACTAGTTTATTAAACTCAATTATCATGTTTAGTCTCATTTAGTCATGCAGTTCAACAATTGATCCAGTAATTCGATATCCTCACCGATTTTTAAAATATTTATTATTATTATTATTATTATTATTATTATTATTATTATTATTATTATTATTATTATTATTATTATTATTATTATTTTTATTTTTTATCACCCAACCTATACTGTCATTCAGTCATTTACACAAAATTAATAGGTATTTTCGTTATGAATTACTAAAATGTATATTATCTTATCTACTTAATATAGATTTAAGATTATCAGGATGTGAATCCTAGATAAAATTCATAGTTAAGAGTTTATTTGACAAACTCACACATTTTTTTAAATTAAAAATATTAATAAAATTGATGTTTTAGAATATTTTTAAAATTGATAAAATTTATAAGTTATAAATAATAATAATGGTAATAATATTGTTCATGTATTTATTCTGATTCTAATTAAAAATTAAAAATTAAACTCAGAAAATTCTTCATTCTTTTTATTTAAATCAAAAAATTAAAAAAAAATTAATAACTTTTATTATGATAAATAAAAAATAAAAAATAATCAGGTAAGAATAAAATTAGTTACTACTTTATTCCTATTTTTATATAAATTTTGAATTACTTTTTTCAAATAATAAATACAAATCATAAATATAAAAAATATTTTATAACTAATTATGATAAAACATACCATTTTTATTTAGGTTATAAAAATTATAAGAAGATTTTTTCTCAATTTTATTTTGTGACTAAATTATATATTTGATTTTATATAACTCAAAATTTAATTATAAAATATAATAAAAATATTTTTCATTTATATAAGTTAGTACAATAATTTTTAAATTTCAAATTAATAAATTTATTTTTAACTTTAAAATAGTTTTTTAAAATTAGTTTACGAAATGAATTTTTTATGTATCAATATAAATAATACATAAATAATAAGAAATACATTTATTATTATTAATTTTATGTATCAAAACTAATTTATAAGTTAGGAATAATAATAATAATAATGATAAGCATATTATTCATATTTCTATTTCTATTCCTATTTCATCTACAATCGGCTCTACTATTTAACATATATTAAAATATTGTCCAAACTATCTAGATTGTCCTTTTCTAAAAAATATTTTACACTACACTTTAGACATTTTAATAACCAACAAAATAACCCTTAATTTTTTCAACTTTTCTCATTTCATGCATCAATTGTCAACTTCTCATTAGTCCAAATTAAAACAATTTTTCTCATCTTACATTACTTTTCTTTTCTCTTACAATTAATTCTTTTACAATTAAATATCTCATTTTAAACTTACATTTTAAGATATATTTTATCCTTTCTATTTATTTATTATCATTGAAAATACTAATTAATCTATTATTTAACTTTAGTAAAATTAAAATATATCTTATGAAATTGAATAATACTATATAAGTATCATTCACACAACTAACTTTTTATTTTACGGATCATAATCAAATTATTATTATTATTTTTAAATGTTAATTTTTTTTCTTTCTCCATTTCACAAGTTTATTTTTAAATTACTTAATACGTTGAGTTTATTTTAACATTACGTAATTCAATTTAAATTCACATGTGTATCTAAATACATTATTTGTCTAGTTTACCATTATATTTTGTATAATCATATTATTTATTATAATATTTTGATTTCATAATTTTTTATTGTATTTTTCCATTATATACATCATTTGTTGTATCTAAATACATCATTTGTCAAATTTACTATTATATTTTGAATAATCATATTATTTGTTGTAATATTTTGATTTCATAATTTTTCATTGTACTTTCCCAATAAATATAATTTTTTTATATGTATATCAAAAGCTAAGTATATTATATTTTAGCCTTATGATTACAAATAATGTTCTCATTCTTACACTTATGATTTCATTTCAATCTTCTCAAATCTCTCATAGCATTATTGTTTCATCTTTCCCACATACATCTTACATCTTCTTCTCTAATCTCTACTTTCTTATATTCTTTCTTTTCCACCTTCTCATTTTTATGCAAATGTTCTCTTTAATTTAGTTTTTATCGTACATCTTCTTCTATAATCTCTCATCTCATATGTTCTTTCTTTTTCATCTTCATTTATATCCGTCTCTTCTCTTTTTTTTTTTCATTATAATATTTTTGATATTATTTTATATTTATTATTTCACTTTTGTCTAATCTAATTTATACATATTAAATGGGAAGTTGTTGTCCAAATATGATGAGTTTTATTGTCATTTGGTAGTGTATGAATGAGTAAATAGGAAGCTATGTTGTCATCTATATGTGTATGTATGACTCAATAAAATATTTATAAAAAATCAAACTAACCGAACCGAATCAAACCGCATTAATTTGATTTGGTCCTAAAAATCTATCGAACCAAATCAAACCACACGTATTTTCTCTTGCGATTCGGATGATTTTTTCACAAAATCGCTCAAACCGCACCGCGAACACCCTCACACCGGTAAAATTATTTTAATAATACCTTATAATGAGAAGTTCATATATTGATTAAATATTTTTTCAATCAATACATATGAAATGGTGGTTTAAATCATATAATATTGAAAATGAAGACAAGATTGAAAATATGATTGATGTGAAGCAACTATCTTATTTAAATTGGTGGAACTATAAAATTTAGTTTATTTTGTGAAACTATAAAAGTTAGTTTGGTTGTCTTACAATTAACTGTTGAGAGATATATTTCAAGACATTCTAATATATGTAGATTAATAAAATATTTTAATTCTATTTTAATTGATATCAAATATTTTTTCATCCACTTTTTTAATTTTATTTATTATTTAGTTTATTTTTACTTAGTTTGTTTTATTATACATCATTCTTTTTTTACTATTTTAATGATATTTTTATTTTATGATGAATATTTTATATATTGATTAAATATTTTTAAGGAGTGCAGATAAAATGGTAGTATAAATCATATAATATTGAAGAAACATATTAAATAGAAAAAATTAGCAAAAAAATAATCTCTTAACATATGAAGTAATTATATCATCAATTTAAAAATATTAGATGAAAGTTACAGTCAATTTAAAAATATTGTATAAGTTAAGAAGTTGTCTGCGACAATTTTAAATATAATTTTTTTATAGGTTGGAATAAAATAGTGATAATTATTTATAATATTATTTTCTTTATTTGTAAAATAGTATAAAAAAATTTTAAACGTTGACAATAAAAATCTATTTTTTTATATTATGTTAATACATATTTTAACTATGGTTATTCAATTTCTAAAATAAATAAACTATACTTATTAGTTATATTAATAAAATCATATATCAATATAATAACTTATAGCTTATATTGAGTGTAATTTTATAGATTAATATAATATATTATAGCTTATATTGAGTGTAATTTTACCAAAAGAAATATCGTTTATATGTTTGTCTTATAAATTTTTAGTTGGGATTTTCTACTTTTTCCAAGCAACTCTTGAAATGTTATTCATTTATAAATTTATCATTTAATGTCAAAGTTAAGAAATAATAATATATATATATATATATATATATATATATATATATATATATATATATATATATATATATATATATATATATATATATATATATATATATATTGTGTGTAAATAACAATTATAAAAAATATAACATAACTAAATATGAAATTATTGATTATTTTAAAACTATCTCAATACTGTATAGATACGAGTACGTATCCAGTATCCGGTCTCCGGTACGGGACCGGATATTGTTACTGAGTACAGTATTTTTTTAAAAACTAAGGTACGGGTACGCTAGTAATTAGTATAATTTTTTTTAATATAATTATAAAAATAATAAACGAACTATATTATTAAAATTACAACAAAACATTAAAATTAAGAAATAATTTACTTAAAAAAATTTAATATTCTCGCAATAACATAAATAAATCTATCAATAAATCATGAAAAAATGATTGAATATTAATATTATCCTCCGGAAGAATGAAAGTTTTAGTTTTAGAGAGAACAGTGCGAAGAGAAGAATACGGCAACGGTAGAGGCATAGAAGACAAGGGTGATAATTTGGTTTTTTTTTTCACTTTTATTTATAAATATATGATAAATAACCTAACTTTTATCTAATAAAAAAACCACAAATTTTAATATTTGAAAAAAAAATTTGAAAAAATTGGTACGCCCATTGGTGTACCAACATTAAAAAATAAATAAATAAATTGGTACGATGTTGGTGCGTACCGATACCTGGTACCCGTACGATGTTTTGGGTACTTTCTTATTTACTTGCAACTCCAAATTATATGAATACAAATTGTATTTAATAATAGGGGTTTCTCTCTCTATTTTTAGTTTTAGGTTAGCTTTCTTCCTAAAAAAACCCAAAACACAAAAGTCCATAATAAATTTTTTAGACCTAATCAAAATCATGTGTGAAGCAATCTACTCTAATAGCTAATACAACTCGACACACTACTTGACTAAGCTAGTTCAACATAATCTTCCTTTTGTCGAGCAACCTGCTTCGACACAAGGAATTACAATTTCAACAGTTTATACTATCATCATTCACCAACAAAAAAGAGCAATTGTTTCATTCAAAATGTCCTTGTTTAGTTGTTTGAGGTTAATAATTGTTTGAGGTTTCACTTCTTTTTGCATCCTTAGGGACGCACCTACCCAATTTGTCGAAGCTTTTATTTCACCATTGTCGATAAGTTGAACCTTAACAAAACAAGAATATATTTGAAGCATTTACTTGTTTTCCATTGAGGCTGAGATATGTAAAGGATGTAATGCAATGATGGATAATACTTAATACCACATAGTGTATTTTTGAGTAAAGATAATGATTCGTATTGCAAGGCATAAAGAAAATCACAAGTTTGAGAGTGAGAGAGGGGAGATAGAGAGAGAGAGATTAAGGCTCAAAGTCGAATTTCATCAAGTATAACAGCTTATGCACTAGAATTCTATTTATAGAACCTCTTGTGTGGAATGCAAGCCGAGAGAGAGAGAGAGAGAGAGGTTCAAAATCGAATTTCATCAAGTATAACAGTTTATGCACTAGAATTCTATTTATACAACCTCTTGTGTGTGATGCAAGCTGGAAAAATTCACTTAAGTGCATTGTATCTTACGTTGTATTGTATTTCCCTTGAGAGCATGGTATCTTAAGGTATTCAGCATTCTACTTGAATACATTGTACCTTAGAATGTTCTACAATTCACTTAAGTTTATTGTACCTTATGGTGTTTCGGAATTCTCTTAAGTACGTTGTACTTTATGGTGTTTCATATTTCACTTATTCTTTCTATCTCTCATCAATTTGTCCATGTGTCTTTGACTCTGTAGGTTTTTGTAACATTAACAATCATACTAAATGACAAATTTAATACATGAAATTCTGGTGCAACAGCACCAGACTCAGAAGTCCAATAAGGATGTCTTGATATCTAATCTAACATTAAAAAACTCAGCAAGGCAGAAGTAAAAAGAACAATGCATGAAACAAAAGAACACAACATAATTGTTCACCTAGTTCGATTCAAACCAACCTACATCTGGGGGCATACCAAGCCATAAATGAAATCCACTATCAGCAGTATTAATTCATAGTTAAACTCTCTATTTACACCCTTCACTTAATCCCTACCCAATGACCCTTCTACCTAAGAAACTCATCCTAAATATGAGAATCTCCACTTAATCCCTATCATCACGGTGATGCCTAGCAGTCAATATATCAGCCACTGCATCAACAACTTGGTTTCCAACAACTCTTCAAACCTACCTTAGTTTGCTTGCTATACAAGATACAGATGTCCATACTCTGTTACTTGTGATAGAAGAAACCTCATTATCAACCATGCATATGACCAAAGATAAGTCTTCAAAAGATAAGTCTAGACCTTATCTTCCTTCTCTCAATATTTGGTGTCTTCAACAGTTATGGTGATACATCTTCATGTAGGATATTTTTTTCTTTACGTCACTCTTAATCCTGAATTCATATTTCCACACATCTATCACACAAATATCCAGCTCCCATCAAGATATTTGTCAACATTTCTATGTATCTCTTAACATTGAATCAGCTCTTCATATAATCACCAGATAATGTTGCCACACATCCTAAACTTATGAAGATTAAAAATAAACTCAATATTGACATTTAGATCATACTTTAGCATGAATACATCAGACAAATACTCATCTCCCGACAGAGTATATGAATTTGGCACTCAAGCTACATACTAATAAGTAGTTAGTCTCCCGTCAAAGTACCTACCAGTTAGTCAATTAGAATTATCTACTCACACTAGATAATCATGACTGATCACTTCTTCACACTTACACTTACTTTCAAGCAACAATACATATTTTCATGGCTGAGGACACTAAGATGATGTTCCAACATCATATACGACATCATATATTATAGCATGGTTCTGAAGGAAAATCCATAATAACTCATCCATAACACTTGGGGGGAACATAGAAAGCCCAACTAACAACGGTTGATCAACCTCTAGGATCAGGCAATCAAAATAATCAGGGAATACCATGAGCCACATCTCAATAAGATTTTCTTAAAAATTTCATTCTAACTTTGAGATTATGGATGCCATAGTCCGGACCTCAGAGGAGATTCCTCAACTAGGTTTCGGAATGACTTACCTAGGCATGACACAAAAATATGCGATTCTTTAAAGCACTTTGTCTCCTTGATTCTTCAACACAATACCCATCCAAGATAGTATATTAGGAAGTCAACACTCATGAGAATTAAACATTGTGGTTGAATCACAATATTTTTGCTCCAAACTGAATATGTTCTATGGTCAGGAACAGAATTCCACAATTCTGTTTCCTTTAATCAGAAAGATCTTCCAGATACAAGCTCATCTTGTTTTCACATAAAGGGACTGTAGGGGATACCTTTATGAGTCATGTTAAGTACATTGAGCTCAACTTTTATACTCTCATAAGCTTTGGTCAGAAATAAACTGACTTCTAGAGTAGATAACTTGTTGATTGTGTCCTGATCAACTAATACAAAGCAGATGTCTCCTCTTTCAGATCAGGAGTAGGTTCCAAACATATGTACTCACACTACACTTGTTTAGAACCCAGAACATCTGTTCTTCAACTGGCAGTTGCATACCCACTGAATTAATGTTCTAACATCCCATAGAACATCATTTCAATCTTCTTGAAACACATTATCCTTGACAATCTTCAAGGTCTTTAAATAATATGCAGATGTGTACGAGGATCATTGATCAATTGATACTCATCAACTCTATTAATAAATGTCTTTATGAGTGGACTTGAGGAAGATCTCAAGTATCTTTGACACTTTTAATATAGTTGTAAAAATCTGCCAAATATTATGTTGAAAAAAATAACCCTAGAATTCTTCTTGCACTTTAAGGGTTGTATTAGAAGTTATGCAGTAGAATATAGAAGTACATCAATGATTTACCGCTTACTCCATAATTCAAACGTAAGCATGACATCTAAGGATTGAAAATAAATCAACTCTACAATACACTTGCTTCTCACTAAGCAATAGACTAGACATCACCAATACCCTAACCATAACACACATGAGCTTAAGAGTTACCTCATCAATATTTTCACTCCTGCGTGAAGGTTTTGACACTTTTGTTCTCTTGCTCCATAATAGCTGAACAATAATCCTTAACATAATATAAGGTCTCCACTCCTTCATAAAGCCTTTGACTTAAAACTTCTCTTGTTCAACTTCAACATTTTCTTTCATTAAGAAGATACTACAGTTCTGGTTAGGTTGGTCTTTAATGCACACTAGTCTTTCATAAATAGGTTCATCCTCCACTTCAAGGGACCATATAATATGAACACGCCTTGTTCAAAAAAATATTCTACCTTGTACACAACCAAAAAGTATCCACCCTAAGATCTCATCCAGAAATAAACAAGATGCCTGCTCTGATACCAATTGAAATTCTAGTGCACCAGCAGCAGACTCAGATGTCCAATAAGGATGTCTTGACATCTGATCTGAAATTAAAAAACTCAACAAGGCAGAAGTAAAAAGAACAGTGCTGGAAACAAAATAACACAACATAATTGTTCACCCAGTTCGGTTCAAACCAACCTACATCTGGGGGCATACCAAGACAGGAATGAAGTCCACTATCAGCAGTATTAATTTAGAGTTAAACTCCTCGTTTACACTGTAACACTCTGATTCTACCCCACGTGTTCATTTAATTTAAATCAGAGTATAACAATTTCAACAATATCAGGATGTCACAATTCTCAACGTAAACACATAATCATGTCATTTTCATTCAAACATAAACAACTTCATTAACTAGCAGCGGAATTAAAATAGTTTTTACAAAACAAAACATAGCATCTTATGATTTCTTCAACAACAATAACATAATAAGCTCCTCGATTCAACATCATCGTATTCAATCAACGAAACAACAAAATACGACAAGTGTTCATTCCCCGAGTGCTGATACTGAACTAACGGCTACTAACTCTTCATTCTTCATTACCTGCAAGTTACCAGTATAAAGGCAACGGAGAAAACAAGTAAAGGGTGAGATATCAATCATATAATTGAGATTATGATAAACAATATATAGTTCGAATTATGTTGGTCAACAACATAAATTCAACAACACAACAACATATCAACATAAATTTACATTTATGAAACAACAACTAAATTCAACGACAACAACAACATGATTCAATACAAGACAACATCATTATATATTATGATATGCAACTCAATGAATGCAAATGCATGTGGATCCATCGGAGTAAAACTCCCAACGTAAACAATTTCTAGTAATTCCAAGGCATCAAGGCGTAAGCCTCCAACATAATCATCCTACCCCTAACGGCTCAACGTGGTTTTTCCCCTCACGGCTCAACATAATATGCAAATGTATGTATGCGATGATCAGCAATAGCATACAACAACAACGTAAACCAGCTTACGGCATATTCATTTCGCAACGTAATCAATTTTCCATTTACGGCTCAACAAAATAGATTTATCAATACTAGCCATAGGCCTGCCACGTAATCAACAACAATTCAACCATCAACTTTAGCTATCAAAGCCTCTACAACAACGTTCAACAATAACGACAACAACGGATTTCACATACGGAAACTATATCAAGTCATCACAATCTCACCTACTGTATTTAAAAGTACTATTATAGGCTAAATCATAATTCCAGCTTTCCAACGATTCAAACGGCAACTAAGTCGGAGTTATGATCGCAAAAATATGACCAAAACAGTTTTCTCAGAGTTATGTTATGTTTCTACACAGTATAAGCCGATACAAAATCCTATGTATCGATACATAACTCACTTGTATCGACACATACATCGTATAAGTCGACTCATACGTTCTGCTAAATTCTGTTTTTCTGTTTTTCTTCAGTATGAGTCTATGCATAACCGGTTTGTATCGATATATACTCTCACGTTTTGCCTCATGAGCCGATACATATCATTTTGTATCGATGCAAGTTGATCCTACGCTTCTGGTTTTTAACATCAGCACAACATGTATCGATGCATACATGCATGAGTCGATATATACTTTGCAGTTTTACCCCACGAGCCAATGCATTGCAGTTTGTATCGATGAATGTTGTTTCCAAGCTTCTGGTTTCTAAAACAAACACAACATGTATCGATACATACTCTCTTGAGTCGGCTCATGCAGTGTGGGAATGTTCAAATTACAGTTTCCACGAAATTCCACGATCAAATTTGGGGTTTTCATCAATTCTAACAGCAACATGATACAATCTAGCAAAATTATACATCCCTAACTACCTATGGCGCATGCGCATCATATCCCCAATTATAGAGCAAGAACCCCACCCTTACCTTGGATTGAAGGTTGTTCTACGAATTCCTCGACGGATCCACTTTTCTCTATTAAAATCCTTGTTCCTCTTTGGTCTGCAGTTCTTTTCACGATCTATTCTCCCAAAAGCCAAAACCTTATTCTCTACTGCAACCTAATTTCCTTATATTTCTTTTTAATCCAATAATAATAATAATAATAATATTCCTTAATGGGCCTATTTCTTACACCTCCCAAGTGCTTCATACAACAGTGTGGAAACAAAATAACACAACATAATTGTTCACCCAGTTCGGTTCAAACCAACCTACATCTGGGGGCATACCAAGCCAGGAATGAAGTCCACTATCAGCAGTATTAATTCAGAGTTAAACTCCTCGTTTACACCCTTCACTTAATCCCTATCCAATTACCCTTCTACCTAAGAAACTCATCCTAGATATGAGAACCTCCGCTCAATCTCTATCATCACGACGATGCCTAGCAATCAACATCTCAACCACTGCATCAACAACTCTTGAAAACTAGAAAACTAGAAGATACACTTCTATCACAAACTAACTAAGACTAATGGCAACAAGCTTCTATCTTAGGACACTCCTTGGAGTTGCTTCACAACTTCCTCCAAGAACACAACTGCACTCATTGCTTCACAACTTCTGAATGAGTAAAACAATCTTCTTGCCTACAGGCTTCGAGGTACAAATCAGTGATCATCCCACAACTGGATGGTTCATTTACATGGCTAACCCTAAAGATTACATCTTTCTAAAACCGGCTAGCTTGTTAAAATTAAGTTACAAACTGCTTATTTATAACTTACTACCCAACTGGATTTGGGCCTTTAAATAACAAATTGTTGTAACAAACTCAGAATAAACTCAGAAACAAATAAGCAGATAACTTCTGCTACAATCAAGGTCCTTTCTGATTTTTCTCCTTAACTTTTGGACCTCCACAAGTGCCTTCAATATCACGCCACATAGGATGCATAATATTTCCTGAATATTCTGGATAACTTAAAACAGAATTATAACCGATTTAACAGTTCAGCAGGCGTGATGTCTGATGTCTGATGTCACGACATCTCTTTTGACATGTTATTCCAGTTGTTGAAACACTTCAACACAATATGCTTCTCCATTAAATAGAACTTCAACATGCTTTCTCCTTACAAGTTATAAATCATATTTAACCTATTGTTACTATATTAGTTTTACTAAACATAAAGTCAATCCTAAAAATAGAGAACTAACAATATAATAAACATTAAACAATATCTAACAAGATATCAGTGTTATCCAAATCACAAAAATGTCATGTTATCTAACAAGAAAAATTTATGCTAATGTTTGTGTAAAAATATTCTTTTTGCTCGCATGTCTATATTGAACACAAAGCATAGACCGTGTCATCGATTCATTATTAAATCTTCAGACATTTTTCCTGTTATGCAAGATGGACAAATTCCATCAAAATTTAAATGATTCATGTCTCTCAACATGATTTGTGAAATTCTCATTATTGTTTACACTTGCATGACATTTCCATGTAATATTCTCAGAGGAAATTAATCTAGTATAAATATTATTCCTAAAGATAAGATTTATTGCTTTTAAATCTAATCGTGACACTTAATCTCAAAATTACAGTTCAACTTACTTTTATTGAACACTTTTACAGAAATTTATGTAATCTGTGTTTGGTTATATATATATAAACAAACAGGCAGACCCTATCACTCCACAACAAGATGCAGAAAGATAGAAAACCATCATGATCACCCAAGAAGACAAGAAAAAGAAAAAACACTTCTGTGATATTGGAAGGAGTTGTAGAAAAAATGAACTATGGACTGTCTTCTGTGTCAACTTTGGATATTTCAGTCTCATTTAAGGGAAAACAAATCGTAAATAAAATTAATTCCAGTCTCATTTAAGGGATAACAAATCGTAAATAAAATCAACCATAGAAGGCTTTTTCAAATTTGGATAATTCAACGTCTGCATGTTTTTTTTTCTTCAGTTTGTTTGTATTCAGAACATAGTCACATTATGATTCAAGTGATTCAGTGTCAAACTCAGTTTGTTTTAAATCAAGATATCTATATATCTGAGAAAGAAAGAATGACTTCATACACAACATACATCACATCACACTATTGAAAGAAGATGTTAATTAAAAACATCATCAAACCTTTGAACAAACCAGTAAAAATGCATCACAAAAATTTATCGCGCTGAAACTGTGGCAATAAGGCGCCATATAACACATAATTATATCCATGACGCTGCAGAGAAAAGCACAAAGCATACAAAGAGAAGGAAAAACGCAGCCATAATTAATGCAATGGAGAAATAGAAGGCGTAAACAAAGTTCTAAATTGCAGTTGTAACTATTACGGCCGCATTTGCTCGCAGTTTTACGTAATATTAAAGTTCGCTCCGTAATCACATCCATGATCACAGCCGCGGTTTAGAACCTGCACTCCCCAAGAGAAGAGATATAAAAAAAATATGAAACTCCTGAGCACAATATTCCTAATGGTATAATTCTGAAGGCCTCATAAATGCCTCCACTCATTGTAATCTGTAAACAACTCAAATCCGTTACAATATCTAACAATGTTGAAATTAGTTAATATTTAATAACTTTTCCTTTGCAAACAAAGTGATCAAATTCCTGATTTTGAATAGGGATTCATACCAATAAGAGAGTAAAAATTGTTCATAAACTCTTGTGATATCTGTCTGCAAATTTGCCAACATAATCAGATATAAAACAAGTCTGAGCTATAACAAGCCATCATTTAGAAGAATCCTACTCAAATTTAAAATGTGGATCTACATCTGTGTATCTCCTCATCAGCTCAATCATGGAGGTCGTGAAATTCGCTAACATCTTGCATTCTTCATCCGTCTTGGCCTCGGAAACAATACCGTGAATGACTAGCTTCTTGAGAATAGGGCATCGCTAAGCAGCCCCTCGACCCACTGGCAGAAAAGATCGTTAATCACGGTCCACCCTAGCTCCAAGACAACGACATTCTCGAGATGAGAAGAGCCTAGTAAACCATAGTGAAGCACTCCGTCTCTCACATCGTAACTCAGCGATAAATGACTCAGGTTTGGAAAGCAAGTCGCAATTGTTTCCAAATCCACAACCTCATCCTCGTCATCAAACATCACATCCCAAAGCCTAAGCCGCTTTAAATTCGACGACCTCGATATCATCTGGTAAAATTTCGGCCATATAATCGTGAAGTTGCTGATATCCACACTCTCAAGATTCTCAACAATCTCGCCGATATCAAGATGTATAACACTAACATCATCAATCCTAAAATTCTTCAACGTCCCCTTTCCAATGAGTTCAAAATCCTCGAGAGCACAATCCTTCAAATACAAACACTCAATCCCATCCGCCTCCAACACAAACTTATCCAAACTGATCGCTTCTACGTAAACACTCTTCAGCGTCGAGCTACTCAACTCAACCGTCACTTGACCATCCGACATCGCAATCTCCGGATTCACAAGCTCCAACGCTTCAATCCTCGGACAAGCAGACACCAAAAGATTCAAATCCAACGCAGAAATAGTAACATAACTCAACGAAAGCGACTTCAAACAAGGAAACCTCTGATAATTCGGCTCAACCCCAAGAATAGAATTATGCGACAAATCAAGTATCTCCAGCTTATGCCTACCACATATCTCAAGAATGTTAACATTCGGCATAGTCTTGACATTATAAAACAACTGCTTCAAACTCTCCCTGGTGTACATAAGCCAAGCAATAACAGCAGAAGCTGAGAACTCATCGACATCCTCCATCAAAATGGAAAGCGACTGTAACCCGGATATCTGTAATATCGTCTGCGTGATCAAAATCTCGAGACGGGTAGTCGTCAAATCGCGGTAAACGGGCCAATCATTAGAGCTGAAAGAGAGTGTGTGTAAATGTTTGCAGCATGCAAATCTCCATTTCTTGCATGTTGCTGAGGCTATAACCACATCTCTTGCAGCCTTGAGATGGGACAGTATGTTCCCAATCACTTCAACAGGAAGCTGCTCCATGTGATAGATATCACAATACACCTTGCAAATTTCTTACAATTTCACAAACACAAACACAGTGATTTGTGTTAACTGTTGAAAAAACATGCAAAAATGGAAACTTTTTACAATTCTGCTATGATTTCAAGATTTCAAGATTTCAAATGATGAATTTGCGAGATAAATTGAAAGAAAATTGGAAAATAATTAAAACTTGATCGACGAATTGAAATTTGGGATCAGAATTGGAATTAAAAAATTAAGCGAGAAAAGGAAAAGGGTTAAAGTGAGATTAGGAAAGATAATTACCTGAATAATTGGAATCGAAATGAATGAAGATTGATGAACGTGGTTGGGTTTATACAGAAAAGGAACAAGATCCTTACACGCATTGTTGTGACAAACTCTGATCTGACGTACATAATTGTATTTTTTTTATTTTTTTAATACTAATCTAGTTTTGAATAGAATAATTTTTATATTTTTAGAAGTTTTTTTTTTCTTTCAATTTTTTAGATAAACAATCATTCAGGATAGAATAATGGTATTTGAAGTTTGAATTTCTAAAATTTGATATTAAATAATAATGCATAAAAGTATTTTTAATTAATTAAAATAACAATTGTGTGTAAATAGGATTTTTTTTTTAAATTATCTAAACAAAAATTCATTAACAGGAGAGGAGAGTAATGCTTTTTGCAAAAGATCGATATATCGCATCATTTCTTGCCTCATATTTTATTAGATAATTGATACAAAATTTCCTTTCATAAGAGTGACATATTTGAACTCTTAAAGATGGACTCTTTAATGTTGAAAAGAATTGTGGCATAGGGATGTCAAACATTAACACACTATGAGATAAATCTGATAATAGAGTTAGAGATAAAATAGTACATCAAGTCTTTGATGTCAAGTTCCTAGATCATATGTAAACCATGATATTAGGTCATCAGCTCAACATAAATAATGTTGGAATAATCAATATTACCTCAAAATTATGAACCCAAGAACTATTACCATTTCAAATCAATCCACCAAAACCCAAGATGGTGATTACTAAGGCTATTGACACCAAAATTCAAAATCATATTACAAATTTTGTGTGTATTCTATGTGATCGTACTTGTTGGAAGACACATATCAGGCTTGAGTAAACATTTAGCTAATAGAATAGCATAATTCATTGTGATGAGTTTCAAAGTATATGAAGATACCACTTCATTCGTAATACATGGTTTATTCTTAGTAAGCCATAACCTTTTAGCAAGTAGCCAAAAGATAGAGCCACCATCGATATCATTTCTAATCTAATCACATAAATAATCCCTTAGAAAATGAGTGGGTCCAATAAGCCAATAGATTTCCAAAAGCGTAACAAATTCATAGTCTCTCGATGATAGAGTCGCCTCGCCTTGATTGCATTTAGGATAAATATTCGCTTGGAGCATACCACGATGACACGACACAATCTCATAGGAACGGGTTTATGTAAAGTCGTCCAAATGAAGAACTTCAACTTCTTAAGAGCGTAAATTGTCACACCGACTTCCAAGATTTATTGTTTGTTGTACTCTATATAAATTCAAGTCTATTGAGCAAGTTATAACCATCTCGTGCAATATAAATACCATATAAATTGCCTTTCCAAGTGTCACACTTAGATTTTTCACTAGAAGAAAGTCAACAAAGAATGTCAAAATAAAAGACATTTGTTGATTAGAAGATATTAATGAAGTGTTTACATTAATGAAGTGTTTTAAATAGCATTGATGACAAAGCGTCGACAAAATGACGATCGGCATAACCTCCATCGCAACCAATATACCAACCAACCGAACCGCAAAAGTTGAGGACTTAGTATTTTTACAAGTTCTTAATGAGCAACGCCAATGTAACATTAAGCGCTTATTGTCAAGTTTGTGCGGAACTTTAAACGGTTATAACTCAACATGGATTGTAAAGAGAGAATCATGGGTGACATGTAGGCACACTAGTAAGAACTTGAAGATCAAACGTGATTGAAGTATAATGGTCCCATAGTGGATAAATCATCGTCGATAATTATTTCATAAATAGGATAAATAGCAGCTCATGCATTGTAACAAAGATCACAAAATTTCATACATACTCCGCACTAATCGAGTACACTAGTCAAAGAGAAAAACAGTGTGAGAACACATGTATGTGTTTGCATCTAGTCTTTTCTTGTTTTCTTGTTTAATGTAATTTACTGCATTTTACCTTGTCATTTAATGTAACTTAACTTCATTTAAAGTTTGTTTCTACATTGTTATCGTGAAAACAACCACTGCTTTCAATTCACATGCACATGTGTTCACACAAATCATTTGCACAAATTGCTTTGGATATTTTTTGAGTTAATGTCACTTGCTTTCTAAACGTGTGTCCCTAGTGGAACCCTTTTGTGCAAATATTTTAAACATTTTTTTTGTAGAAAAGTGTCTTACTTTTCTTTGGAACGGGCTTTCTCTACATAATTTGTGTGAGTTTTTATGGTTTATGTTCTTGAGCAGTGGTAAGAAAATTCCTAAAATGTCTCATAAAAATCAATCCCCTTCCCAAGGTAATACTCCAAATCCTGGAGATCAATTGATAGCTACGAGTGTCGGCAGTTTTGGGATTCTAACTTTTGCTGAAGATGTGGTTAAGGCATCACCTTGAAATTTAGGAGACCAAAGGCCTCCTTATCTAAGTTTCGCACTGACTCAGAGAGAGCATCCTTACGATATTCCAAGTGTTATGATGATAGGCGTACATCCTAGTTGTAACGTCCGGTTATTTAATTCATTAGTTAATTAAATATTTCGAATTATTTTTTATTTAAGTTGTCGAATTGTTAGTTGATTTAGTTGTTTAATTGTTGAATAGTCGGTAGAATTAATATTAATAGTAGTATTAGTTGGTTATTAATAATAATAATAGAATAATTGTTATTGGGTTTGTTGTAGTGGTATTATGTAGTAAACTGGGAGTGAGAGTAGTAGGTTCACTAGTGTACTAAGATTTATTATTAGGTTTATTTAAAATAATGAGAATAGTAGTATATTAGTTATTTTGGAAAAAATAAAATAATAAGGAATAGAAGAATCAGTATGTGAGAAAGAAAGAAGGGGAACAAGGGTTTGGAGAGTTAGCCGTTGGGAGAGAATTGCAAAACGAAAGCCAAAGCGAAAATTCGATCGGAGAGTTAGAGCAACCTTCAGTCCAAGGTAAGGGTGAGGTTCTGACTTTCTAATGGGTTGTATGATGAGTAGTATGTGATAATTAGGGTAATGGGAAATTTATCATGCATTCATGCTTATTCTGTTTGTTAGGAAATTGGTTGATGTTACTGTGTTGAAACTGCTGATGAATCGGTTGAATAATTGATGTTGATAGTAAAAAATTATAACTTGTTATGACTGGTATAAAATTCTGTTGGATAAATTTGTGGTCTGTCAAATTAATCGTAAGAGGCATGAAAAGTATAACTGAAAATTGAAGAAGAAAAACGTTGCACGCCGGAAGAAGACGGTATCGAACGACACACCCTAGAAATAAGGAGAGTGTGCCGAATGGCACACATGCACATGAAGGGCATGATGAACTGCATATGCTTGGAAGGCCCTGCCGTACGGCAGACATATTAACTCGCATGATGACATGTTTTATTTTTATTTATTTAATGATTCATGAAAGTATGTGCCTGTTTTCTCGATGGTACCATGTCATTATAAGCACTAACGTCTAAATGGGCACTCCCGTGCCCGTTTATTCGTTTTTCTTATTGTACACGTGCGTCAAAATTTTAATAAATTTTTTATTTAATTTTTATTAAATTTAAATTATTTATATGATAAACTTTGTAATATACACTCTTATGATATATGTTTGTTCGTCAATGTGCACATGAAAAAACATAAAATAATATTTAATTAAAAATACTAATAAATTTTAAAAAAACATGTAAATCCTTGAATAAAAATTTTGCTTACTAAACCGAAACAAAAACAAAATCATACAGTAGCACCAAATTAAGTTTATAACACAAATAAAAAATTAAATCAAATAAATTAGGGTAGTTACACATAAATCAAACCAGACAATTGAAATGGTTTCACGTAAGTCAAATCAAATATATTAGAATTATTCCACAATAAACAACAATTGATGCTTTTATAAACAATAACAAAAAATGTCAATAAAATACAAGAATTGAATTGTTAACCTCCTTACATATAGACATTAAAATTTTGTTCATGTTGAAGCAATCGATTCTCTATTTTTTTAAAAGTAAAGAAAAAAACATAAAATAATAATAATAATATTCAGATGAATTGAAAGAGAGAAATAGATTTTAAAAGAAGAAAGATAAAACCTCCAAATATTGGCATAGAATAGGTATCGGCAAATAGATCGTTTAAATAAAGAAACACAACTTGTAGAAGTAAATAGGACCGGGTTATTAGAAGTTATTCATTCACAAACCTATATTAAACTAATATTGAATTCTCTGAATTTGGTTCTAGGGCCGCAATTCTTCCTTATACATGACTTCCCATTTCATTAAAAATCCAAATAAATTTAACCCATTTTTATCTTCACCCAAAGTTTCAAAATTTAATTTCAATTCATTATTTTTCTCCATTTCTTCAACCATCTTTCTCACAAACCAATAATAATACATATATTACCATAAATTGAAAAGACGTAAACTTAAATTTAAAATTAAATCGAACAAACATGTAAAAATTGCAACATCAAAACAATCAATTAAAAATCCCGAATTTTGAAACCGACTTGATGATAGAGGTTGCAACCATCATATGAAAGACAAAATAAAAAAATGTGAAAAAGAGATGCAGAGAAGAATAAACATCATGTTTACTGCAGTTCCATATGTATGTGACGGTTCCTCCGATCAACGTTATCCTTCTCGTGTTTCATTTTTACATTATGTGAAACAGTTTGAATGTTAATTATTTTTATTTGATTGAGGATGACCGTTACCTTTTTGTGATAAGCATGAGCGGTTAGTTTAAGTGACAATTACTAATATGTGTTTCATTATTAATTGAATTTGGTGATAAAAAGTAACAATTTTTAAATATAAAATATTTTAAAAATTTTGCAGTTAATGAAAGGGTAATAATGGAAAAAATGTAAGTCAGCCCAAAAGAGGTGTATCTTTTTTATATATAGTTATAGATGATCATGCATTTTATGTTCTAGCTAAGAATATACATTGTAGTTTTACTTGTTCATTTTAACATGCCTATTTACAAGTGTGTGGATTGTTGATACGACACTGTTATAATTCTAGCCATTAAAATAGCAATTGCATATTAATAAAATAGAATTAATAAAAGATAATGGCAAGATTTATTACTGACATATACTTCTTTAGTATGTTTTGTATAATAATAATAATGTTATAATAATAATAAAATAAATTGATATTATTAGGATGATATTTTAGAAGTTTTGAGTTCAATATAAATATTTGTGTTAGTTGAATAATTAAGTTAATTTTAATTCCGATAGAGTTGTTAATATAATTGTTAGAGTTGTCAATAAAGTCTCAGAGTTGTTTGAAATTATTAAGAGTCGCAGTTTAATTGTTTTGGGTAATTCTGACATGTTTAGAGTTGTCAGTAGAGCATGTTGGAGCTTCCAAATAATAATACATCTTTGCTAAATTGTGATTTATTATCAGTATGGAAATTTGTTTAGTCAATTGTAGTAGTATGCCACTAGAATAAATTAAGATAAGTAGTAGGAATTGGTGGTAGGCTTATTAATAAAGTGATAGTATGGTATATGGTTACGAGTAGCAGAAAGTGGAAATAGTATAAAGTAAAAATAATAGTATTTTTACTCGATAATTAATTAATTGAAAATAGTCGAAATAGTCTGAATAATTACGTGGTTTGTTTGTCGCTTATTTTGGTTGATTCAGTGTGTTATACTTGTCGTAAATTGTGAATTTGCAGGCGATAAATTATTTTCGGTGTAGGATCGTTGAGGTTAATTTGTGTAGCAATTGTTGTTGTTGTTTGCTTGTGATGATGTTCTTAATAATTTGCAAGGTTGCAGGTTGTGATCAATTTGATTGTGTTACCTTGTGTCATGTGTTGAATAATGTTGTAGGCCTCGTGCCAATGTTGAATGATTTTGTTGAATTATTATTACGATGAAGGCTTTAAGCCAGTGTTGAAATTATGATGAAGTTGATTTGATGTTTTCGTTGTTGTTGTTGAGTTGCATCATGTTGTTGCATACATTGCATAATTATATTAGTCTGGATTTGAAAAAAATATTACGTTAGGAGCTTTGCTCTGCTTACGATGGCCTGGATTGGCAACACGTTGATGATGAAGGCTTATGCCTTGTTGATGCCTCAGATATTAGCATATTTTTACGTTGGGAGTTCTGCTCCATTTGTATCACATGCATGTGCATTTGAATACGTCGTTGCATCTCATATTGCATTTCGAGTCGTTGTGATTATTGAATAAACTGTAGAATTTTTTGTTGTGTGAATAATTTGCAAAGCGGTGATTCACCTTATTTAATTTTTTCATATATTATTTATCATACGATTTATTAGATTTTTAGATATCTCAACCCTTATGTTGTGGTGTCGCCTCTATGTGGGGGTAATGTGCAGGTAATACAGAGTGAAGGTTGTCTACCTTCAATAGTTCAAGTCGGTGTGTTGCTCTGATACGTAGCATTCGGGGGATAACGCATGTTTGCTTATTTGTTGATTTTATTTCATTGTTGGATATTTGAATTATTTTTGTTGAAGACATGTTATTTCTAATTTGTTTTATGCTGAAGGAGAAGATATGATTGTTTGAAGTTAAATTTTCTATCTTGAAGTTATTTTTGAATTGGCCATGATGCCTGGATAATTTGGTTAAATTTTTATGAATCCGCTGCGTAGAAATAAAAGTTATTTATTTTGAAGACTAAACAGGTTGTTATTATTTTACCGAAACTATGTGATATGTATCTGAACTACATGTGATTGATTGTTGTGTTATTTTACGTTGAATGTGTGACATCCCATTGTTTGATGTTGAATTTCGTAACTCTGATTCTTATATAATTACTTGGGTAAAATGTGGTGTTACATTAGTGGTATCAGAGTAGTTGGTCCGTCCGACCAAAGTTGTTGAGTCGTAGTGCCGTTTAACAATCGAGTATTTTTAATTAGTTTTCTAACCATTGTTTATGTTGTAGTAATAAGTTGAGATGGCTGGAAGAAATGATGTTGCAATTCTTGCTGGTTGTGTGGAATTTGTTTTTAAGGTGATAATGTGACGTTAGATATCCAAGAATAAGTATGTTATGGCTGTTATTGTTTTGAATGTTGATTTGTCAGAGTAATGTTGAAGTGGTTGATGAGTTGTTAACAAATTATGTCATGGAGGTGTTGAGTGTTTAGTGATGTGTGTAGTTGATCTAAATCATGTTGAGTTATCATTATGTCGGAAGTAGTGGTTGAAGTGTCGCCAAACGTGAATTGGATATCAATGAGTTAGGTGCAAATTCGCTAAGAATGGTAGTAGCTATTAGATTTTGAGGACGGAAATATTCAAGTAGGGAGAGTAACGCCGGTTATTTAATTAATTAGTTAATTAAATATTTCAATTATTTCTATTTTAAGTTGTCGAATTGTTAGTTGATTTAGTTGTTTAATTGTTGAATAGTCGGTAGAATTAATATTAATAATAGTATTAGTTGGTTATTAATAATAATAATAATAATAATAATAATAATAATAATAGAATAATTGTTATTGGGCTTGTTGTAATGGTAGTATATAGTAAAGTGGGAGTGAGTATGGTAGGCCCACTAGTGTACTAAGATTTATTATTAGATTTATTATTAGGTTTATTTAAAATAATGAGAATATTAGTATATTAGTTATTTTGGAAATAAAATAAAATAATAAGGAATAGAAGAATCAGTATGTGATAAAGAAAGAAGAGGAACAAGGGTTTGGAGAGCTATCCGTCGGGAGAGAATTGCAAACCGAAAGTCAAAGCGAAAATTCGATCGGAGAGTTAGAGCAACCTTCAGCCCAAGGTAAGGGTGGGGTTCTGACATTCTAATGGGTTGTATGATGAGTAGTATGTGAGAATTAGGTTAATGGAGAATTTATCATGCATTCGTGATTATTCTATTTGTTAGGAAATTGGTTGATGTTATTGTGTTGAAACTGCTGATGAATCGATCGAATAATTGATGTTGATAGTGAAAATTATAACTTTTTATGACTGGTATAAAATTATGTTGGATAAATTTGTGGTCTGGCAAATTAACCGTAAGAGGCATGAAATGTATAACTGAAAAATTGAAGAAGAAAAACACTGCACGCTGGAAGAAGACTGTACCGAATGATACACCCTGAAGACAAGAGGAGTGTGCCGAACGGCACACATACATGGAAGGCATATCGAACGGCATGCATATGCTTGGAAGGTCTTGCCGAACGACAAGCAGATTAACCAGATGATGACATGTTTTATTTTTATTTTTAATAATTCATGAAAGTATGTGCTTGTTTTCTCGATGGTACCATGTCATTATAAGCATGACCATGCGTTTTATGTTGTAGCTAAAAATATACATTGTAGCTTTACTTGTTCATTTTAACACACCTATTTAAAAGTGTGTGGATTGTTGATATGACACAGTTATAATTCTAGCCATTAAAATAGCAATTACATATTAATAAAATAGAATTAATAAAAGATAATGGCAAGATTTTGTTACTGACATATACTATCTCTTTAGTATGTTTTGTATAATAATAATGTTATAATAATAAAATAAATTGATATTATTAGGATGATATTTTAGAAGTTTTGAGTTAAATATAAATATTTGAGTTAATTGAATAATTAAGTTAATTTTAATTCTGATAGAGTTGTCAATATAGTTGTTAGTGTTGTCAATAAAGTGTCAGAGTTGTTTGAAATTATTAAGAGTCACAATTTAATTATTTTGGATAATTTTGAGATGTTTAGAGGTGTCAGTAGAGAATGTTGGAGCTTCCAAATAATAGTATATATTTGCTAAATTGTGATTTATTATCAGTATGAAAATTTGTTTAGTCAATTGTAGTAGTATGCCACTAGAATAAATTAACATAAGTAGCAGGAATTGGTGGTAGGTTTATTAATAAAGTGATAGTATGGTACATGGTTATATTGAATCATATGGTTGTTGTTGTTGAGTTGCATCATAGTGTTGCATATATTGCATAATTACGTTGCCCTAGATTGACAAAAATATTATGTTGGGAGCTTTGATCTGTTTACGATGGCCTGAATTGACAACACGTTAATGATGAAGACTTGTGCCTTGTTGATGCCTCGAATATTGGCAGATCATTATGTTGGGTTCTGCTTCATTGGTACCACATGCATGTACATTTGAATACATCGTTGCATTTCATGTTGCATTTCGAGTCATTGTGATTATTGAATAAATTGTCGAATTGTTTGTTGTGTGAATAATTTGTGAAGCGGTGATTCACCTTATCTGATTCTGTCGTATATTATTTATCATACGATTTATTAGATTGTTAGATATCTCACCCCTTCTGTTGTGATGTTGCTTCTACGTGGGTAACGTGCAGGTAATCCATAGTGAAGGTTGTCTACCTTCAATAGTTTGAGTCGGTGTGTCGCTCTGATACATAGCACTCGGGGGGGTAACGCGTGTTTGCTTATTTGTTGATTTTATTCCGTTATTGGATATTTGAATTGTTTTTGTAGAAGAGATGTTATTTCTAAGTTATTTTATGTTGAAAGAGATGCTATGATTGATTAAAGTTAAATTTTGCTACCGTGAAGTTATTTTTGAATTGGCCATGATACCTGGATAATTTGGTTGAATTTTTATGAATCCGCTGCGTAGAAATAAAAGTTATTTATTTTGAAGACTAAACAGGTTGTTATTGTTTTACCGAAACTATGTGTTATGTATCTGAACTACACATGATTGATTATTGTGTTGTTTTACGTTGAATGTGTGACATCCCATTGTTTGATGTTGAATTTCGTAACTCTGATTCTTATATAATTACTTGGGTAGAAATGGGGTGTTACACTAGTGTGTTAGTGTACTTAGAAAATGTGATGGCTACATTATCACCCTTTAATCCATATTATCCCATAGGGTCCACTATGGGAAACTTTGGTCGAGAGGGAGAACCACCAGGTGGCATGGAATATTTCCCTTCAGTTATGTCGCCTCCCACCACTAACTTTGTCCAAATTATGAGACAAAAATGGATGAGAGTAACCATGTTATGTTTAACATACTCACGCACCAAATATACATTATGTTGAACCTACTAATAGAAAACATGACCCAATGCTATCAACAATTGGCTCAAAATATGGGCAAATGGTTGACTTCTTTGGTGCACGCCTATTAATCCCGACGGTAAAACCACCACAAGCTAGGGTTGTCGAATAACCAAGACCCAAATAGCCCAAATATAGTATTGGTTCAACAATACTAGGACGTTGATCAAGTTCTCGACAAGCCCAACAAGATAATCTTGGGGCAAAATAATATCACTAATGTGGTCAAATGAATTATGGCCCATGATGGCCACCCAAGTCAAATTTTGTATCACCATTGTCGGAATACGAAGGCAAACTGATTTTCCCAAGGGTCGAGAAGTCCCAAAATTTACCAAAGTCTCTAATGACGAGTGAATTCACCCTCGAACACATAGCCGTGTATCTAATCGAGGTGGTGATTTAGCCAACAATGAGAATTTGAAAATAAAATATTTTCCTAGCTCATCTGTCTTCATGGGGTTTACAACCCTCCTCCAAATTATATCTTCAACTGGAACCAATTGGAGAAAATATTAACAATTTTATATGGGGCAAATAAAGATTAGTCTCAAAGAACCGAGGTGGAAGGTGGAAGAAAGTATTGATGTTTATCTCAATAGTTTAAAACCTTGAAATCAATATATTTTAAGCAAGTTCCATAATATGAGTTGGTCGAAATAGAAGTGGAAGTATCTATTACTCCATTAAAATAAATTAGACACCGATTACCTAAGGGACATGACCCGGTGGGTTTGTAACACCCCAAATCTACTCGATAATTATAATTAAAATCGAGTTTCAAAATTTCCACAAACATGAGACATTACATTATCAACTTGAAAACCAACAACATAATATCTTCACAAAATAGATACATAACACTTAATAATTGTAGAACTCATAACAATTTATTAGTCTTCAAAATACTTCAACTTTATTTAATAACTACGCAATGATTCATAATTTTTGAAAACTTCAAAATAAACATAGCATCTTTTAAACAACTTAGTTCAAAGGAAAACAACTTCTTGAAATCACAACTTAAGTTCAACCGAAAAGAAGACAACGTAAAATAATTAAGTGTTCATTCCCCGAGTGCTACGGCGACATTACTAAGTCTTTACTCTTTTACTGTTATCGATAAAGGGTAAACAAATAAAGGGTGAGATATCTACCAATATAAATAAGCGTATGATGAATAATATATTAGAATTAAATCATAAATTATCAATTCATTAACAACATAATCAATCAACAACTACAACCTCATTAATCAATTCACTTCACAAGATTCAATTTATGCCAATTCAAATGAGACGCAACAATGCATATGCATGTGGTACAACTTCAACTTCACTATTGCCAATTAATAGAGCCACAAGACATAAGCCTTCTTCACAATTCCGCTTACACAAGGATGCAAATGTAATGCAACACTAACAACATGCAACAACAACATAAATTTTCACGAGGCATACGCCTATATCAATATTACCAATATTATAGGTAATTATCAATCAAAACACCATAACTTTGCATAAATAACAACAATATAAGATAATTTCACCAATAATTCACAAACAATTCAACAACACGATACATTCAACACAAGTTCAACAAAATAAAACAATCATAATCACCTACTAAAATATGCGAACCGTCCGACAATTTTCAATTATACGCTTATTTAATTAAACTCGGTTAATATGGTACTTTAAATTATAAATACCTATAAATTTCTAAACTTTACTATCATCAAATTTTGCGGATCGCTATCTTATGATTAAAGGGCTACTAAAATAACTAAATTCATGTTACTTTTTTTCGCTATTTTAAATGCTAAATTATTTATCTATTGTTGTTATTGATTTTTATATATCGCTAATGTTCTACATTTAAATTAATAATTTTTCTATTGTTACTTGACAATTAAAACTTGTTGAATACTAACCACTTTTACTATTATACCTTTCTACTAAATTGTCTTCTACCAATATTTTGTTATTAATTACTTATCCTTATGTCCTTACTTTTACTAACACCATGGCCACTAATTACTAATAAAAGTATAGAAAGCAAGGGTAGTGTAAACTGGGAAACAAGAAAACGAAACAAAATTGTCCCAAGAGGGTGAGGCGCCCACCTCACAATACCATGTGTCCCCACCTTCTATAAGGGAATCCTTCCGAGGCAATATCATAAGTATCTGTTGACCATCGAACTTGACCATCACTTACGACCATCAAAACTTGACCATCAAAACTTGACCATTATCGCTTTCGAATTCGCTTACTTTAACGAATTTGACCATCGAACTTCGACCATCGCTTACCATCGCTTTTTGACCATCGAACTTGACCATCGCTACTTCGACCATCGCTTTGACGCTTTACACCATCGCTTATCGACGCGCTTATTTTATTTCGCTTACTTGACCATCGAACTTCGATCGCTTTTACTTACCATCGAACTTCCGACGCCGCTTTTCACCATCGAACGGCATCGCTTACTAATATATAATATTTACTGCTATATTTATATTTATGCTATCTTTTACATGTTAATTGCAAAGAACTACTAAATTATTTAAATAGGATATAGTCGCTTGTAATAATTAGACTAACTAATTAATTAACTTAAGTTATCTAATTAACTTAATTATTTAATTCTTATATTATTAAACTATTATTATACCAATACTTCTATTACTGACTTAGGTTGATTTCTACACATATGATATAGTATGCCAAGTACTAACAGACACACAGTATCATAAAACAAATAAAAAGGCAAGAAATATGAGTGTGCCCCACAACAGACCCTTTCCAAGTATCTAGGTGTCGATCAGCACCCCTTATTCTCCCAGCCATGTCGTTCAATAGGCATAGTGTTCCCCTCTGCACACTTGTCCAAAATGTGTCGTTTAGCACTCCTCTGTGACAATTGGTACGACGCGAGTTTCCGTGATTTCTTTTTGTTAACATTGTTTCTATTCCAGAACAATATATAATTACAATAACATAATTTGTATCCGCGACAACAACTTTACAGAAACAATTTTCAACAACCAATTTATCGATTGAATTTCTGCAACTATATAAAAAAATACAACATTGTAGTAGCAACAAAACAACAACTTTTCACACAGAATCAAACATACACACACGATAATTTCATATAAACCAATCCCCACATACCATCCATCATAAACCTAGTTATAGAGTTAGAACCTCGCCCCTTACCTGGATTAAAGGCAGTTCAACTCCCGATCGAAATCTTAATCTCCGATTCTGGCACTTCTCGTACCTCTCTTCCAAACCCCCGTGCTTCCCAATTCCTTGTTCTTGTTTTGTTTTCTTTTCTACGTGAAAACCTAATTCCTATTACTACTACTATTATATAAAACCTAATATTTTATTATTAATTAATAAATCAATTATTATTTCTCCCATGAATTCTTATTGGGCCAATTCTACACCTCTTTTCTAATACTTCTAACACCAAATAGATCCAGTTAAATAACTTATTAATCTATACTTATTTCTAATATTTTTTCCAATAATATTTTACAACTAAAATTAATTCATCACTAAATTAATTCCAACTTCCGATAATCCACTTAATCAATTCGGCTATAATTTAATTAAATAATTAATTAAATTTTCGGGCGTTACAGGGTTCGACAAGTCGAACGACTAAAGGATGAAAAAGCCAGAACCACTAAGTTCAGTAAAAAGAAACTGACTTACGATGTCGACAATAGAGGAGATTCGTATGAATTAGATTATGAATGTGTGGATGAAAATAAGGTCAATATGGCATAACTGGAACCAAGATCCCCTTACACGTACAAGCTTCTAAAACCCTCAAATGAGAAGAATCTCATCGAATAAAAGAATGAAGAAAAAAATTGTTTCTAAAACATAAGTGTGACGAAATCTTTGATTTGCTAGTTTCTGCTGGGCAAATTATTGTTCCTAAAGGGACTAAAACTATATCATTAGAACAAAGGAAGAAAAGAGGTTTATGTAAATTTCATAACTTTTGGGTTATAAAACTTTTCAATGTATCATATTCAGGGATCTAATTCAAAATGCTTTCAAGGATGGCAGACTCAAGTAGGGGTGTGCAAAAAAACCAAAAACCAAAAATCAAATTAGTATCCATATTAGTCCAAATTTTAAAACCCAATTTAATATTATATTTTAGAACTGGTGGCCCATTAATAAAAACAAAAAAAAGAACTACATTCCAATTTGGATCATTATTGGTTATTGATTTCAAATCTCTCAAAGCCTCACAACACAACCCTACTCTCTTACAGCCACCCAACACAACCGTGAAGCCACAACCAAGAAGTTGTCGCTGCGCCGTGCCGCCATCTTCACAATCCTTCCATCCATGTTAGTTCCTCACCAAAACCTCTCTGCTTGATTTTATGGCTTTTTGAATTTTTGCATCCTTTGTGTTTGATTTTTTGTCTCTGTGAAGAATAATTGTTATGAATTAGTTTGTTGCTATATGTAGCTCACTTGACTTGTTCCTTCCACTGAACTTGCTATATAGAATCCTTGTGCTTTGCCTACTAATCCTGATCCCAACTCTTCCCCTTCTGTTAATTCATCATCAAACACTATCATTGTGCCAAACATTAAAATACAAGAAATCATTGAAACCAAAAAAACAAGCAAGCTTATAATTTGAGCTTTACCGTCTTGACCAATGCAGACTCCATTGTGAATCACACATGAATCACCTATACTGCAATTACTAAGTGAGACGTTAAACCTGGAAAAGTATAGTAGTATCAAAACCTAACCACTATGATTAAAACTTTTCTCTTAGAAGATATAACTTTAGTAATGAAATTCCATATACAGTTTTCATTCTGCTTGCTTGTTTCCGTTGTTGTTATTGTTATTGTTATGAAAAATTTTGTTTTCATTCTGCATACCAAACTAATTCAGTACAGAGCATCGGTTTTTTAAGCAATGACTCTAAGAGTTTTATACATATAGGAACTGGTGTTTAGTTTCTTTAGATCGATAGAGCTTATGCAGTCTTTAGTTGTGGTACTAGTATCTGTTCTGTTAAAAGCTATTAGGAGTAAGTTACAGCTTAGGCTTTAGTCGAGTCTCTACGAATCTTGTATTATATATGTGGATTCTGTAATAACTCATACTAAAACAGTTTAAAGTCCTTCAGCTTTCTCTTCTTAAACACAAGTAGCCTCCACCAAGACAGAAAAAGTGTTTTTGTGCAATGCTACAATGATAAGAGAGGTTACAATAGCATATTCAACTAATATTAAAACCAAACAAATAAATCTTATCAAGAAGAGTACCATCAACTAAAAAGTGAGACACTAGTAGCATGTAAAATTGTGATAACCGACTTTGATGCGATACAATTGCTATTGTTGTAATGCAGAGAAAGGGTCTCAAAATCCTTGACTTAGGTAATAGACAATGGTTCTATTTAAGAACACAAATTAATCATTTAATGATAATTTCAAATTGATCCGCACGTATGTGTCAACAAGACTTTTCTCCGAATCATGGGTAACGAAGATTAGCTTATGACACACTTGTTATATATAATTAAGAATGCATTAGTGGTAGGTGTCATACCCCAAAATTTTCCCTCCATCTACTCAAGATATTTCATACATCCATGCTCAAGGATTCCTCAAGAGTCGATCGACAAACTCTCTCCTAGGCAATCAACCCAAATTAGGGTTTGGTATCTCTCAGGTCAAGATGGGCTTCCAACATCTCCAATGGTCTTCAGGCCTCCTCATATGCTTCAAAGATTCTCCATGCCAAGTTTCAAGCTTCACGATCAAGTTTCCTCGCATAATTGCTCGATGGTTGAAAATCAGTATTGGACAAAAGTCAACTATGGTCAACATACAACAAACTTCATAATTTTTGGTCAACATCCTCATTTTGAAGTTACATTCATCATTTGATCAAGGATTGATCATGATTCATCAAGAAAACTCAAGATTTGCTCAAAAGTCAAACTTTCTAAATTAGGGTTTCTAGGTGAAAAGTCAACTGAACTTTGACTGATCATAACTTTCTCATACTTTCTCAGAAATTTTTACACCACCTCTTGTTTTGAAGGAAATTCAATTCTCTACAACTTCATGTCTCACAAGAATGTCCAAAAAATGCTTCATTTGAGAGGTATGGCACAAAACATTACAGGTCATTTTCAAAGTCAACAAAAAGTCAACTTTTTGTTTTGAAGATATATTGAGCATGGAAACTCCAATTGAGATGAGACCAAAAATGTTGGTTAGAGGACTCTTAGAGCTTTTCAAAAAGTCCAATAACACTCAAAAATGTGGAAATTTGAGCAAGATACACTATTCAGAAGTTGGGCAATTTTGGACAATTGCACAAAAGGACATTTTGGTCAAAATGCAAAATTTTCCAAATGGGCCTAAAATCTTTTGATCCAAACTTGTTCATGACATTATTCTTGACCCATAAATGCTTGGCCATGGTGATTTTCTATTTTTATGATTTATCTTTGAATTTTATAACATTTAATTCAAAAATAAATTATATAAAATATGAAAATTAAGTATTTTTTCAAAAGGAATGGATTTATATCTTCCTTGAAGTCCAAGATAGCCCAATATCCTTACCAAATTCGTGCATGATCAAGCATTGAAGAGGAAATCAAATTTCCTTCAAGAAAATTGATTTTATTTGAAAAATTGAATGCTCCAAATCAAATCTTTTTCACTCCTTTGCCATCCAAATACCAAGCATCATAGCCACCACGAGGACGAAACCCTAGCCTTTGCACTAACCCTTATTTTGTCCAAATTTTCCAAGAAACTTGAAAATTCGAGTTTTGTTTTCCAGCTACTTTTAACCTCTTCCAGCCATCCAAACGTGCTTAGGAGGTTCCCAGCAAGCAAAAGCATCCCTTGCTCGAAGCCCAGACTGCCCAGAACACGCTATCCAACTCTCACCGGTTTGAATTTTCCTCAAATTCGATTTCGTAAATTCATGCATTATTAATGTTTTCTTTGTGTTTATTTGAACTCGTGACGATTGTTAGAACGATATGAATCATTACATGTGAGCTTGAACGTCTGGAAATCGATACATAGTTAGGGCTCGTCGAGCTGTTTCGATCGAACCGGCCTGTACAGGCATTTTCAGGGGAAACTAAGGCCACCAATGGATTCGTAGGGTCCGATTTAGGGGGGTAGGGTCCCCCTTTTCCATTTATTCCACGTATTTTGCTTGCTTTCAATTTCGTGTCATCGAGAGAACCGGAGCTGGCTCGCTGATCGAGGAAGATCGAGGAGCATGCGTGGCGCGATCCGGCTCGATTCGCTCGCTTGAATTACCTGGTCGACACGAAATGACCGTGTTTGAATATTCCTGGACGCCATCCTTCATATGTTATTGTTTTTTTCCCAACACAAAGAGCCACTTGTCCTAGTGGTTAAGGCGTTGCTCCAAGATTCCTCACATGTCTCCTCGAACCACCTGGGACCATTCTCTTTTCCTTTTTACAAACTTGCACTATTTTCATATTTTCCTATTTTCTATATTATTTAATATTTTTGCATCATTTTAATTAATTTCATATTTTTATTTCTGCATTTAAAAATCCTCAAAAATTAATTTTCTTTTTGCATTATTTTCATAAAATCTTTATTTGATTTAATAAATTAAAAAATATAATTTTGCATGCATATTTATTTTTATTCATAATTTTGCATTTAAATCACTTTTAATTCATTTTAAATTATTAAATTGCATCCAAAAAATCCCAAAAATTTATTTTAGCATATTTATTTTATTTCCAGCATGTAATAATTTTCTCATATAAAAATTTGCATTTTACTAACATTTTTCTCTTGTTCGATTCATATCGTATTTTCCGATTTCTCATTCCTTTACAGGTTGATCCGATTCAGACGATTCTTTCTTTATCATTTTATTTTTCAATAATGTAACTATCTATGGGATGTAATAGTTTAAATTAGGACTTTATTTTCCGTATTTTTAAATTATGTATCTGCCCCAAAGCCATGTAATAGCGTAGGACATTTACCTTTCCGCATCTTTACATTCCGCATTTTAATTTCCGCACCCTATAAATTGCTAGTAACTAGGCGTGTATGACAAGATAATAACGAACATAGCCCACTAATTTGCAAGATAAAATATCTGAAATCAACACACTTCTTTCACACACGCACCCCTTAGGGTAATTCTCTCTCGTTGCCTTTGCGAATTCAAAATGGTCATGTCCCTCGAACGTAGAGGTATCCTAGCACCGTTGCCTTCCAAACAAATCATCATAGTCCCTTCGATACAAAGATCATAAGACCCACGATGTCGCCTCCGAATACATGATCTTGACCCTCGATTGTCGTCTACGAAAAAATGATGATAGTCCCTTCGAATGTGCTAGGATACTTCCTACAAGTTGCCTTCTATGACCATCCGATGTCCCTTCGAATGTCCCGCTTACATCCAACGAATGGAGCTACCTACTAACTAATGGTATGGCTAGCGCTATTCTAAAGGAACGTAGAAGTACGAAAACGACCAATTCTGAGTGGGTAATAAGTCTTTTAGTTGCTTGCTCTAAACCAAATGCTTTTCACACCACACACACTTTTTTTTAAAGTTCAAACTCTTTTCAAAACAAAACATTTCCGAACACTTTGTATACACTCCTACATGAGTCATTACAAAGTCAAAGTGAAATGCCCTTTTTCAAAATACTTTTGTCAAACACACAGAAAGCATAATTTTAAAGTGATCTAGAGCAACTAAGAGCCGAGAATAAATCTGGATGGAAAGGGTGCAAATACCTTCCTTTTCATAACCATTCTCCCGTACTCAGAATCTAAACGAAGGTCTTTTTCTGTACTTTTACCTTCCCTTAATTGGATAAAAATAAAAGTCGGTGGCAACTCTTGCTATCCGCACATTTGTGATACAAAATCCTACAAAAGTCAGTTCACCGTGTTACAGGAGGTAATGTTCGTTTTTGAAAATTCTACTTGTTTGCAATTGAGCAGTTGCTGGCTGTATATTGAAATTAGTAATGAAATTCCTGGCTTCAGATACGTGATGTCACGAGAATGTTATGACACAAGATTCGACACTATATTAACAATTCACACAAGAATACGTAGCAAAGAACACAATAAGTTGTTCACCCAGCTCGGTTCAACAAACCTACATCCGGGGCTACCAAGCCAGGAGGAAATTCACTATTAGTAGAATTAATTCAGAATAAACCACCGCTTATCTCCTTCACTTAAAACCTACCCATTGCAACTTCAACCTAAGTCCTACTTAGATCCGAGTACCCACTCACTCCCCTCAATCACGCAGTGATATCAACCTATTGACTAATTGAATTGTGAAGACACACTTCAATAAAATATCTTGATCTTGCTTCAAAGCTTCAATCAAGAGACAAACACCGTGCTTTAATGCTTTGAGTGATAAACTACCCTTACAAAGAAATCCTAGTCCAATGCACTTATCAATTGATAGTTGCTTGGCTCACAAGAGAAACTAGAATTACACAATACCAACTGTTATAAATCCTAACAAGACACAAATAACAAGTCGCTATCTCTTCAATACATTCAAAGGGCGCAAAGTTGTGGTGGTTCTTTTCCTTTATAGAAGCATCCCGAAACTTCGGGCTTCCATAAAGATAGCTAGGTTCACTTAATTTAATCCTAAAACATGGTCTTTTCAACAACCAATTTAGGTTTAATTAAGATTAACCTAGCAGCCACGTGAGCATGCTTTCTAATAATGTAAAACAATATTTAGCCAACAAACTTCCGAAAATCTCAGAACAAAAGATTTCAGTAATGTACATCAATGTCATAACATCTTGACATCGCTTTTAATTTCCAGTTTAGCTTCCAGCTTTTGCCATCCATTTAGGGTAGGATTTATCTTCATCTCGAATGTCATGACATCTATCATGACATTGCTAAAGCCTAGTTTTACCAAACATAATGCCAACTTAAAAACACTAACAAACTCCCCCTTTGGCACATTTTTGGCTAAAACTACTTAACCTATCAGAGTACATATGCAGCAGAAGACAAACTAGTTCTAAGCTTAAATAAACTAGAACCTAGAGATAAGATAAATTCTACCCATACAAAAATCCCACAATTCCCACAATTGCCCCACAAACAAAATTTAAACAGCCATTAAAGTCCCATACTACGTCACACAGTTCTTCTCCCCTTGCCATAAAGGAAACCAAAGGTTTTTTGCCCAAACGCTTAAACAAAATACCAAAATATAATTAAGTACCAAAGATTGTTTTTAGGGGTACATTGTGACATTACAAATCTTTCAATAAGGATTACAAACATTCAAACAAAATTGGAAAATACAAGAATCAAAAAATGAAAAAACAATTGATGTAATAAAATTAGAGGGCAGCAAGTGCTTTTTTCTCCGTAAGCACGTGAAAGGACACATCTTCGAGCCTTCTTTGTCAAGAACTTCTTGGTCAAGATCATCATCTTCCTCCATATGAGTAGCGGTATCACCATCAAGCCTTTCTTCCTCAACCTCTCGTGTCTTTTCCTTTTCAAGAGTAGAGATCGAGCTTCAAGGGTCTTGCTTCAAGTTCCAGTGTCTCCTTTAGCACAGCTATGACATCTTCCGAGAATTGGCTTTGACATTTGATGTCTCATGATGTCATGACAATGTCGAACATGCTTCCTTGAAATAGCTTGTAGTGGAAGCCAAGGCGGGAGCTCTTTACATACCGAATCTCTATTAACCGTAATGTCGGTATTGGCTAGTTATAATACCACACAAGAGGGATGGAAATGCTATTGGTCCTTTTATAGCATAAGGCAAGATAAGGGATCCGATCAAAGATGTAGCTTCCATAGTCAAACTTTGCCTTTGTTCCAACAAAGAAATGAACCTCCCTGCACCAATGGAGATGGTTGACTTGTGATTCGTGGGAACCCAGTGGTGCACCAATCTTGTGTAAAATAGCAAATTTGACACTTAATTTGTAAAGCTTTCCTTCAAAGGCCAATGTTTTACCCGCATGTGATTGTCCGACTTGATTGTTAGTTTCTTCAAGCTCAGTCGAGCCTCGATCTCCCTAAGTACTTGTTGATTACACTTGAGGAAAACTTCACTTTTCTTCCTCCGACAAACACAGCCTTAAAATCTGATCTTCCATCAAGACAACCATTTGACAGTTCACAATAAACTCCTTCACCGCACCTTCATAACAATAATTTCACCACGCTTCATCAACCCGCTTCCTTGATCGGTCAATCACTTGCATTCAAGAGCATCTTTGTGCGCTTTTCTAGTGCAATTCTTTTCGACACACATACTTCCACCGCTAGCACTCTTAGGGTGGTGGAAGGAAATGTTGTCAATTGCCACTCAGAACAATGGGCACTTTCCCAAGAACCACCTCTTTCTTGAGTGAATGTCGAGACATTCTCAGAACATCAAGATCGAGTCATCATCCGAGGACTCGTGTGCTTTCCTTTTCCTCACAATTGAGGTGCTCTTTGTCTTAGAAGTACCACTGCACTTTCATCTTACTCTTCCTTGGAAGTTTTAGCCTTCTTTTACCATATTCTTCAACATTTGTGAGAAGGCCTATGAGAGGCTTTAGTAAACTTCTCCTGAATAGGACTTGGAATAGCATTTTGCTTTCCTTTCCTATTCATTACCCTCCTAGCAATGCTGGGATTAACTTTTGCTATGAGGCCATTATCAGAAAACTCTTCATCTAGATTGATGATGTGAGAATCAACATTCTGATTAGTGTTTTTCTCAGAAGACTCTTCCAGGTTGCCATCATCTTGATTTTCTAGAATTTCTTCATGAATGCTATCAAAGATGTTATCAGCAGAGGCAGCAGGAGGTTTATCAGAGGCACTATGATCTGAAGATTTCTCAAGAACCTCATTAGAAATCTCATTCACATTTGCAGCAGGAGATTCAATTACATTAACATTGTTACATCCTTCAGGAGCTGGAGCAGAAGGATTTACATCATTTTTCACAGGGGAATCAACATCATCACCAGATGTCTTGACATTCTTATTGACATCTGGATCAACTGCTAAGCTAGGGCTAGCACTTATGATTCGGGAACCAAATCCTGTGCGACTTATTCTCATTTAGGATATCAGACACTATCCTAGCTATGGCCTCATGCACTGACCTAGATCCTTCTCTATTCACTAGTTCTGGGGGAACAGAGGATGATGGTACTGAGGTCTTACCAGAAGGAGATATTTATGCCCTTCTTGCATTTCTTGTGCGTAACTTCTTTTCGGGTTAGTGGCCATTGTACGTGGTGTCACTCTCGTAGCTTGCATGGTTTCGTGTTTGCTCTAACTTCACCATGGGGAGAGATGGAGATCCCGATTCTTGAGATGGTGAGGATGATGAAGACATTTTCATGATGGTTGTTGAGAGGATGAAAGCGAAAATAGCAAAGGGTTTCAAAGTTTCTTTTGAGAGAAGAAAGGATGGTACTACTTTCAAAAGAAGAAACTATTATATGGGGATGTCTCTTCCTATTCTTGGACTTTTTAAAATAAGGAAGGAAATACCTAAATAACCCTCTAAAACAAGGTTGAAATAAACACTCCCTTTCAACCCTTGTTGTAGACTCAGTTAATTGCTACAACTCCACATATTGACGAGTACCCAACTTGCCCCTTGACATTTCAAACTGACTAGCCTCAAGAGCTTTAGTAACAATGTCACAGTACAATGTCATGACATCCGTATGACATTGTGGTCACCAACATCCGCTTCACCCATTATCCGAGAACAATTTTACCAGCTACGTATTCATTCTCAACATTGTTTTTTCTTGGATCCAAGAAGCAAGATTGTTTCTTAATAAGAAACATCCATCAAGAGAGCCTTTACACAAGCTTTGATCAAACCTTGTTTTCTTGGACACCTTCAAATGTGTAGGAGCAAGAGTCCTATTATGGCATCCATTCTTCATTCCAAATTTCTTGACACAATTCCTTGCAAACTTGCTCTCAGGTTCAGCTTGCATTTGGTTGTCATACTGTCTCACCATTGTGTTTGTCATTTCTCCAAATATTATGTCATTAACATAAATGTGAGTTACCATGATCTTTTCTCCTTTGACAAAGAGAGTTTCATCCAAGACTCCTCTCTTGTATCCTTTGACAGTAAGATACTTGGTTATCCTTTCATGCCAGATCCTAGTACCGCTCAAGATTTTAGAAGTACTCGATGTCTGACATTGAGTGTGACATTCGATTCCCCGTCCACTTTATGCTTACCATGCATCCTTCCTTTGACTATGAGAGATCTTGTATCCTTCCGACTCTATGGAACCGATCCTTTCATTCCTCCGAGGTGTGGATGACCGATTCTTTGCCGATCTTTACTTCCTCTTCATCTTTGACGAGAACACACGTAATGAGTGGTGTTCTTCCCACATGTAGTTGTCTTGATCGACTCCTCTCATAAACACTACTTGTTCATCATTGATTACAAGACATTCACTTTAGTAAAGTTGATGTGAATCCCATATCACATAGACTTATGCTAATGAGATTTGCATTCGGACCTTTTACAAGTAACACTTCATTTAGGCTTGGAACCTGCATTTGAGTTTCCAATACCTTTGATTTCTCCTTTAGCTCCATCTCCAAAAGTAACAAAGTTGTGAATGAGGTTTAACATCTTTAAGAAGTGTTAGAACACATGTGGTAGACACACTAGAAGTGTTAGTAAGAGCAGTGTCTTTTTCCACTGCTGAGAGGATACCTGTTGGTTTTAGGCTCACATAAGACCCTTGATTAGGATATCCATGTAGCCTGTAATAAAAGATTTTATGTGACCAAACCTTCCACAATAGTGACACCTCCATCTTTGAAACTTTTTGTTCATGTTTCTATGATTTTGATGTTGCACCCAATGTTGTGACATCCGCTGACATTGGTCTATTAGGTCTTTCTTCCTTTTTATTGACAAACTTCTTAGTCTCCACATACCCGAGGCGCACCTATTCCCGACTTGTGGTATGACATCTTTTTGTCATTGACTTCCTGTGTTTGTTCCATTCCGGTTATTTGCAAATCTTACATGCCCCGAGACATATTTCTGCTTTTGATTGTGGCACCGCTTTGACATTGTTTTCCTATGTCTCTTCTTCTTAATGTCACCAACAGTTGCTTTTCCACATATCCTAGACCATGCTTATTTCCGCATTTTGTCCAAGTCAAGAATTTCTTCCAACTTATCGACAGATGTCAACATCTTGATGATTTAGACATCCGATCAAGTTTGAATTCAACATACTAATATCACTATTGAGGTGATTTATAGTAGTGTTTTCCTCTTCTCACCTCCAACTTCACATTCTCGCTTCCAACTTCTCAATCGCTTTTTCTGCTCCTCATTTTGTCGACATGCTTCTCCATTTTTATACACGCTCGTAGTTTTCAAGAAGCTCTTCAAATGTCACTTCCTCATCACTAGAATCCATATCGAGTTGTACACCCAGAGAGCAGGACAAGTTTGGCACCTTCTTCCTCATATTCACTTCGAATCACCCTCGCACCAAGTAATGATTCCTTTCTTTTGTTTCTTTAGAAAGGTGGGACATTCACTCTAATATGTCCAAATCCTTCACATTCATGACATTGGATTTTATCGCTTGACTTCCTTTCCTCGACTTGGATCTTCCGTTAGGGTCATAAGATCTCGCTAATGTCGATGGAATGTCCTTGACATTTGACCTTGACTTTGGATCAATCCTCCGATCGCTTTGTTGAACTGTTCCAAGCATGGCTATAGCTTCGTATATCTTCTCTCATCTTCCACCTTGCATCCTCTTCAAGATTGGATACAAGTGCTATGCTCTTGTCTTTCCTCACAACAGTTCACCGATTCCCATCTCAAAAGTCATAAGAGATCCAATAAGTTCTTCAACCTTCAAGGTGCATGTCTTGAGCCTCCTCTATTCCGGTGACTTTCATTGCAAATCTCTTAGGCAAGGATCGAGAATCTTTCTCACCAACTTCTTTCTAACATCTTTTCACCAAGTGCTCCCGAGGCACGGCAATTTCAAGATATTCATGTGAAATTCATGAATATTCTCATCTTCCTTCATCTTCAAATTCTCAAATTTTGTAGTGAGCATCCAAGTCTTGACATCTTCACCTTGGATGTCCCTCACGAGTAGTTCCGAGTGTCCCAAACATCCTTGGCCACCACATTGATGAACCAATCAAGATGTTCTGCCAATACCATTGAATGAGCATTCAATGCTTTAGAGTTCCCTAGAGCTAGCTCTTCTTCCTCTTTGCTCCATTCCTCCTCGTGTTTCAAGACAAGAGTCCCATCTTTCTCAAGCTTGGTGGGATGTTTCCATCCTTTATCGCCAGCTCTCCAAGCTTTAATGTCCACCGATCTTAAGAAGGCAACCATACGAGGCTTCCAAGAATCATAATTAGACCCATCCGTATAGGTGGTCTTCCTCCAAATCCTCCTTCTTTGTCCATTACGCCGTAAACTATTATCCCTAGATCTCACCTGAAATAACAAGCAGTGGTGCCCGCCCGATGCCAATTGAAATTTCGGCAGCAGACACGTGATGTCACAGAATGTTATGACACAAGATCGACACTATATTAACAATTCACACAAGAAATACAAGCAAGAAAGAACATAATAAGTTGTTCACCCATTCGGTTCAACAAACCTACATCCTGGGGCTACCAAGCCAGGAGGAAATTCACTATTAGTAGAATTAATTCAGAATAAACCACCGCTTTATCTCCTTCACTTAAAACCTACCCAATGCAACTTCAACCTAAGTCCTACTTAGATCCGAGTACCCACTCACTCCCCTCAATCACAGTGATATCAACCTATTGACTAATTGAATTGTGAAGACACACTTCAATAAAATATCTTGATCTTGCTTCAAAGCTTCAATCAAGAGACAAACACCCGTGCTTTAATGCTTTGAGTGATAAACTACCCTTACAAAGAAATCCTAGTCCAATGCACTTATCAATTGATAGTTGCTTGGCTCACAAGAGAAACTGAATTACACAATACCAATCGTTATAAATCCTAACAAGACACAAATAACAAGTGCTATCTCTTCAATACATTCAAAGGCAACACGCTTGTAAGGGTTCTTTTCCTTTTATAGAAGCAATGAAACTTCAGTTGGGCTTCCATAAAGATAGCTAGGGTTCACTTAATTTAATCCTAAAAACATGGTCTTTTCAACAACCAATTTAGGTTTAATTAAGATTAACCTAGCAGCCACGTGAGCATGCTTTCTAATAACAAAAACAATATTTAGCAGCTCAACAAACTTCCCGAAAAATCTCAGAACAAATGATTGCAATGAATGTCACATCGAATGTCATAATATCTCATATGACATCGATCGTTTTCAGAATTTCCAGATGCTTTAGCTTCCAGTTCTGAGCTGTCCATTTACCATCCTTAGCAGGTAGGATTTATCTTCAATCTCTGAATGTCATGACATCTATCATGACATTGCTAAAGCCTAGTTTTACCAAACATAATGCCAACTTAAAAACACTAACAAGTAAAATTGAAATTAGTCATGTGGTACTAAATGGGGGTCTTTCCATCATGACATGTTAACTCATCCTTGAAGCACCTAGACACATGAATAGATGTTCTTTCTTTCTTTCCTGCATTTCTTTTTCAATTATTTTCTTAGGATGCTATTGCAATAGGTTTGCTCTTAAGCAGAAGCACTGGTCTTAACCTGAGTAGTTTTTATTTAACTTTACCCAAAAGGGACAATTTGTCAAAGTATTTTAGTGGAGAAGATGGTGGTTGAGTGGCTAATTATTTTGGTTGTCATGTCAATATACAATGTATAACATGATAAGAAAATTTGATGAAGCATTACATGTGACAAGAGTAACATCTCTTGGATGGACATACAACTCTTTTATATTTTATGTTTTCTTAATTGGATTTAGTGTAATTGAATAGTATTCTTGTGTTTTTGATTGGACAAATCTCAGCAAGCTCTTTTATGTTCTCTTAATTGAATTCTTGTAATTGAGTAGTAATTGAATAGTAATTGAATAGTATTCTTCTATATCAAAACATAATGTTTAAATGGAATCTCTAACTTGTTTTCCTATTTTGAACATAATCAAGATGACTAATGTTGGCGCAACTTATGCGACATCCGAGAATACTTTCAACCCTCCATCTAGTGTTTCTAATGAAATGTCGCCTCACACTAAGAAGCGAAAGAATCGTTCAGAGGCTTGGAATCATTTCATTGTATCATCAGAAGAAGAACAAAAATCTTCGTGCAAATACTGTGGCACAAAAATTAAGTATAGTAATGGAACTAGTTCAATGCATGCTCATTTATCGAGATGCGTTGTTTACAAGAGGCAAAAAACATCATCTTCTATGACAAGTGGTGAAGAACATGTTGGCTCTCCTTTAATTGTTAAGTTTGACCAAGAAGCTATTCGAAGAGCAATGGTTAAGATGTTCATTAACATGGAGATTCCTTTTCGGAAGGTCGAACATGAGTCTTTTCATGAATTTATGAGTCTCGCTTCACCAAGATTTCAGATTTGTTCGCGCACAACATTGGCACGTGATGTCTTGAAACTATGGGACACAGAAAGAATGATTTTGAAAAACTTTATATCTCTGAATTGTCGAAGAGTTTGTCTCACCACTGATATGTGGACTTCTTGTCAAAAGTTGAGCTATATGTGTGTGACGGCCCATTTCATTGATAATAATTGGCACTTACAGAAGAAGATCTTAAATTTTGTCAAGTCACAAGTCATAGGGATGCTATTTGTGAAACGATGGAGATGTGTTTGAATAGTTGGGGTTTAAATCGCGGCTTAGTTTGACGGTTGATAACGCTTCATCAAACGATGTTGGGGTTCAACGCCTCAAGAGAAGGCTTTTGTCTAAGAATAGTTTAGTTATGAGCGAAAACCATTTTCATATGAGGTGTTGCGCACACGTATTGAATTTAATTGTGAAAGAAGGTTTAAAAGACATTGATGATTCAGTTTATAGAGTTCGCATGCGCTTGGTATGCTAGATCTTCTCTCGAGGCTTGCTAAATTCAAGGGATGTATTGATGAGGAGAACATGGACCAAAAAGGTTTAGTTTCTCTAGATGTTAAGACTCGTTGGAATTTGACTTACTTGATGTTAGTATCTGCATCAAAACATGAAAGAACCTTTGAAGAATTAGGTTTTCGTAATAAAAGGTATGTGATTTCCAGGTTATGTACCACTCTATTCACATTCTATTTCCAAGTATTTTGATTTTCTTTGAAAGTGTACCACTTTATTTTTTGGTTTTTGATCACTTTATTTTCCAGGGGATTAGTACTTATACAAGTTATATTTTATTTGAAAGTAATTTATAAAACAGTTTAGTAATAAACACTTAAAACTAGTACTATTTGCTCATTTTGAAGAGTTTCATTCGGAAAAATCCCATAATAAACAACTTAGTCATATAAATGATATTAATAAATCATGTCAATAAGACCTAGATTATTTTTCAATCACATATGTGATATGCCCTTGAAAATATCCCAAGAACATTAATCACAGAAAGATAAACTTATAGCCTAACCACTATTGTTCTAAACCAATTTTTTCTACAATTTTTTTCTCCAATACAAATTTCTGTTTCTTCCACAAAATTTGAAGTATTTTTTCTTGTTTGCTTATGAACTAGGCATAGGTCTCCAAACTTGTAAATCCATTTTTCTAGTCCTTTCGCTTGATCTACTTGATCCTGGACTAGCTTTTTCAAAATTTATTCTCATTTAACGAGAATCCAAGGTCTTGTTGTTTTGGAGTAGTGTCTTTATGAAACAATAAGATTATAATCTAACCATTCTATAAGGCAACAGCTTCATTACGTGCATGTTTGGATTGACAGTGAGTTTCGAGGTAACATATGTGATTTTGTCATCATACTAATCACAATATAAGAATCATGAAAAGTTACAAACCTCTTGTTATGCCCGATTCCGAGATGGAAGTCTTGTTATGCCGCACATGGTAGTTCCGAAAGTCTAGGAAAGAATAGTCTATAAACTGTGATCTCTCGAAATTGCCATCCGCTTGAATCACAAAAGAATTGGTCCATGTTTCTAGTACACCAGAACAAATGGTAACACTAGTCTCTCCACCCCGATGCTTTAGCTTCGATGCAAGAAAAGTATTCAAGTGAGAAATTTGATGTTAAACTTGGAAATATAGGCGTAACTTAATAGCACATTATCGTAAATGACACGTTTTGTACAATTTTTATATTAGACTTTTACTCATTTGTTGATTTAGCATTTTGGGTTTATGGATACATGTTTCTTATTGAATTGATGTTGAACATTTTATGTTGTGCTAGGTATGTGAATGAGTTGACAAAAAAGGGAAAAGGTGTCCCGACGAAAGACGATTGGAATCATATCAACTTAATCATTCCATTCTTGAAGTTGTTTTATGATGCTACCGTATATATATCGTGGTCTTCTTACTTGATAAGCAATATTTATATGTTTGAAGTCCCGGTATTGGAAAGAGCATTGTGGATATGTGCTCAAGATGCACATCTATGTTCAGACTCAAAAGATGAAGAAGAAGTATGATAAGTATTGGGGATCTCACGAGAAGCTTAATATAATGTTGTTGATTGCTCTAGCTTTCGATCCTAGACGCAAGGTTAAATTGGTTGATTAGATGGTGCGACAATATTATAATAAGGTTGATGCCGATGTCTTGAAATAAACCTTAGAGTCTTGTTTGAAATCTATATATGAGGAATATTGTGTTAGCTTTATGCCTCCTCAAGGTAATTTAAATGAGTCGCAAGTTTTTGGTAGTGTTAGCCATCCGTATGGAACTGGAGTTTTATCTTTCGTATGAAGATAACTAATTAACTACTTATCTTGGAGAGAGTTTAGAGCGTAACATGGAGATAAATGTCTTAGAGTGGTGGAAAGTAAATTATGGCATTCCCATCCTTGCAAACATTGTAAGAGATGTACTTGCTATACCAATAAGCACAGTATGCGAATCGCATTTCGACAGAGAAAGGGTGCTTGATCCATATCGTAGCTCATTAACACCGACAACCGTCAAGCAATCGATATGCACTCAAGATTGGCTCAAAGGAACATCTTCATCATTGATTACAAATGAAGATTTTGATATTCTTGAGAGATTTGAGCAAGGTATGATAACTAAGTATATTCTCTAATGTATTATTATTTATTTATTATACTTGAGGCATAATGAAATGTATTTATATATTTTGTAGAATTACTTTATACTAAGATGGTTCTTGTTGTTCAACCTCATTGCATTCAAGATGACTTAACGGTAAAGAATTCTAAAGTTTTATATATGAATTTTTCTTCCATTCTTGAGCTATAGTTTCCTACAGAACATACTGGATTATTTAGAAATAAATGATTAGTCTTTTGATCTAAGTGCTTGTTGATAATTCACTACTCATATTGGATTCTATTCGATTAAGAGAATGAATTGATTAGTCTTTTGATGAATATTGTAATGTGACCTAAAAAATATATGAATGTCTTATGCAAACTTATGGTTATGTTATACTTGATGACACCAAGAATACACGTAAGGTTGACTCTGGATTACGACGGATGCATTGGATGTAGCAGTTAATTTTATTTATTTATGACTATTTGGTTCCGCACAATATTGACAATGTATTGACTTTATTGTTAATCATTTAATTATAACATTATGAACAATTAAATGGTCATATATTTTAAAACTGATTTTAAAACTATGCACATTGTGCACATGCTTACTTAAAATTGTCATATGTTTTAAAATTGTCAATGATAATAAATTTTGAGAAATGATCAATTTTTTTTAAAAATATTGTTTTTAACATAAAATAATTTTAGAATTTAAAAAAAAAAAATTTTTGATATAAAACTTTATTTTTAAAATTGGTTTTTTTATAAAACTGGTTTTATTTATAAAACTGGTTTTGAAATTGGTTTTTTAAAAAAAATTAAAAATTGATTTTTAGAAAAACCGGTTTAAAATTGGTTTTTTTTTAAAATTGGTTTTTGTGAGAAACCGGTTCAAAACCGAACCGATCCACATATAAACCGGTTTTAAAAATATAAACTGGTTTTAATGAAGTAGTTTTAAAATCCAAACCAAACCATATATATGGTTCAATTTGGTTTGGTTATTGATTCATGCACACCCCTAGACTCAAGTTTTCCGACATTGAGGAGTCTCTCTTTGTCCGCCAGTGGAAGTTATGATGGTCGATATTGTTTGTTCTTGCTAAAAAAACTATATTTTGTATATTAAGGGATTCAGAGGCACGCACAAGGGATGCATGGTCTCCAAGCTATGGTCTAGCTTACCTCGCAGTTGGGAGCCCTTAGGTATAGTGTATGAGTCCTCTCTTGAGCATATAGCTAAGAGAGGGAATGAGATAGTGGAAGAGAGATCTTAGATTCAACCCCTTCTCCTTGGCTATTAAGCCTTTATATATAGCGTAGTCATGATTAATGACCACGATGGTGTAACCGTCCATTAATACTTGAAACGCTCGTAACTATATCATGAATAATGTAACGTCTGTAAGCGTGGTCCATTGAGTTGTGTAACCAACCTGGCCAAGCACACTTAGGCATTCACAGCTAGGCCTGGAACAACTAGGCCTGATGATCTAGGGTATACGCCTTACGAGGTACCCTTGCTTTACTGGTCCGACTACTCGTATCTCTTTTATCTCTCCTAGCCCGTACGGTAGATTTTATGGACGAACATTGTCAATGAAGCTTGGGCTAAAGACAGATACACAAAGTATGAAAACCAGACAACAGTGGTTTATGCTAAAGCTGAAGAGGAACTAACTTACTTTTTGAATCGATGCAGGTTAAAAGATTCATATGTCATGTTGTTCCCCAAATTCAGTATTGTCTTTGACAAAGAAGTTGCTCGAGAGCTGGAGAGGGTGAACCCTTACCTAGTAAAGAAGTTTGGCTAACAGGAAAAAACCTAAGGAAGTTTCCTTCGACAAGAAGGGAGGTTCAAAGAAATTCTAAACTATGACGTATGTTTCTAATGCTGACGTGTCCCCTAAAAAATGTCTTTAACTTGCGATGGAACGACGAGGAGGCCAACTTTTGTCAGTGCCAAATTCACCCCACACTTGAAAGAGAAAGTAATTGAAGTATTGAAGGAGTTCAAATATTTATTCGCTTGGGATTACGATGAGATGTTTGGACTTAGTCGTAATTTACAAGAACTAAAGCTATCGGTCATACCTGACAAGAGGCTAGTGAAGCAAATGCCGAGAAGATTCACACTAGAAATCGCATCTCCCTTTGTGAAACCGCTAAGGCTATATGGGATACATTACAAGTTAAACATGAGAGAACCATTGAGATCAAATAAGCTATAATTGACACACTTAATCAAGAGTTTAAACTCTTTCGCATGAAGCATGGTGAAATCATTGCTCAAATGCAAAAGAAGTTTTATTATCTTACTAACCGCTTGAATGCACTATGTAATCTTATTTCCAATGCTATTTGTTAGTGTTTTTAAGTTGGCATTACGTTTGGTAAAACTAGGTTTTAGCAATGTCATGATAGATGTCATGACATTCGAGATGAAGATAAATCCTACCGCTAAGGATGTTAAAAGATTTCGAATCGAAGCTAAAGTCAGGCTGAAATTTCAGAACAGATGATGTCATAATGATGTTATGACATTCAGGTGACATTCTGCTCGAGAACTGCTTGTTCCCGAGATTTTTCGTGAAGTTTGTTGAGTGCTAAATATTGCTTTTCCGTTATTAGAAAGCATGCTCACGTGGTTGCTAGGTTAAACTTAATTAAACCTAAATTGGTTGTTGAAAAGACCATGTTTTAGGATTAAATTAAGTGAACCCTAGCTATCTTTATGGAAGCCCAAAATCAAGTTTCGGACTGCTTCTATAAAAGGAAAAGAACCTTACAACTGTCGCGCCTTTGAATGTATTGAAGAGATAGCATTGGTTTGTGTATCGTTAGGATTTGTAAGCTTGGTATTGTGTAATTCTAGTTTCTCCTGAGCCAAGCAACTATCAATTGATAAGTGCATTGGACTAGGATTTGTAGGGTAGTTTACCACTCAAAGCTTTAAAGCACGAGTGTTTGTCTCTTGAGTGAAGCTTTGAAGCAAGATCAAGATATTTTATTGAAGTGTGTCTTCACAATTCAATTAGTCAATAGGTTGATATCACCGTTGATTGGGAGTGAGTAGAACTCATATCTAAGTAGGACTTAGGTAAAAGGGTCATTGGGTAGTGATTAAGTGAGAAGGTCACAACCGTGTGTCGTAGGGTCTTCAATTGATATGCTAATAGTGAACTTTCTCCCGGCTTGGTAGCCCCAAATGTAGGTTTGTTGAACCGAACTGGTGAACAACTTATTGTGTTATTTATCGCTTCAGATTTATCGTGTGAATTGCTAGCATAGTGTCAGATACTGTGTCATAACATTCTCTGTGACATCAAGTATCTGCTGCCAGGAATTTCACTATTGTTACTAACAAATTTTTTAGATGTCTTACTAGAAATAGGCAACCGAATTTCCACAACTATGAATACATAATACATGCTTTATTTCTACTTGACGAAACTATATACATTTACCACTGTTGTTCTTCATCTTCAACCTCTAACCTATGCATACATGCTAACAAGTTGCACATAATCATTTTTTGTTGGGGTACCATCTAGACGAGGTTTGATAATGTCCAATTAGGTTTGTGTAATCGAGAATATTGGATTGATCATTGTATGGGGTTTCATCCAAAAAAACATAGAGTTTATCCTCCAAGATCTTTAGTAGATTTTGGGGTTTTGTTCAATAGTTTGAAATAGTGGATTCAACCGAGTGAAAGCTTTGAAGATTGAGTATCTTGAAAAGGAGTGGCGCAAGACGGTGAGTCGTATTTGAAGCTCTTGTGGTCAATAGTTTCTAATTAGATTCGATTGAGTGAAATCTTTAGAGATTGAGTATCTCACAAAGGAGTAGCGTGAAACGGTGAATCAATTGGATTTATTGTGTCTTGTTCTTGCTTAAGATAAAAAAAAAAGAGAAGAGGTTGAATAAACAAGAAACGATTAGGGTTTATAAGGTTTCTCTTGGAACACTTATCTTGTAATCAAATTTTTACAAAGTAATATTGATATCTCAATTGAAATTGAAATTGGGGGCAGACGTAGCTATAACGAGGACATATTTGTGAATTGACTAAACAAAACCTTGTGTCCCTCTCTCTTTATGTCGCTATCTATCTATACCTTCCTCTTTATCTATCTATTTCTCTGTCTCTGTCTCTCTCTCACTCTCATTTACTTACTATATGCAATTTGTTGAACTTGTTGTTTGATCGATCAATTCGTATATAATTTTTCTTTGATTGTTAAAGTTCAATTTGCTTTGTTGATTATCTTATAATTACTTTGATTGTAAGTGTTTTTTACATCAACAAAGCTCAAAAGAAAATCTGGAAAAAAATTAATCGCGCGCCAAGTGTTCGATAAACTACAAAGTTTCGTTTTATACATAATTTTATTGGAAATAGGTAAGTATTGTGATTTGTGATAAACAATTAATTAAGATATAACGTGTTGATTATTTTATCATAGTTTTAATTCCATACAACTTTCGCATATATGAGTTTTCAATAACAAGGTTCGTTTAGATGACTTTTTCGATCTAGGCAATAAATATTTCGCTCAACATTGTCTTTCAAAATAAATTTTAATTACTTATTTTTGAAAGATAATTTTTACTTGGGAATATATTAACCCCATCTAAATAAGTCATTGTGTCGTCTAACACAACTATTTTGTGTCGACCAAATGCTTTTCAGGTAGACAATCTTTAATCTTCATTTTCACTACCACTATATTGAATCCTAAACTGACTTGAGCGTTAAAATGCTAACTATATAAGTACCATCTTGATCCGTCAGACGTAAATCAATAACGCCGATTCAAGATTAACATCTTCTATAAGCACCGTAATTGCAACCTTCAATCTACGATGCCTCGGTGCTTAAAAAACCTCGTTATGTCATAGTTTTCATAATCCTCACTATTTATGGATCTACGATACATTTATCAAATTTAAAACTTTAGAAATGAGTGAATACAATCTAAAATGGAATAAAATATGGAACTAATATTAAAATAAATTATTAATTTTTAACTCAAACCATTTAAAATCAAAAATGAAATCTAAGTTAACTATAGTTGACATAGGTGGTTGGAAATTTCACTCAAACTTGTTGTGACTTAGTTTAAATCTAACACTATACACATTTTACATTTTACATTTTACATAAATAACATTTTAAACTCTTAAATGAAATGGATGATTCTTCCTAACTTTGTACAAGGCATGTCTCCCATATTCTAAATTTATATTTGTCATCAAACAAAACAAAATCTAATTAAACAAATCATGATTTGTATGGAGTAATGAACACTTCCATGTTTTGTCCTATATTTTGCATTTGACTTGTTATGTTAGGAAAAAACATCATCACCATTTGCATCTAGATGGCTAAACCCCATCATCACCTCATTCTCCTTCTCCTCCTCCTCTTTGTTACTCTACAATCTTCTTCTCCCTTCGTTTCTGCTTCACCCTCAAATCACATCTACAACATTGGACAAAATGTCCCATTTTTCGTCAACAAACTAGGCCCCTTCAACAATCCAAGGTCACTCTCCTTCATCCACTTCAATTTCCATTCAATTTTCAATTTCTGATTAATCATTCTCTTTTACAGTGAAACATATCAATACTATCAATTACCATTCTGCAAACCAGGTAAATCACTCTAATTAGGGTTCAATTTTTATCTCATCAAAATCAAAATCAAATTTTTTTAAGGGGTTTTTGGAAAAGGATTTGTTTTTCACAGACCCAGTAGTGAAAAGAAAGAGTCTCTCGGTGAAGTGCTCAATGGTGATCGTTTGACAAATGGGTTGTATGAGTTCAAGTTCAGGGAAGACAAGATTGATGAAACATTGTGTCAAAAGAAGATTACAGTTGATGAAATTGGAACCTTCAAGCAAGCTATAAAGAGTGAATTTTACTATCAGTTTTACTTGGATGAGCTTCCATTTTGGGGGTTCATTGGGAAGCTTGAAGATGAAAGCTTGACTCATGATGGGGGAGGATCAAATTATTACCTTTTTACACATGTTCAATTTGATGTTCTTTATAATGGGAACCGGTCGGAAGTGAAAGCGTTCGGTGATCCGAATCGAGCTGTAGATATAACCAAAGATGTTGACATTGATGGTGTTAAGTTCAGTTATTCGGTTATCTGGAATAACACTGAACTACATTTTGAGAATAGGATGGAGAGATACTCGAGAGCTTCGTTGCTGCCTTTGTATCGTCAAGTTCATTGGTTCTCTTTGGTTAACTCCATTGTCATCATTTTGCTTTTGGTTGGTTTGCTTGCCCTGATTTATTCAAGACACTTGAAGAGTGATATGAAAAAGTAACTTTGTTCTCTCTTTTTTGTTGTTGATAATGATTTTACAAGAGTAGAATTGTACTAAGCTGTTTTGTATCTGTTAGGCTAACTATCTTTGTTTTACATTTAGGTATTCTAGTGCAAATGAAGAAGATAGGGAGGTTGGTTGGAAGTCGATTCATGGCGATGTATTCAAACATCCTCCAAACTCGTCCTTGTTGTTTGCTGTCGTGGGAACGGGTACCCAATTGCTAATCTTGTAAGCTACTTTAGTGTTTGAATATTAAATGCATCCTCAAGACTCTTTAAATGGCATTGTTATACAAACGATATATGAAGGCGTGCCATGTATAGTTTCATCTCAGCACCAACCAAGCAACCTATGTTTTTAATCAACCAAATCATACTAACGCAAAAACGTTCAAACTTAATTTTTTTGCCATTAGACATGATATGTAGTATATGTTGATTGATCCTTAAAGCCAACGTCTTACCCAGTGGGAAAATGCTTTTGTTGTTGTTGTATCCGGAGGCCATTGTTGTAAAATAATGGCTCTATAGACTCTATAGCACAACATAATTTAAACAAATCACTATTGTTTTGCAATGCGCTATTTAGTACAGAATGCTTTCAAACAGTGGCTATTGTGCTTTATAGCATTGTTGCATAGTGGAATTTGAACAAACTATTTCTGCAATCCGCAATTGACAACACTGCTATAAAAAAGTCAATAAATTCACCTATAAAGTTTGTTTATGCAAATCTTTGACGAGTAATTATCGACCCTATTCTCTCTTATTGTTTCTCAATCTTTCTATAAAATAATCCGTTCTTTTCCATTTAATTTCTGTGTTCCTGAGATAAACTAGTTAACTTTTAACTGTGTTCCTCTTTAAACTAATATACACTTTGTTTCAGGCTTTGTGTCATCCTGTTCCTAGCATTTATCGGTACCCTCTATCCATACAATCGTGGCGGACTCTCAAACTGTCTTGTCTTTCTATTCACTCTTTCATCCGTTTTTGCTGGTTACTCAACAGCATCCTTCCATGGCCAATTTGCTGAAGATGGATGGGTAATTAATTCTACATGTATTTCACAAGGAAACGAAATTGTTTCGATTTTTATTTTATTTCTAGCTTACCGAAATACATTATGTTTCATGACTATAATTCCAGGAGAGGAGTGTTGGGCTAGCAGGAATTCTTTACATTGGACCAGTGTTTGTTATATTCTCTATCCTCAACATTATCGCAATATCTTACAGGGTTACAGCGGGACTCCCATTGGGCTCCATTATTGTGATTCTTTGTTTATTCGCATTTGTTGCAATCCCATTGCTTGCATTTGGAGGATTGGTTGGATACCGTTTAAGGTCTAAGTTTCAGGTCCCCTCTGCTACAAAGAGATATCCTAAAGAGATTCAACCGCTTCCTTGGTACAGGAGAACACCGTTTCAAATGTTTATTGGAGGTTTTGTGCCGTTTAGTGCAATTGTTCTGCAATTACATCAGGTGTACGCTAGTATGTGGGGATACAAAATATTCACTCTTCCTGGCATTTTGGCTGCCACATTCATCACTGTCGCCGTGATTATTGCGCTTGTAAATATTGGCTTGACGTACATTCAACTATCCGAGGAAGACCATGATTGGTGGTGGACGTACGTTATGTTGCTGACATCAAAGCTTGTTGCTTGCTTCCATTCCATAACATTTACATTTAATGTAACTTATTTTGTGTGCAGATCTGTGCTGTGTGGTGGTTCACCAGCCATTTTCATGTTTGCATATGGTATCTACTTCTATGCAAGATCAAGAATGAGTGGATTCTTACAACTATCTTTCTTCATTGGCTACAATGCATGCATATGCTATGCTTTCTTCTTGATATTTGGTGCCATCAGTTTCCGAGTTTCTTTGCTATTTGTTCACCATATATACAACAATGTTAAAAGGGAGTGAGTCATCAGTGTCAATCACAAAGCAACATTGGTTACCATTGATGAACTCTTCCTTTGAAATTGAAGTCTACACAGTATGATAACAGTTTATTCACTGGTTGAATTCTTTAACAATGGACATTTCGTGTTCAGATTGTATGCTCTACTGATGACTAAATATTGGACATTTTGGAAGAGCTTTGGGGTAATAGATGAGTGGAATCATAGAGGATAAGTTGTTAGAATTTGAAACCTGGTGAATTAAGTATCAACTTGTTTATTAAGAAGCCAACCAACATGTGACGATAACAAAAATTGATTTTCATTGATTTGTTTATGTAACACATTTAGTCAATTGTGAGTTTGCCAAAAATGATTTATCTTAATCATTCCTTCTTCAAATTGAGTAGCCTGCTTTGAAGCTAATAAAGCATTTCAAACTTATAAACATGTGAATTATGGAAACAATTAATCATCTTAAGAACTGCACACAATCTAAATAAAATGTTTTTTGAGACAGAATAATAAAATAGTAAAAGAAATACATTAAGAGTAGATTGTGTGAGCCATAAAATGTTTTTTGAGACAGAATTAAAATAGTAAAAGAAATACATTAAGAGTAGATTGTGTGAGCCGGGGAACCTAACTATCAAAATGAATCTAACTGAATAACAAAATGACAATGTAAGAAGTAAAACTATAAGATATTTGATGATGCATTCCACTCACTAGTACCGATTTAGGGGGTGAAATTACAAAGTGGAGCATTAAAGCTGCTGGAATGCAGTATTTACAAGAGAACAACAAAACTCTTTGCACACTTATGGTAGAAGAAAGCCACTATATGCATGTGTATAGAGATAGATTTTCATATTAGAGAGTGGATGAAGTTCTTGACTTCTGAATCTTATCATCTTCTGAAGGAGGTGATGATTGTGCTGCGTGGTAAGATGAAGAAACAAGTTGTGCTAATGCAGGAACAGCCCCACCTGCATTTATTTAAGAGAAAGAAATTGTTATCAATTCAATGACCCGGTAAATGGTTTGTTTAAATTCTGCTAAGCTATAGTGCTATAACCGCTATTTGACAACACTTTGTACTAAATTGCAAAGCGCATTACAATAGCTGTTTATTAAAAATCTGTTGCACTATATTGCTATAGCTGCTATTTGAGAATACTCAAAAGGATAAGATAACATAGAAAGCTTAGCACTTATTCTTGAACTTGTGTGAAATTTTAGGTGTTGTTGTGTATCTTATCACCCAACCAAGTTAAGCATTGTTCAATTTTGAAATTAAGAGTAAAGAATGCTATATAAGTGAAACAAGATAAGTAAAATAGAATCAGAGGTTCACCTGCCAGTCCGGCGCATACTGAGGAGAATACTATCACAGGTGGTGTCTGAAATCAGAGTTTTCAATCAGTTTGATGGTAACAAACTAACAAGTATTGATGAAATATTAATGAAATAAGAAAATCTCCTAGTAAGTATTCTGCTATGTGTAAAAGTTCTAGCATAGTAAATACCGATGAATTCTATTTTACACAATAAAACAAACAAACAAGTTCAGCAGCAGAAGAAGAATAAATTTAGAGACATCCTTGATTCATTGGTAATAATATAAAAGCATACATATTACCGTTAGGACAACCAATGATTTTTGCATCAGAACACGATTGATCCCAAACGGAACCAGATATGATTATCTAAGTTTGTGGAGAGAGCATCTTTAGTGTTTTACGAAAAGTTGGCTAAGATTTCCTCTTGGGAAAAATTCAAAGCCAGGGTAAAATGCAATAGATGGAAAATTGTGTACAGTATTCATGAAGAAAATAGAGTGATATATGTAAGAGAAGATGTCTTTTATTTTTAGAACAAGATATAAGTCGACTTACCTACTTCTACGAGGGTTGAAACAACAAAATGACTTTTAAACATAAAAGAGAAAGCAAGTAATAGAGACCAGAATTTTAAGTAAGCAATTGTATATTATTGAAAGGGAAAATGATCGAGTCATCAAACCCATTGGTCTATGGTGCTCTATCAGCAAGGGTGTCAAGGTTACATCAGGATTGCTCTCTGAATATCATTGGGAATCTTACAGGGTATCTATCTATAACTCTCTAAGGATGTCAAACATGAAAAAACAAATCAATACCCAATAAGAACTATTTCAAAGGACAAATGATTTCTTTGCAGTATACATTCAAAAGTTTACGAGTAATTTCATCAATTTTCACATTGGATTTGGAGAAAAATATGAAGAGAGCTTGAACACTGGCTAAAAATATTCTCATGATTTCAACAAAAAGGAAGCAGAACAAGTAAGCTATATAGAACATAATTCATTATTCATTTATAGTTAAATGTCAGAAAAGAATACTATAACTATGAGATGTTTATGTTAGTTATTAGGATTTGGGATATAGAAAAATATACAATGGAGTAGTCAAAGTAGTTAAGAATTGTTATAGAAGTTAGTTAGTTGAGGTTGTTATAGATTATGTGTATAAATAAGAGAACACGAAGGTAGAGAGCATCTTTTAAGGGAAGCCCTTGAGGAGAGATTCTCCTATTCTTTCCTATTTCTTCATAAAATTGTCATTTTCTTGGAATCCAATTATGGGGTTCCTGACAGTTTAGGTACCTTAATCTAAGAGTCTAAAGCTAGTGAGTGAAATATGTACCTCAAGAAATCATTAAAGTACGAGGAATAGGTATAAACAAGCAAAGGGAAAACTATAAAAGGGATAACATATATTGGGAAGAGTAATGAAAAATATGAAGAAAAAAAGAGAATCAAAAGGCTCAAGAAACTTACACCAACGAAAATGTACCCACATCGGTCCTTTTACCCATCTATGAACAACTGGCATAACTGCAATAAATTAAAAAAAGGAAATCCTTATGAATAATAATATCAGTTGGCATTAACAAAATAAAAAAGCCAATAAAGCTTCATACTATCAGTTTGGAACACGAATAATTACAGTATAGAAACAATCAAACAATTACAGTTTGGAACATGAACATTAACAAAAAAAAATTGTTCTGAGCCTTCGCAAGGCCCAAAGCAACAGGCCCAAGAGTGCCATCAAACAGTAAAGCGTATGGAACAGGTGAATAGATCCAACGGCTACTCGCACAACGCTCCTCACCTCAAGCGGACGGTTTTATAACCGCTCTCACTATATAAGAGAAAAAAACACCATTTCAAGTATTCAAATTCATTCTCATTATCACATTTCTTTTTATTCCCACACTGCCCACTGACTTGACCTTTGGAGTGCTAACCATCCAGGTAACCCCCTCCCCCACCACACCAAAAGCACAAACCACCACAGCAAGACATTACCTCATCATCTCACCAATCATCTCTAGTTCTAAACCGTACAATAATAATGATCACAAAATTTTCAGCATTACTATATCGGCAAATTTTTTATATATCAATAGCATAAAAACACATACCATGATTGAATCCATAAAATGCACTTGTGGTGCCACCAACAGCAGAACCAATCTAAAAATAAAATAAAATTAAAAACTAAATAAAAAAATTAAACACTTCCACAGTTTAATTAAAATGAAATTCCATAGTTTATGACAAAATTAGATCCAACCCTCAAAAATGAAACCAGAAAACGGGAAAAAGAATTGATTTTGAGAATTTACCATAGAAAAGCTATCCCTGATAAGCGGTGCAACGGTCCATTTACTGGTTTCCTGCAAGAAATTGAAAGGGGAAGTGAAATTGAATTGAGGGGAAAGAGATGAAGTTGGGAAGCGGAAAATACCATTTGTTTTGAAAGGGGGCCTGCGCAATGATGGCATCGGATGTTTTTACCGGAAGCCATTGTTTCTCTGTTCTGCGTACAGAAAAAACAAGATTACAGGAAGCTATGGTTTCGCTACGCAGAGAAGAAGCATAAGGTCAGTGGAATTATAATTAGGATTAGTATTGCCGTATTGGGGATAAATATTTTATGATACACTAACTAATTTCATGTCAATTTTGTTCTCAATGCAAAAAAATAAAACATAAATCATGATAATAAAAGAAATTACCAATAAATAATTTTTTAAATGTTAATGTGGTAGGTTTTTTTATAATTAATTTGTGAAAAAAATAGTTATACAATTATTCTATTTTTGAATTTAATTGGAATACACCGACAGTGTAAAGAAGTTTTACATCGTCAATAAATTATATTTTATTTTTATTATTTATTAAATAGCATTAGTGAGTGACTGTGATTCACTTACCGTGTAAACAATTTTACATTGCCCACTCACAATTTTAAAAAATATATAATTTTGATTGTAAAATACTCTAAATATTTGTCATAAAAATGAATTTGTAGTGGTATAAGATATTTTAGGGGTGGGTGACGACACGCCTAGTCCTTCGCCTTTTCAAATCACCCTTTTATGGGTTGAAGTCGCCCTAGCCTCTAGTTTCTCCCTCCATAATGTGATATCGTGTGTATACGGATATTTAATCAATAGACATTACATGGGAAATCGTGGGATCTAATTACACTCCTCATAGTTTAGGGAATGAACAGGTCATTTTTAGTGTATGTTTGGGAATAAGTCTACCCACCGCCACCACACGTTTCTATACATATTTGTTAGCATTTTAACGTGAAATTTAAAAGCTACAACTGGTAGCTTCGGATGGACGCGCGTTTATAAAGCATCCACCGCTCAAACAAACATAGGCTTAGAGTGGTTTTTATATTATAGAGAGGGTTGATTTAGATTCCTAAGACTATAAATACATCAATATCATGATATCGATGAGGGAAACCAATAACACAAGCAAAATACACAGATAATAGCTTTTCACCTCACGTGAGTTACAATCCTAAAATCTTTAACAACTCTTATCCACTAAGGATTGTCAAGCATTTGTACTTTTAGCAAGTATAATTGACGCACATGAGGGTCCGATAAAAGAGTCACACGTATCATATACTCGTAATTGCTTTCACCATATTCTCGTGAGAATATTCAGGCAATGCTCCAAGAAGACCACCAACCCCATCATTAGAGGTTTGGCCGAAGAGGAGAATCTAGCTTCTCTCGGAAAATATACACTCGACATTTGCTAATTACAAACATCACATTCATAAAAGCTTATAATCTCTTTTTTGAGAGAATACGCTATTGGCGCACTCCTCCATAATAAAGATCACATGGTCATCATGATACATCACTAATATGTGAAATAAGTGTTAATCGACCTTGGTAGCTATGTAAACATCATGTTTTGAAGCACCTTTTAGGGGATTAGCTAGATCCCTTCGACATTATATCTTTCCAAGGGTCCTTAATCAGTATGTCGGGAGAATGAGTGGAAGTTAAGGGTCATATCACCCTCAAAATAACATTCTTTAAGGGTACGAGCCATCAAGGTGAAGTATCTCCTAGTAGATACAACATCCCTCTACAACATCATCCTAGGAAAGACTGCTCTCAACATGCTTGGGGCACTCTTGTGCACCATCCCCTTAAGCCAAAAATTTCCACTACCCAATATGGATATGGGTATGATCATAGGGGATCAGGTGATCATCCAAGAGCGTCACCTAAGTAGCTTGGAAGTAACGAGATAAACCTTCACCCTGAGCTACATCCCTCGTCCTGAAAATGGATGATGTTGATACAACAAGTTATGACTTGTGATTGGGGATAGAAAGTGAAAGACTTACCCTAACTAAAGATTTGAAATAATCGTGTATTGGGCCATGGTATCACCAAGTTACTAAGATGGGAACCTCATTGTCTTAATATGAATAGGAAGATTTAATCACCCTACTCAAGAAAATATTGATTTGTTCGCATAGGTTGTTGGTTGGGAATATAAGTAAGAAAGAGGTCTAGAACATATGATGTAGATTGATCCCCTTTTAAAACAATTTAAACACTTTCAATATAAAAATCAAATTTTGGTGGGTGAAAGCTAAAACAGCAAAGAATGGAAACATAGAATCTCATCATTATGAATTCTAACCAATGTATTTTAATGTTATCACTAAGAGAATGATCAGACAATTACTCAAGTCAACTAGGATAGTTCAAGTTGCTTAATATAAGAAATTATCATATCAGTATATACATGTTGTTTAACACAATCAACTTAAGCATAATTAGATAGGTTTCACGAAACACAGGCCTATGCTTATATAATAAATCACTACATCCACAATATAACCTAAATGTCATACAAATTATGCTATGATTTGACAACTATATGATTAATGACAAAAATTAAAGAGAAATAGGGAGGAAGATAATACACAAAGATATATAGTGGTTGAGCAATCAACCTCACTATGCCTACTCCAGTTTACAATTGGTTTGAAACCATTTGGAAAAATAATCATGTCTTCCACTACTTCAAGAGTTGATATATAAGTATTTTGATACAATGAACTATCATCAATCTTAACTCTAATAGCCACACTATATTACCTTGCACACGAATCCAATGGCAGTTCCTTTTGTTGATGTAAGTACTTAACTGATACACACAAGATCCTCAATTATCTTGATCCAATAATCCTGTTATCCATAATAAACGGTTCCAAGCTTCATTTATGCAACATTCTTCCCTCGAATTTGAGGTAATACTTGTCTAAGTGATTACCATTAGCTTCGATTAATTGGACAACTCCCAACTTTATTATGCGATAACCTTCACATGTTTTCACCGAAGTATTCAATGGAGTATATAGACATTTTTCTCGCTTTGTGAACAACACACAACCAATTTCCATATCCAATAAATGATTCTTCCATATGATACACAAAAAATATAACTTCAAAGAAAAACATTAGATTCTCTAATGTACCTTTGAACTACCTTTCATACTTAATCTTTAGAGTTGAAGGTCCATAACAATGATTCTTCACAAAGGTTGAAGAAATTGAAGAATATCACACACACAACTAAAACTCACAGGATCTACATTATAGGAAATTAATCACAAGGTGTCCATGCAGAGTTAGGAATTGGTAAATGAATAGCACACAATAGGTTCTCTCAAGGCTTTTGGTAAAAATGGATTTCTAGGTTCTTGGGTGGTTGTTTTAAGATTGATGAATTCTAACGTGGGTGATACACACTCTCACATTAAAAAAAAAGGAGAAAGATTAATAATGGTGCAAGAAATTTTTCACACACTGGAAATGATCTCTTCTTGAAAAATATGGGACAAAGGGTTTTTATATCAAATCATAAGGTAATGATTCGAATCAAATAAATAATCAACTTGAATCAAAGATTGTAAAAAACCCATGATTCAAGTAATATATACCTCATGATTCAACTCAAAAAAGTTATGATTCAAATCAAACTTAACTTTGATTCGAATCAAATGAGATAGAGGATAATCCCATGTTTCACGAGGCTTCTTGATTTTATTCATGTACACCTCATGACTCGACTCACACTTAAATTTGATTTGAATTAAATGAGGTAGAGAGAAACCCCACCTTTCACGAGGCTTTATGATTCAATTCACACATGTGTGTCATTCAAATCATACACTCCTACAACATTGATTTCGTGTTATAACGTGTGATTCAAGCAATACTCTTAATTTGCTAGGCTAAAAGGAAACACAAAACATGGATACAACAACTAGGTTAATGAGTCAAGAGGTTTCTCAAAGATTCAAAAACTTAAATAGCCAAAGAAAATGAATACAAGTACAACATATTATTCCAAGTGAATTATAATAGCAAAGCTACTTCAACAATGCAAATAAATTCACATAATGGAGAATTTATATATATATATATATATATATATATATATATATATATATATATATATATATATATATATATATATATATATATATATATATATATATATATGAGGTATGTCATCTGTAACACCCTTCTAAAATAAATATTATTTCAAGTACAACATATTATTCCAAGTGAATTGTAATAGCAAAGCTACTTCAACCATGCAAATAAATTCACATAATGGAGAAGGATACAACCATGCAATAAATCAAGTGATATGTTATACACATAAATTAACATTCAATGAAAACTAAAAGTGATACCAATGATGAATGTAACTTTATAGGCACCCTTAGATATGATATATATATATATATATATATATATATATATATATATATATATATATATATATATATATATATATATATATATATATATATATATATATATATATATATATATATATATATATATATATATATATATATATCCACCAAAAGGTAGTTTACACACAACAAACACCACATCATCAAACACCATCAATCATTCAACCATCATCCATGCAATGTCCATCATATACCATCAATGTCATCATTTATAGTTCACTTCAAAGAAACCATAAGACATTGATGACCAAAGCAACCATTTATTTCCTCTAAAGATCGCCTATCAATAATCGATTCCGAGGAACTAGAGCACATCATAAAATTGCACTTAATCCATATGGAATTGAGGCCATATTTGGACCATTTATCCTACAAACTTCACTAGAACAATATCCTACGGGCTATGCCAACATATGCCATAAGTGCATGACGAGAAACATATGAATAACAACATGACCATTGCTTGTCAACTCGCATCATCATTCATATAATCATCATAATATCATCACATCTTCATATTACACATGTCGTCATTATAGCAACAACAATTCATCATATGCACTTACATCATAATAGAACAATCATCAAATTATATTATTCAAAAAAACATAGACACTAGAAAAAACACATCATATGGCCTATTTTATTCTACCAAAGTATAACTCATTTCATTAGCTTTCTAACACTTTGAACGATGGGTCAAATAGAGTCCTAAAACTAAAGTTATAGTCAGTTAAAGTTCTGTCAGACACCTCTCGCTTGAGGCTCACCCGACAAAGCAGGTTGCTCTCCTATGGCTCACCCGAAGAGGACGGGCCGCATCCATTTCCCCCATATAAAAATTCATAAGAATTCACTTCCCGCTTGTCTCCTTCACCCAGAAAGACTATTCGCTTGTTTGGCGAGCTTAGCTCGCCTTCGATTCACCCCTTAATAAAATATCATTTAAAAAGTTAGAATATTTTAATGATTAAATGCCATTTAATAATATCATTTAACATATTAATAATATCATTTAACGTAAAACTTGAGATATGGAGAACATATATCATCTCTAAGTGTTCCCAACGTCTACCTCAATAAATACAATTTAATTAAGTTATTAGTTGTAATTGGAATCCTTAATTAAACATAATTTAAAATATTGGAATATTTTAATGATTAAATATTAATTAATAATATCATTTATCATAAAAACTTGAGATATGGAGAACATATATCATTTTTACGTGTTCCGAACGCCTACCTCAATAAATACCATTTAATTAAGTCATTAGATATAATTGGAATCTTTAATTAAATATCATTTAAAACATTTGAATATTTTAATGATTAAATATCATTTGAATATTTGAATAATTAAATATAATTTAATAATATCATTTAACATATTAATAATATAATTTAACGTAAAACTTGAGATATGTGTTAGAACAAGATTTGAATACGTGTTTAATCTATGAGTTTTGATGATAACAAACATATATTTTATGATAAAAAAATTTAATACTAATAGTTTCATTGAGTGTGCATATACATTACTACAATTTTGGATAGTCTTAATCAAGATATCATCAAAATTACTTCACCACTTAGAATAAGAACCATTGAGATATGTTTCTAATGTAACATCAATAGTTCTATGGAATGCAGGATGTTCGACAAGAAAAGAATCTCAATGAGTGTCTAAGAAGAAATAATTGTTGATAAGATGTTGCTTCAAGATCAGAAATCAAAGGATACAAGAAACAAGCTTCCAACGCAGAAGATCAGAAGTCAAGACTAGTTCGATATAATAGTTGTTGCTTATGATTCTAAAGACGAAGTCAAGATTTTGAACATACATAGAGAAAGCTTCTACTCCAAGATCAGAAGTCAAGATTTTTTCATCAGAAGAGTTGATGTTCATATTTATGAAGACGAAGTCAAGATTATGAAGACTCTGAGAATTCATAGAATATGCACCTTCATTCAACATCAGAAGTATTCCATCAGAAGAAAGAAAGATCTCATGTACTCATATCTAATCATCCTCACAAAATCCATCAAAAGACAAGATCAAAGGATGATATCTTCTCAATCCAATATACTCAACAAAAGTAATATTCATCAGAAGACTAATATCATTAGAAGTACCATTGCACTCAAGAGAAGATATATTGTGAACGTTTCTAAATAAACATCAACAGTTCTAAGGAATGCTGAAAAGATTAGAAACAAGGAACTTGACGTCAAACTCAAATGTACTAATATAAGTTGTTGCTTCAGAAATCAGACATCCGATATGCAACTTAAAAAATTTGATTATTAAGAATCAGGGATCAACTTAAGAAGTAGATCATAATAGCTTTCACTCAAAGAAATTGTTCACCAGATAAGTTGTTGCTTATATATCTGGAGACAATATTCAACTATCTAAAAGAATTTGACTATACAACAAAGAAGATTCTTATGGATCATTATCAGAATCAATCCAGCAAGAAGAAAATAATCAAAGCTCAAGAATTCATAGACTTGAGAATCATATAGGCTATTGTCATAATATCTGATTTCAAGGTCTATCATTAGAAAAGCTTTTGATATGATCAATAGAGCTTTCACAAATAACCACAAGACTTATATCTCAAATAGACTATTATCGATCATTCTGAAAACAAGAAACCACTATTGAAAGTATCTGAAAAGCGACATCTTATCAACACAATCTTCATCTCTCAAATTAGAAAAGAAATATGCCTTCGAGAGTAGTTCTAGATCAGAAGAAAAGCTTCGTGTTTCAGATAGAATGTTGCCCATAATTCTGAAGACAAGATTTGGTTCTGACCACTCTAGTGTTCCTGCGCTACAACAACAAAGTAGTTTCTGAACTACTCATTAGTATGTCATCAGAATAATGAAGACTAGTGATGCCAAGCTTATTACTTCAGAATCCAAAGTACATCTTCAGAAGATAAAGATCAAGAAACTTAGTCAAGAAGAATACAATACATCACAAATTCCATTATTATGTGATTGGTTGTATTATTCATCGAAGTTGTTCTCCCACTATCATATGTTATCTACTGCAAGTAGCAGGTATATGAAAGTGACGTTTCATGTTGTTCCAAATCTCTCTTGAATATATCAGTTGGGAATCAACCATTGGAAGTAGAAAAGGCTTATTTATCCTTAAAATGACTATTTTCATCTGAACATATATAAGAAGACTAAAGCTTCAAATTCAGATTGACGAAGATATTGATAATGTTTGAGTCTGTACAACATTGATGCTCTAGATAGAAAATATCTAACAACGTTGAAGAGATGAAATGAGTAGCAATGAGTTATTGCCTATATCTTGCTTAATTAAGAAAGATGATGAAGATGAAGAACTCTACAAGATGTTATTCAAACTATCAAGTCATATACATCTTGAAAATATCAAGAAGAAGCAAGGAGTTGTCGCTCATAGCTTGCTCAACAAAGAAGATGAAGAAGAAGAATATTAAAAGATTTTAATCTATGTAGATCAATGTAAAACACAAGAGTTTTTGCTTAGGTTGTGTTACAGTTTATCATTCTTCATGTAAATTGTTTAATTACAAGATTTGTTGCTCAAAATTATGTTAAACAAGATGTACTTAAGTCAGGAGTAATTTGCTTGATAAGAAGCACTTATGTAATCTCCAAAAATTCAATTCTGTTTAGAATTGGTGGTTCCTCAAGTGACCGAGTGAATATCAGAAAACTTGAGAAGACGAGTGGATACGGTCATCGTGGAAGAAATCCTTTCTAGGAGACCATGTTGGTCGGATTCTAGGTGGGTCAATGATTGTTATATCTCATGGAGATCACTGAATGTATCATTATGTTGTTCCTTGAGAGATTCGGTTGAGTCATGATTCTCAAGAAGGCATAGGATGCAGTCTTTATAGATGGAAATAAGGATCAACTTAACTTGTTGTAGTTGTCAACAAGGTTTATCAGACTTATTGTGGATTGTAATCAATTTTGGTTATAGTTTATTAAGTCCTTGTTGAAGGCAAAATCACCTGAGGAGGGTGGATAGGAGTAACTTAGTTAATGGTGAACCTGGATAACTGGATGTGTCTCCTTTATTTATTGCATTATGTATTCTTTCAAAGTCCAATCAAATAAATTTTTAAAGGGGAATATTTTCTTAAAACCCAATTCAAACCCCTTTTCTTGTGTTTTTGTCTACCTTTAATTGGTATCAAAGCCCAGCTCTATTATTGATTTTTGAATCAAACACTTAATCATGTAGAGAGATGCAACAAGAGAAAAACTTTGAATGCTATAGATTGAAATGAAAGAAAGAGGGGTCTATTTCAAACATTCAGGTTTATCAGAAAAGGCATCCTAGTTCTGTTGGTGACTTAGAAATATCAAAGACAAGATGCATTAGAATAAATTCTATCAACCGCCAGTTGAGAAAATCATGAGAAGAAAGTATAAGAGGCTTGCAGAAGAAATAAAGATCATGCATGAAAACAAAACTCTAGACAGATCAACTCTCGAAGAAGGAGTCATCGGTTGTCAGAAGCTTACAAATTGAGATGTAGTTAAACCTAAAGAACTCACTTCGTGATCATCCAGAAAGAGTTATTTACTGATTAAAAATCCAAAACCAGAAAAGTCCAATTCAGAATCAGTCACCGAAGAGTAATTTCAAGAAAAGCGCTCTCAGAGTTAAACATGCAACTACAACGGAAACCTCAACTAAAGGACACTCTTAAGAAACCTTCAAATTGGTTTCATAACGTCTGTGATAGTTATCAAACTATTATCTTGGATTCATTCAAGGAAACAAGAAGACATAATTATCTACTTAAAGGGGAATATTTTCTTAAAACCCAATTCAAACCCCTTTTCTTGTGTTCTTGTCTACCTTCAATTGGTATTAAAGCCCAACTCTATTATTGATTTTTGAATGCTATAGATTGAAGGAAACAAGAAGACATAATTATCTACTTAATATATATATATAGCTAGAATTGTTTTCCTTATATCTTCAAAGGTGTGGCTGTGATTTATTGTGACACTTGTTGAAGTAATAATTAATATGTTGATTGATTGACATCTTGAACGATGTAATTTTCTTGAGATTAGGTTAAAAATCATCATTACCCTCCCAATCGATACACTTTCTTAAAGCTAGTAATCTTTTCACTTGTTTTGTTCACCTAAAATTATTCACTGTCACTTTATAACTTTTTTACTTTTCACATTTCCCTTTTTCAAAACCCTAGAAAAATCCTTTTCTCTGAAATGTTTCATTCATGGATGCTCATTTAGAAAAAGTGTGAAAAAATGCATATGATTTAGTTCCTAAAGAAAAATCTCCTCAATAAATGGTTTCAAGTTCTACATCGCCATCATCTGCAACAATGCAACAACCCCCATCTTTAACTCAACAACAGCTAGAGCAGATTCTTGATCATCTAAAGTGTGTTCATTTTTCTTCTCTCGTAGAAAAAATAGAAGTTCTTCAAGAACTATTGGTAGACTTTGAGAATCTGAAAAACAACACTATAGATCTCACCAAACAACTAAACTTTCAAGGATGGAGCAATTACTTCAACCTTCTATATGGTTCTATCTACTCAAACCTTGTAAGAGATTTTTGGAAATTTGTTGAAGAAAATGAAAGATACACCATTCCATATGTTAAGGTTACAAAATTTGTCTTCACAGTGAAATTAATTTCCATCTTTCTTGGGATGAAGGGAGCAAAATGGATATTGGTTCATCACATCAATTCAAAAATCAAATTATCTAACTGATGTTGTGACTTCTATTATTTTCATTGAGCAAGCATTAAATATTAATATAGGAAAGATACCCCTCTAAAGTTATGAATCTCCCTAAGAACATTCGGGTGTGGATTAGAATTATTTAGGGTTGCATTCAACCTAGACCGAGTAACAATTCAACAGACTAATATGAACACTGATCAAAAGTTCAGTCTCTTCTATCTGGTAAAAGGAAGTAAGGTACATATTCCATCTTTTCTCTTCAATTATCTGAGAGACATTGTTATTGAAACCTGTAACACCCGTATTTAATTAAATGTTTTAATTAAATATTTTAAGTATTTTTACGAATATTTGTTGAATATGTTGTTTAAGCTGATAAGTTGATAATCGGGTAAATGGTTGATTTAGTCGGGAGGAATTAATATTAGAAATAATATTAGTTTTAGTAGAATAATAATTAATTTAGTTGTGTTAAGTTGTATGTGAGAAATAGAAAAATAAGGGTGTTAGTTAGTAGGCCCGTTAGGATATGTTAGTATGATATAAAAGTATATTAGGTTTTTAGAAAATAAAATGGAAGAATAGAAGTGGCAGTGGAAGAATTATTGTACGTGAGAATTTGGGAAGAAGAGGAAAACAAGGGTTTGAGGAAAACTTGCCACCGTGATATAAAAGTATATGTTTTTCTGTTCCAGCACCACTTGTTTTGTCTGTTCCATGTACTTTCTTTGTCTGCTTGTGAATTAAATTAGGTAATGGCAATGGTTAGAAAATTAAATAGGAACATATATACATAGAGTAATGAATTTTATCATGAGAATTGTTAGAACATAGTTTGGTTCTAATCATATCTTAGAGTTTTGATGATAACAAGTGGAATAAATTTTGTATAATAGATATGATACTATGATGTATATTGTTTTCATTTCGGATAATGTTCTGACTTAAGCATTCAAGAATATAGAGACATCAAAATTATGCTGAGTAAAACAAGTATTATAAGTTCTAATGAGAACGAAACTTCTGGTCATACACGCATAAAGCAACTTCTGATAGAAGCATGCTAGCGCAAATCCATGATAGAAGCACCAAGAATGTTTTGATTAGAAGATGTTTTGAATAAGGCTTACATAAGATTATGATCTATGTGAACGTCATCTTCTAAGACAAAGTCTGTCACAATAACGTTACCCTATTAAGCTAAGACGACTGGAGTACTTGAGTGGCTCAATTTTCTATGTTCATTGAATAAACAAAAACACGTGAAGCTAAGAAATCTTAAATATGCTTTCCAGTATCTAAGACACACAAGAGTTGCAACAGAAAGATTCTTAGAAGCTATATATATAGTGCATAATTCAAAGAAGAAAAACAACATTTTCATTCATAGAGAACTTACGCTGCCAATATTGAAATCATTATCCTGTGAAGTTTATTTCTAAGTTTTGAGCTTAATCTTCTTGTGTAAAAATCACTTTTGTAATAAAGCTTTTTAAGAAGCAATTGTAAACACTTGGTATAAAAGTTCTTGTGTAATTGTTCCTTGAGAGACCAGTTGGGTCAGATTTCTCAAGAGGGCTAGGACTAGTTGAGTCTTAAAGGTGTTAGCCACTTGCAGATTAACTTGTGAATTGTTGTTATTCACAACAGTTGGTTGTGCAGTTGTAATCTTTTGATTATAGTGGATTAAGCCCTCATTGAGAGAGGCGAAATCACCTTGACGGGTGGACTAGAGTAGTTTGAGTTTTAAAGGAACTAGGATAAAAATCCTTGTGTGTTTAGTCTTGTTGTTAAGTAAAAGAAAAGTTTAAAAAGGAAAAACTTATTCAACCCCCCTTCTATGTGTTTTCTAAGCCTTCAATTGGCGTCAGAGCTCTTGGTTCTGGGTGCAAACACTTAATAGTGTCAGATAAAGATCCAGAAGGAAAACACAAATGACAACAGATCACAACAACAACAACACTAAACCTCATATGTTTGATGAAGATGATTTTGAGTACTGGAAGGATATATTGGAAATATTTATTCTATGCTATGATCCTGATCTTTGGGATATGGTTTTGGATGTCTACAAACACCCAATAGATAAGGATGGAAACAAGATAGAAAGAAAAGCAATGGACAAAACACAAAAAGCAGATTTTAAGAATCATCACAAATCTAGAAATATTCTATTAAATGCCATTTCAAAAATAGAGTATGAAAAGATTACCAACAAAGACACAACATATGATATTTTTGAATCACTCAAAATGTCACATGAAGGAAATGCTCAAGTCAAGGAAACTAAAGCTCTGGCGCTTATCCAGAAGTATGAAGCATTCAAAATGGAGGAGAATGAATCTATTGAGGCAATGTTTTCAAGGTTTCAAACCTTAATTGTTGGCCTGAGAGTGCTAGATAAAGGATATACCAAAGCTGATCATGTAAATAAAATCATCAGAAGCTTACCCAAAAGATGGGCACCCATGGTGACAACCTTCAAAGTTTCAAAATATTTGAATACTATATCCCTAGAATAACTCATCAGCGCACTTAGAAGTCATGAAATAGAGCTTGATAAATTTGAGCCTCATAAGAAAGGTAAGTCAGTTGCTTTGAAATCTACTAAAAAAATCTAATGTTAATGCTTTTCAGGTTGAAGATGGAAGCTCTGAAGATTCAGAGTTAGAAGATGAGATATCTATGCTTTCCAGAAGAATAAATCAAATGTGGAAGCACAGGCAAAAGAAGTTCAGAAACCACAAAAGAACTGAAGACAGAGGAGAACCTTCAGGAAACAAGAATTTCAATAAAAGAAACATCATGTGCTATGAATGCAAAGAACCTGGACATTTCAGAAGTGAATATCCCAAGCTGCATAGAGAAAAGACAAAGAAAAGGTTTGAAAAAAATAAAGGAGTGATATCCACATGGGACGACTCAGAATCTTATGAAGCTGAAAGTGACTCAGAAGACGAGCATGCCAACCTAGCCTTCATGGCCATAACAGAAGATGACTCAGGCTCTGAATCAGAACCTGATGAGGTATTTTCTGAATTCTCTCGTTCTGAACTGGTAGGTAGTCTATCACAACTTCTAGAAAATAATAGTCAGCTCAAGATCAAATACACGAAACTTAAAAAGAGTCTTGTATTTGAGATTGAACAACTCAAATTAGAAAATGTTAAACTTAAAGAAAATAACATTAAACTTAAAGATGGTTTTCAAAAGGTTCAAAAAATTCCTAGTTCAGATACTGCTTCATGTTCAAAAGATATTCTTAAAGAATATGACTATAGCTTTCAAAAGTTTCTGACTAAAAACATAGATAGAAGCAAGATGGCTTCAATGATCTATGGAGTTAGTAGGAACAACAAAAAGGGAATAGGATATAAAACCCCCAGAGGGAAAGAAACATATCAACCCAAATCTGTTGATAAAATGACTATCACATACAAACCACTTTACAAACAGTTTAGTTATGGTCACACACATGATATAAAATACACATCCCATTCTGAAAGATTTTATGTTAAACCAAGGTTCAAATAGAACCTTAGAAACTCCAACCAGAAAGGACCCAGAAAGATATGGGTACCTAAAGAAAAAATAATCTATGTTGCAGATGTCCTTAATAGTGCAGTTAAAACACCAATCATGGTACCTAGACTCTGGATGCTCGCGAAATATGACGGGAAGAAGGTCTATGTTCCAAAGTCTGGAACTTAAACCTGGAGGTGAAGTGAAATTTGGAGGTAACCAGAAGGGAAGAATCATTGGTTCTAGAACCATTGGAAATGGAATCTTCATTATATCTCTAATGTTCTGTTAGTAGAAGGATTAGCATATAATCTATTGTCCATAAGTCAATTAAGTGACAATGGTTATGACATTATCTTTAATCAAAAGTCATGTAGAGTTGTAAGTCAAAAGGATGGGTCAATCCTCTTTTCTGGAAAGAGAAAGAACATTTACAAAATTAATCTTTCTGATTTAAAATAAAAAAATGTAAAATGTCTTCTGTCAGTAAATGATGAACAATGGGTCTGGCACAGAAGATTGAGGCATGTTAGCATGAGAAAAATTTCCCAAATTAACAAACTCAATCTGGTCAGAGGACTTCCTAATTTGAAGTTCAACTCAGAAGTTCTGTGTGAAGCCTATCAGAAGGGAAAATTTTCAAAACCATCTTTTAAAGCTAAAAATGTTGTTTCTTCCTCTAGGGCATTAGAACTTCTGCATATTGATCTATTTGGACCAGTGAAAACTGCATCCATTAGAGGCAAGAACTATGGATTAGTCATTGTAGATGACTATAACAGATGGACATGGGTAAAGTTCTTAAAACACAAAGATGAGTCACATTCTGTGTTCTTTGACTTTTGTAACCAAGTTCAGAATGAAAAAGAGTTTAGAATCATAAAGGTTAGAAGTGATCATGGTAGTGAATTTGAAAATCAATTTTTTGAAAAATAGTTTAAAGATAATGGAATTTCTTAGAACGAAAGAATAGAACTTTACAAGAAATGGCCAGAACTATGATCAATGAAACCAATCTGGCTAAACACTTCTGGGCAGAAGCTTTAAACACAACGTGTTATATTCAGAATAGAGTTTCTATAAGACCTATTCTTGAAAAGACTCCCTATGAATTGTGGAAGGACATAAAGCCCAACATTTCTTATTTTCATCCATTTGGATGCACTTGTTATATTTTAAAAACTAAAGAACATCTGAACAAGTTTGATTCTAAAGCACATAAGTGTATTCTTCTTGGATACTCTGAACACTCAAAAGGCTATAGAGTGTACAATACATAAACTCTGATTGTTGAAGAATCAATCAAAGTAAGATTTGATGATAAGCTTGGCCAACAAAAGCCAAAGCAGATTGAAAATGTTGCAGGTACAAATGTTCATTTACCAAACTCTGAAGGGACAGAACAAAAGGAAAGCTCAGAAGTTCCAACTGTTGAAGAAGTTCTCGACAACTTAAGAGTTTCTGAAGAATCCTTATAAAGAAGATTTCCAAGAATCACATCAGCACATCCAGAAGATGTCATCATTGGAAATAAGGATGATCCTATCAGAACTAGGTCTGCTCTAAGGAATAATGAGGAATCACTGTTTGGTTTGGTTTCTGTGATTGAGCCAACTTCTATTGATGAAGCTCTTCAAGACAATGACTGGATTATTGCCATGCAAGAAGAACTGAATCAATTTGCAAGAAATGATGTGTGTGTCATACCCCAAAATTTGCCCTCCATCTTCTCAAGATATTCCTTACATCCATGCTCAAGGAGTCTTCAAGGGTTGATCAGACAAACCCTCTCCTAGACAATCAACCCAAACTAGGGTTTGGTATTTCTCAGATCAAGATGGACTTCTAACATCTCCAATGGTCTTCATGCCTCCTCATATGCTTCAAAGATTCTCCATGTCAAGTTTCAAGCCTCACAAGTCAAGTTTCCTCAAACAATTGCTCAAATGGTTGAAAATCAGTTGTATTGGACAAAAAGTCAACTGTGGTCAACATACAGTCAAACTTCATGATTTTTGGTCAACATCCTCATTTTGAAGTTACATTCATCATTTGATCAAGGGTTGATCATGATTCATCAAGAAAACTCAAGATTTGCTCAAAAGTCAAACTTTCTAAATTAGGGTTTCTCAGTGAAAAGTCAACCAAACTTTGACTGAGCATAACTTCTTCATACTTTCTCAGAAATTTTTCCACCACCTCTTGTTTTGAAGGAAATTCAATTCTCTACAACTTCATGTCTCACAAGAATGTTCAAAAAATGCTTCATTTGGAAGGTATGGATCAAAACATTACAGGTCCTTTTCAAAGTCAACATTTTGTTTTGAAGATATATTGAGCATGGAAAATCCAATTGAGATGAAACGAAAGAGGTTAGTTAGAGGACTCTTAGAGCTTTCCAAAAAGTCCAACAACACTCAAAAATGTAGAAAATTGAGCAAGATACACTATTCAGAAGTTGGGCAATTTTGGACAATTGCACAAAAGGAGGTTTTGGTCAAAATGCAAAATTTTCCAAATGGGCCTATAATCTTTTGATCCAAACTTGTTCATGAAATTATTTGTGACTCATAAATGTTATATGGTAATTTTCTATTTTATTAATTTATTTTTGAATTTTAAACCATCTAATTCAAAATTAAATTATATAAAATATGAAAATAAGATATTTTTTCAAGGAGAGTGATTTTATATCATGCTTGAGGTCCAAGGAAGCCCAAAATACATACCAATTTCGTGCATGATCAATCATTTAAGGGAAAATCAAATTTCTTTCAAAAATTTGATTTTATTTGAAAATCATTCAATGCATTCAAAATCAAATCTTTTTGCCTTGTTTTTTCTCTCTCAATTCACTCTATAAATAGCCAGCAATATGTACAAGAAGAGACACGAAACCCTAGCTCTTACAACAACCCAAACTTTGCCAAAAATTTTCAAGGTTTCTCCAAAATCGAATTTTAATTTTCAGCTGTTTTCAAGGCAAACAAACCATCCAGCTTTGTTCCCGAGGTCTCCGAAGCAATCCCAATCCTCACATCAAGCCGTGCGCAGATCGTGTTCTTGGACTCTCACCGTTTGGTATACTCACAAATTCGATTTTCTTTTCCATGCTACTAATTGTTTTTGTGTGTTTGAATGGATTCGTGGCATCAAGTAGATCGTGAATGATACCTTTCATGCAAGCTTAGACGTGAAAACGTAAATCACCATTGCTAGGGCATTTTAGTCTTTGCTCGAACCGGTGTTACAGCACTTTCGGAAAAACTAATGTCACCAATTGATTCAGAAGGGTCGAATTAGGGTGGAAAGGTCTTTCTTTTGCTTTGATTTTACCTATTTTGCAGGATCGGACGTTGAGCCAGCCGGAGAAGACGTCCGGAGCTAGGGCTCCGGCGTCGCTGACTTGGTTGACCGGCGAGTGGATTATGTGGCACAACGGGCTTCTCTGATTCGTCCATTCATAAACAGATGGGGTCCACGCGTGCTGACTTGTTTTTCAAACCTTTCCCTGACGCGTCATCACTCATATGCCATTGATTTTCACTTTCAAAACACCAGATGACACTTGGCCTAGTGGTTAAGGCGTGGGCTGTGCAAAGATGCTCCTCCTGGTCCCCTGTTTGAACCATGCCAGGACCAGTTTTGTTTTTCTTTTTCACAAACTCAATTATTTTCATATTTTCTTTTATTTAATATTTTTGCATTCGTTTTAATTTATTTCAATCATTTTTATCATGCATTAAAAAACACCAAAAAATATTTTTCTTTTTGCATTATTTCCAGAAAATGTTTATTTAATTTATAAAATTAAAAAATATTATTTTGCATGCATATTTAATTTAATTGCTAATTTATCATTTAAATCACTTTTAATTAGTTTTTAATTATTAAATCATCTCCAAAAAATCCCAAAAAATTATTTTAGCATATTAATGTTATTTCCAGCATGAAATATTTTTCTCATTTAAAAATTTGCATTTTTACTAACATTTTTCTCTTATTCGATTTCTTCGTATTTTCCGATTTCTCATCTTTTCACAGGTTATCTTGTTTCGGACGATTTCTTTTTACTGTTTTCTTTTTCCAATAATGTAATTGCTTATGGGATGTAATAGCTTAATTAGGGCTTTTATTTTCCGCAAGTTTAAATTATGTATCTGCCCCAAAGCCATGTAATAGCGTAGGATTTATCTTTCCGCACTTTAACTTCCGCATTTTACTTTCCGCATCTTATGAACTGTTAGTAATTAGGCGTGTATGGCAAGACTAAAATCAACATAGCTCACTCTAATTTTCAAGATAACATGTATCTGAATCAACACACTCTTTCACACACGCACCCCTTAGGGTAATTCTCTCTCGTTGCCTTTACGCATCCAAATATGGTCAAGTCCCTCGAACGTAGAGGTATTCTAGCACCGCTGTTTCAAAACAAATCATCATAGTCCCTTCGATACAAAGATCATAAGACCCACGATGTCGCCTACGAATACATGATCTTGACCTCGATTGTCGACACGAAAATGATGATAGTCCCTTCGAATGTGCTAGGATACTTCCTACAAGTTGCTTTCTATGACCATCCGATGTCCCTTCGAATGTCCCGCTTACATCCAACGAATGGAGTTACCTACCAACTAATGGTATGGATAGCGTTATTCTAAAGGAACGAAATAACACAAAACGACCAATTCGAGTAGGTAATAAGACTTTTAGTTGCTTGCTCTATCAAATACTTTTTACACCACACACTTTTGTCAAAGTTCAAAACTCTTTTCAAAACGAAACATTTCCGAACACTTTGTATACATTCCTACATGAATCATTACAAAGTCAAAGTGAAATGCCTTTTCAAAACATTTTTGTCAAACACACAGAAAGCAATTTTTAAAGTGATCTAAGAGCAACTAAGAGCCCGTAGATAACTACGGATGGAAAGGGGTGCTAATACCTTCCCTTTTCATAACCTTCTCCCTTACTCAGAATCTAACGAAGGTCTTTTTCGTACTTTTACCTTCCCTTAATTGATAAAAGCAAAGTCGGTGGCGACTCTTGCTATCCGTGATATTTGCGATACAAAACCTACAAAGTCGGCACCGTGTTACGTAATCATGACTACTGGGAGAAACCCTAAAGAGAGAATACCTTAGGGATTTTTAGATCACCTTTATTGCTTTTTGTTTGACTTGTATGATTTATCTTTAAGGGTTGCTTGGGTATTATATTGTTGGGGGATCCTACACCCGGATCCGGGTTTCCTTTTAGGTAAGTAGCAATAAATCGTCGCGACTAGACGATATCGAAACGGTCAACATGATGGCTACGTTAGTGTGACACTTTGGATCTCCGATACTCTTCATTTCCAAGTCGAGGATAGTATTTGTCTTCTGGTGTCATCAAGCACTAACTAAACTTTTAGAACCTTAATTGACCCATCTTGGCCATTAGAAGGTAGTGAGATGGTCGGCTTTGGTGCTAAGGTTGGTTGATACTCGATGTTACGCTCATTGAGATCGACTTTTGGGATATTTTCGATCGACCACTTGGTAGTCGATTGAAATAAACGCCACGAAAGATCAATGATGTGAGATTCCTAGAACCCGTAACTATTATAGGACAGGATGAACCAACTCAAACTTTTGGTGGGTAATCACCTATACCTCTTGCAAGCCTTAAACCTAGGCTCATTGTGTGAATTGTTTGTGTGTGCTAAACATGACATCATTTGCATCGCATATCATTTCTAACTATTTCAAGGACCTAGGGATTTATCTTTGCTCTATTTTGTAGGAATTATGGCTTCTAGAAAGACTATCCGAATCAACTTCATGGGTATACCTTCTCACAAAGAATTGGTTTCGTAAATTCGATCATGCTCGGCCCATCAAGAGACATGGTTATCGCTTGACTTGGTTATCTTCGGTTTTGAAGAAGATATGATGCATGTCCTATTCCAGCTTCGATCCAAACACCATTGCTTTACATTCCCAAATTATCATTGGTTTCTACCTTGAAGAGTTCTCTGTTACTTGGGATCCCTATTCTTGACCAAATGCCATTCACGGTCTAGAAAAGGTTCCTAACGAAGACATTGCATCGCTTACATCTTAAGCGCCGACATGAAGCCAATTGGGAAACCAAGTGGAGTTAAGGGTTTACTTTCCAAGTTCTTAATTAAGAAAGCCCGAGAATTTCTCAAAGTTATGAGTTTCCATGCGTTGAAGACATTGTGGCCTTGCTAATCTATGGTTTGGTTCTATTCCTAATTTGGATCAATTCATAGATGTCAACGCCATCAAGTTGTTTCTTACCCGCAATCCGTGCCTACTTTACTTGGAGACATCCTACATTCTCTCCACGCCGTACTAAAAGACAAGGAACTCTCATGTGTTGTACGCTATTTTCGGTGGTTTATTTCGCACCTTCCTCCATCTTTTGAAGAACGAACAAAGGTTGAAGTGGTCTCAAAGACTAATGTCACTCTCATTCGATATCCGTTGGAGTCTTTTCTCTCAAAAGGACTTCACCTTCATTGAGCGTGGGGAATTCTAATGTACCACTACTTGGTATAAGGGATTACTTACAACCCTTCTAGCTCTACGTCGGTTTTGCTCAAGAGATGGTCCACATGATATGCTTCTCCAAGATATTGTGTTCGACTACAATCACGATCTCAAGAATTACCGACGAAGGTTCATACACGCTGGGGCATGGTAAAGAAGACTGATACCAAGACTTTGGGGCACCGAACTCCATTCCTTGGGAACCTTACTCGATGGGTGCGAGCTCGAGCTCAAAACCTCATGATGCCATTCACTGCTTTACCAAGAATTATGGAACCTGCTATAGGTGACGATCTATAATCGCTCTCCATCCTGACATGCCTACTGATTTTGAAGACTTGAAGAGATCCTAGATTCAGCTTAAAGAAGAAAGAGATACCTTTGAAGCTCAGTGCTACGCAAGCGAGAAGAAGGTACTAGAGTTGACCAAGCTACTTCACGAGGAGCGAAACATCAACGCCTACCTCGGCACCAAGAGGAAGCGCCCATGGGAGACTTAGAGCTTTAGGATTTACATGTTTTTCTTTTATTATTTTGAACTATCTTTTGTACTTAAAAAGAAAAAGAATAATAAAAAGAGTACTAATAAATGTTTGTTCATTGCTTGTTTAACAAATTTAAATCCCTAAGGTCCTTGAAAACATTGCATTGCATTCGCATAAACATCACATATCATAGCATAGCATTGCATCACAGGTACATTGAAGATTGGTTTTCTCATTCTCTCGCTATTTATTTTAGCGTAAATGGCTTCTAACATCACAAAGATCTCCTGCTCGTAATGCTGGCCCAACAGATGTTCACCAGTTTGGTCCAAGGCAAGATCCAAGAAGCTCATCAACGTAAAGAAGAAGGTTGTTGGTCTTCTCAACATGGGCGACGCTACAAAGGTGGTCCTAAGAGGGTCACGGATAGAGCTCTCAAGGAAGTGTCAAGAATGGGGAGTGTTGAGGGTAATGAAGATGACCAGCATGAGCCTAAGAAGGAGGGAGAAGATCGCTCTGACCATAGCCAGTACTCTGATGATGATGACAAGTACAAACAACTTGAAGACCGCCTGAATACTGTCGAAAATCTGAAAATGTCCGGGCTGAATTTCGATGATCTGAGCCTTGTCCCTGGTGTGGTGATCCCTCCCAAATTCAAAGTTCCAACTTTTGCCAAATATGATGGCATTTCTTGTCTAAAGCTGCATTTGAAGTCCTATGTTCATATGATCAATCCCCACACTGATGACAGAAAGTTGTGGATGCACTATTTTCAAGAGAGTTTGTCCGGAACTCAGTTGGAGTGGTATTATCAGCTAGAGAATGACCGTATCCGTACCTGGAGCAACTTAGCAGATGCTTTCTACAAGCAATATGAGTACAATGCTGAATTGACACCCACTCGCATGCAACTACAGAGCATGTCTATGGGTCGTGATGAGAAGTTTAAAGAGTATGCTCAGAAATGGAGAGATCTAGCAGGCAGAGTTCAACCACCCTTGTCCAATAGGGAGTTGGTTGATATGTTCATGGGAACACCGACAGTCCGCTCTTCAATCATCCGATTGAAACTCTTCGCCGGATTCACCGAGTGACATCGACGGAGAGCGATTGCCGGTATCAAGAGCGGAAGATTCATGTAGAGTCATCTTCAAAAAAGAGATCTGTAATGGTCGAAAAGTTGAGCCAAGACCGACCGTGATCAATCCTACATCAAGACAACCTCGAGACAACGACGAGCCAAAACGCCCACAAAGACACACGAAGATCAACATGCCTTTGTCGCAAGCCTTGCAACACATGTTGAAAGCAGAGTGATCACCGAGGATCCTCCTCAAAACATCAACACTTCCTCTCTGAGATACAATCCTAATGCTAAGTGTGCTTACCATTCCAATAGCCCAGGACATAGTACTGATGATTGTTGGGCTCTGAAGAACAAGATTCAAGACATGATTGAAGCTAAACAGATTGAGTTTGACCCTTCTGTTGAGACTCTGAATGTGATCAACGCGCCCATGCCTAACCATGACAAGAGTTCCAATGTTGTTGGTGATGATACTTACGTTTTCAACATAGATGACTTGACCATTCCTCTGATGACAATAAGAATTTGCTACAAGCCGTCAACCTGTGATGCCCAGAATTGTCGTTGGTGCCCATCCGCACCGATGGTTGTGCTTGGTTGAGAAGACGTTCAAGGCATGATGGATAACCGTGAGATACTATTTCTAAAACCACCGTGCGTAAGTCGTGAAGATATGTCTAAACCGAAGATCAAAGATGTGAACGAAACCGCACCATCTGTGTGGGATACCTTGGGGCAGCCAAGTGGAAAGTATGATTACATGGTGAAGTACACTGTTCTTGAAAGCTACAAGATTCCTATTGAAGATTTTAAGGTAACCGGATGGGGTGACGATTTCCCAGAAGATTGTGCTGATGTTAACACCATAAGGATTTCCTCTGCTGATCCTGTGCTTAGAGTGGCACCTCTCATCATTACTTCTCCTGCACTGGCCCATATTCCTCTAATAAGGCTATCCCTTGGAATTATGGAGCTGATGTTTGCTATCATGGCGTCAAGCAAGACCCTCTGACCATTGAAGATCTTACAGTTGAAGCTACCATTCCTGACATTGACAACATCACCGGATCAAGTAAGGTGACCAAAACCGGAAGAGTTTTCTCTCCAGAAATCTCTCCTCCAAAAGACATCATGACTCCAAACATTCCATATTCAACCCATTCCTCAAGCTAGAGGAAAGAAACTCATCCCGCTCAACCGTAGTACCAAAGGAAGTTGTCAAGACACCTCCAAACAAGAAATGGAGGAAATTCAAGATCATCAAGAAGAGTGACTACAATGTTGTGGAACAGTGGGACAAACTCCGTCCAAGATCTCCATGCTTGCTCGCTTCTTGTGCTCGAGGATCATGCTAATGCCTTGGTGAAGTTTCAAGAATTCTCACGTGCAAGACACTACTATCGACCGCTTGAAGTTTGTATTGCTAGCCGGCTGCCAACAACGGCCTAGGCTTCTCGATGTCGATTTGACTCCCGAAAGAAACACAACAAAGCCTTGCACATCTCGCTGAGTGCAAGGGCACTACCTTGTCTCATGTTTTGATAGATATTGGTTCGCCTCAATATCCCACCAAGACCGCTTTTGATCGACTTGATATCGAAGGGTTGGTTCTCGAGACCCAGATATAATTGTGAGAGCTTTTGATGGTTCTAAGCGAACAAAGCTTGGAGAGCTCATTCTTCCTTAAAGTCGGTTACTTTTGATTCCACATTCTTTGTCATGGACATCCGTCCACTTACTCTTGCCTACTTGGACGCCTTGATACATGGGGCGGGCTACTCTACCTTGCATCGGTTGAAGTACCCATGAAAGGGAAGGTTGTCACAGATGTGGTGAAGAAGAATATATGGTCAGCCATCTACAGTCATTCCGATACCTCGAGGTAGAGGGTGAATTCTTCGAGACTCCCTGTCAAGCTTTTGAAACGATACCCAGAGTCATGCCTATTGACTATCTTGTCACTCCTGAAGTTATGCAAGCTCCGCCTAGGATGGCCTCACTGAAGGATGCTCAAGCTGCAGTTGAAGAAGGAGGTAGTTCTATTTGGGGTCAGCTCCCTGATCTTCCTTTCAAATCTGACAAGACTGGTTTAGGCTTCACCATCAAGGGTCAGAAGATGATACGCCGTGAACGTGTCGGCCAACCTCTCTTCCGCATCAGCCAAAGTGGAATCCATGCTATAGAAGACGACGACAACGACTTTGACATCAACAAATGGATCTTCCCAACTCTCCAGACGGTGGACTCAGTAATTGGAAGACTGAAGACGTCATACCAATATCCTTTAGTCAGGAGTAATTGCTCTTGTCTTGTTTTGATTTTCGTATTTCTTTATGTTTTGAACAATAAACTTTGAAAGCCTAGTGCCTTGCCCGGGGCATCATGGCTCGTTTGCGAGGGTTATTATCCGTCATTTACATATTTTAATTCAATAAAATCGTTGGACTTTTGCATTCAATTGTTGTTTTCGTTATTTTACTTTATCACCCCTTCAAAAAGCTATGTGTTTCTTACACACACCCACGTGATACACTGCAGAATCACTCCAAATCTCGTTGATAACAGCTATGCTATTGCTAAATATGACTTTGATAATCCGATCTACCAAGCTGAAGACGAAAGTGAGGAAGATTGTGAAGTGCCAGGAGAACTTGTCAGACTGCTACAGCAAGAAGAATGAGTTATACAGCCACACGAAGAGCAAGTTGAGGTTGTGAATTTGGGTACTAATGAAGTCAAAAAAGAGATCAAGATAGGAGCGGGTCTTGAGAACAGTGTTAAAGAAAGATTGGTTCAGATGTTACGAGACTACATTGAGGTTTTTGCTTGGTCATACAAAGACATGCCGGGTTTAGACATTGATATTGTGGTACACCGATTGCCGACAAAAGAAGGTTTTCTCCCAGTAAAGCAGAAGGTTCGTCGCATGCGTCCTGAGATGTCAGAGAAAATCAAAGCCGAAGTTATGAAGCAGTTCAACGCCGGTTTCTTAGCTGTTACTTCCTATCCACAATGGGTTGCGAATGTGGTTCCTGTGCCTAAGAAGGATGGTAAGGTACGAATGTGTGTGGATTACAGAGATCTGAACAAAGCAAGTCCGAAAGACGATTTTCCACTTCCTCATATTGATGTTCTGGTTGACAACACTGCTTCAGCATAAGGTTTTCTCCTTCATGGATGGTGTCTCTGGTTACAATCAGATCAAAATGGCTCCTGAAGACATGGAGAAGACTATTTTCGTTACACAATGGGGTAATTTCTGCTACAAGGTTATGTCGTTCGGACTGAAGAACGCATGTGCCACTTATCAGCGCACTATGGTGACATTATTTCATGACATGATTCATCACGAGATAGAGGTCTACATCGACAACATGATAGCTCGATCACAGACTGAAGAAGAACATCTTGATTATTTGCAGAAGCTGTTTGATAGATTGAAGAAGTACAGACTGAGGCTTAATCCTAACAAGTGCACCTTTGGAGTCAGATCCGGAAAACTCCTAGGGTTTGTTGTCAATGGTAAGGGTATTGAGGTTGACCCCACCAAGGTTAAGGCTATTCAGGAAATGTCAGCTCCCCGTACCGAGAAGGAAGTCAGAGGTTTCTTGGGCCGATTGAATTACATTGCCAGATTCATTGCACATCTAACTGCTACTTGTGAGCCAATGTACAAGTTACTTAAGAAAGATCAAGTAGTAGAATGGAACAACGATTGCCAGATCGCTTTTGACAAAATCAAGGAGTACCTACAGAATCCTCCCATCCTGATGTCGCCTGCCGTCTGCCGAAGGAAGACCTCTTATCATGTACTTGCGTTAGCTAACTCAATGGGGTGTGTGTTGGGGCAACATGACGAGTCTGGTCGAAAAGAGAATTATATATACTACCTTAGCAAAAAGTTTACCGACTGTGAAACAAGATACTCACAGCTCGAGAAAACTTGCAACGCTTTTTCACCGACTAAGACAAGATATGTTGACTCACACTACTTTGTTGATTTCCAAGATGGATCCGATAAAATACATATTTGAGAAACCAACTCTCTCCGGAAGAATAGCAAGATGGCAGATGATCTCGACCGAGTATGACATCCAAGACACTTCTCGAAAGCGATCAAAGGAAGTGTAGTAGGCGATCATTTGGCTCATCAAGCCAGATGACTATCGCCTATGCGTCAATTTCCACGAAGATGTTTGACTAGTTATTGATTGTGAAGAACCAGGCCCGGACGAAGGACCTGAACAAGGATCCCGATGGACCATGGTCTTTGATGGAGCCTCAAACGCACTTGGTAATGGCATTGGCGCCATCATTACATCCCGCAGCGACATACGCCTTTCACCGCCAGATTATGTTTGGTGCACTAACAACATGGCGAATAGGCGTGCATCATGGGTATCAAAGTCGCTATTGACTTAAGAATCAAGTTCTTGCAAGTGTATGGAGACTCACTTTGGTGATCACGATTAAGGCGAGTGGGATCTGAAGCACCGAATCTTATTCCGTATCGAGAGCATGTTCTGAGTTTGATTCCCTACTTCGAAGAGATTACTTTCAATCACATTCCACGAGAAAAGAATCAGTTGGCAGACGCATTAGCTACTATGTCGTCTATGTTCAAGGTTAGGTGGGACAACGAGGCTCCCCAGATCATCATTGAGAAGTTTGACGAACCAGCATATTGTTATGAGCTTGACACAGAAGAGAAACCTTGGTACTATAACGTGAAGAGGTATCTTGAAACTCAGGAATATCCCGCAGGGGAATCTGTCAATGATAAGAAATTCTTGAGAAGATTTGCATCCAAATTCTTCCTTAGCAATGGCATCCTATACAAGCGTAACCACGACTTGTTCTTACTTCGCTGTGTAGACCGGAAAACAGCGGAGTGTATCATGGAAGAGTTACACGAAGGCGCATTCGGTACTCACTCCAGAGGGCATACGATGGCAAATAAGATTCTGAGAACAGGTTACTATTGGTCCACCATGGAAGTATTGTCATCGCTCCGATCTTGTCACAAATGCCGATTATGCGACAAAGTGCACGTACCTCCGACCGAATATTCTAACCTCCTTGGCCTTTTGCAATGTGGGGCATTGACATGATCGGAGAAATCAAGCCCACTTCCCAATGGACATCGTTTCATCCTTGTGGCAATTGACTATTTTACCAAGTGGGTAGCGACCTCGTTTGCATCTTACCAAGAATGTCGTGGCTCGATTCATCAAACATAATCTTATCTCGTATGGCACTCAAAGGATTATCACAGATAACGGCTCCAATCTCAACAATAAGATGATCACCGAACTCTGCACGCAGTTCAAGATCAAGCATCACAACTCTTCTCCTTATCGGCCTAAGATGAATGGCGCAGTGGAAGTCACCAACAAGAACATTAAGAAGATTATTCAGAAAATGACAGTAACTTACAAAGATTGGCATGAGATGTTACCATTTTCTCTTCATGGTTATCGCACTACAGTACGAACATCAACAGGGGCAACCCCCTTCTCTCTTGTATACAGTATGGAGGCAGTCCTACCCATCGAGGTTTAGATTCCCTCAACCAGAGTCCTCCAGGATGCAGAGTTAGGTGAAGACGATTGGATTCAGACTCGCCTTGACCAGATCAACCTGATTGATGAGAAACGACTCGTATCCATCTGCCATGGACAGATCTATCAGAAACGAATGATCAGAGCATTTAATAAGAAGGTCAAGCACCGAGTCTACCAGGTCGGTGATCTAGTAGTCAAGCGCATCATTTTTCCACAAGGTGATCCCAGGGGCAAATGGACTCCCACCTACGAGGGACCGTTTGTAGTCAAGACAGTATTTTTGGGCGGAGCTATGATACTTAGCACCATGGATGGTGAAGACTTCCCACACCCGTGAGAGACATAGTCAAAAATACTACGATAAAAGAGACCCGCTAGGTCGACGGACCTAGACAAAAATAAGGGCATCCTGGCGAACCAAAAGGGTTCGGGCAAAAGTTAAGGATATATACAAAACATGTACACTCGGCAAGTCGAAAATCTGAAAAGGCGGCTTGGGAAAAAAAGGGTATCCCAGTGAAACCCGAAAGGGCGGTCTAGGCAAAAATAAGGGATTTAAGCGTACGACTATGTCTCGACCAGATCACCTTCTTCCAGACTACTATCAGCATTCAAGATTCAAATGGCGACAATCGCCTACTCACTTTCTCTTGAGGAGATGAGATAGTTGAAATATATGAGTACTAGCATAGTTGGAACTTAACGAGATTGTTTCGCATAGCTTTTACCTTTCTTGTGTACAAACTCGGGCCATACGCCACGCTTCAATTAATACAAGTTCTTTCTCTTTACAATTTTTTGCTACCGTTGTTTGCATAAAGTCCAATGTTTGCTTTGAATGATTATATGCATTTGACAATAAAAATCTAGTCACGAACATGCGAAAAGTAAACATAATAAAGTAATTACTATAGGCTTCAGGAATTGAGATGACGACGAAAGTCACCAATGCATTTCCCCCATAGAGCGTGATCCCCACAGAGATGTCACTCACTGCAAAACCCTCCCCAGCAAAGAAGAGGAGGATCCCCAAGCAATGATTCCACTCAACTTAATCGGGCCACACCCATCTTCGAGCAATAACACTTCATCCCCAGCCGAGGTGTTTATCCCCAGCAGAACATCTCTCAACAATTTCCCTTTATTTTTCTCCAGCAGTAGTGTCCAGATTTGAAACTTGGTCAGATAGTGCACCAGAGGAAACCTACGTCCTTTTTCCCCAGCTAGAGACTACAGCGGGCCCCCAGATCCTTCTAACCCGGTCTCTCAGCAACTATCAAATGCTCTCCAGCAGGATTTACACGCAAAATCCCCTGCAGAGTACCTCCCAGATTCTCCCCAACAGGGTCTGTGTATGAGATCCTCAACAACGTGTTTCTCGGTCTCTACCATCCTCAACAATATCTAGGCCCAAGACTTGGTCAGATAGTGCACCGGAGGAATCAAAGTTATCTTTCTTCTCAGGGTTTCCGTCCCCAAACAGAAGTCAGAAATCTCCAAGCAGAACATCCACATCTTCTTCAAGATGGATATGTTTTGAAATACCACAACATCTATCATTCATACATTTCTCATATATGCATATGTCATTCATACACATCGTCATGCATCATTCCTTGCATAAGACTAATCAATATTCTATCAAAATTTCTCTTGTTTTCTCCAAAAGAGGTGAAAAATCGCTTCCGACGCATACAGGTCCAAGATTAATGCCCGAATCCAGACGGGAAAACTATCTGAACGACCGTCCTAGTTGTCCTCCGACAACTGGTCCAGGATTAAGACCCGAATCCAGACGGGAAAACTATCCGAACGACCGCCCTTGTTGTCCTCCGACAACAGATCCAGGATTAATACCCGAATCCAGACGGGAAAACTATCTGAACGATCACAAGTTATCCTCCGATAACAGGCAATGGATCGATACCCGATGCACAACAGGGAAGCTATCCACATTTTTGCCAAACTACTACCCCCAGTAGTCAAGACGAAGAAATATTCGACTCATTCTTATTATCAACAAGAACTACTAGTCGGCGACTCGGTTGCCTTGGATGGCATCTTAAGCCCATCTCCGACTACTTGTCAACACTCTTCGCCGTCTGCATATTTGGTTAAAAACCAATACAAACCAATAACTTCATTCAAAGATGAGCACGAAGTCTAACGTCGACTCCTCGGATGGCATGTTAAGCCCATCTCCATCCCTTTCACTTCGAAACATCTACAGAGCCTAGGTACACCTCAAGACCGACCTTCCGGATGGCATCTTAAGCCCATCCCGTCAATTCTCCTATCAACAATCTCAAGTCCAGCGGCGACTCATTCCAATAAGTCTCCAACTTCTCCAAATGGCATCTGAAGCCCATTCCGCATCATCACCAACAACGAGTGCAAATTTTCGTGTACTCGAGTGTTCAATCATCTTCTACCTCTAGGTCACGAAAGGCGAACATGCCAATATAACCCTTCCAAGACAAGAAGATTGAGCAGGGCAGCGTCATACCCCAAAATTTTCCTCCATCTTCTCAAGATATTCCTTACATCCATGCTCAAGGATTCTTCAAGGGTTGATCGGAAAACCTCTCCTAGACAATCAACCCAAACTAGGGTTTGGTATTTCTCAGATCAAGATGGACTTCTAACATCTCCAATGGTCTTCATGCCTCCTCATATGCTTCAAAGATTCTCCATGTCAAGTTTCAAGCCTCACAAGTCAAGTTTCCTATAATTGCTCAAATGGTTGAAAATCGGATTGGACAAAAGTCAACTGTGGTCAACATACAACAAACTTCATGATTTTTGGTCAACATCCTCATTTTGAAGTTACATTCATCATTTGATCAAGGGTTGATCATGATTCATCAAGAAAACTCAAGATTTGCTCAAAAGTCAAACTTTCTAAATTAGGGTTTCTAAGTGAAAAGTCAACCAAACTTTGACTGAGCATAACTTCTTCATACTTTCTCAGAAAGTTTTCCACCACCTCTTGTTTTGAAGGAAATTCAATTCTCTACAACTTCATGTCTCACAAGAATGTTCAAAAAATGCTTCATTTGGAAGGTATGGATCAAAATATTACAGGTCCTTTTCAAAGTCAACAAAAAGTCAACATTTTGTTTTGAAGATATATTGAGCATGGAAACTCCAATTGAGATGAAACCAAAGAGGTTAGTTAGAGGACTCTTAGAGCTTTCCAAAAAGTCCAACAAAACTCAAAAATGTGGAAAATTGAGCAAGATACACTATTCAGAAGTTGGGCAATTTTGGACAATTGCACAAAAGGAGGTTTTGGTCAAAATGCAAAATTTTCCAAATGGGCCTATAATCTTTTGATCCAAACTTGTTCATGACATTATTTGTGACTCATAAATGCTTGGCCATGGCAATTTTCTATTTTATTAATTTATTTTTGAATTTTAAACCATCTAATTCAAAATTAAATTATATAAAATATGAAAATAAGATATTTTTTCAAGGAGAGTGATTTTATATCATGCTTGAGGTCCAAGGAAGCCCAAAATACATACCAATTTCGTGCATGATCAATCATTTAAGGGAAAACCAAATTTCTTTCAAAAATTTGATTTTATTTGAAAATCATTCAATGCATTCAAAATCAAATCTTTTTGCCTTGTTTTTTCTCTCTCAATTCACTCTATAAATAGCCAGCAATATGTACAAGAAGAGACACGAAACCCTAGCCCTTACAACAACCCAAACTTTGCCAAATTTTTTCAAGGTTTCTCCAAAATCGAATTTTAATTTTCAGCTGTTTTCAAGGCAAACAAACCATCCAGCCTTGTTCCTGAGGTCTCCAGCAAGCAATCCCAATCCTCACATCAAGCCAGTCGCCTGATCGTGTTCTTGGACTCTCACCGGTTGGTATACTCACAAATTCGATTTTCTTTTCCATGCGTTAATTGTTTTGTGTGTTTGAATGGATTCGGGCATCAAGTAGATCGTGAATGATACCTTTCATGCAAGCTTAGACGTAGAAAACGTAAATCACCATTGCTAGGGCATTTTAGTCTGTTTCGTTCGAACCGGGTGTTACAGGCACTTTTAGGAAAAACTAATGTCACCAATGGATTCAGAAGGGTCGAATTAGGGTGGAAAGGTCTTTCTTTTGCTTTGATTTTACCTATTTTGCAGGATCGGACGTTGAGCCAGCCGGAGAAGACGTCCGGAGCTAGGGCTCCGGCGTCGCTGACTTGGTTGACCGGCGAGTGGATTATGTGGCACAACGGGCTTCTCTGATTCGTCCATTCATAAACAGATGGGGTCCACGCGTGCTGACTTGTTTTTCAAACCTTTCCCTAACGCGTCATCACTCATATGCCATTGATTTTCACTTTCAAAACACCAGATGACACTTGGCCTAGTGGTTAAGGCGTGGGCTGTGCAAAGATGCTCCTCCTGGTCCCCTGTTCGAACCATGCCTGGACCAGTTTTTTTTTTCTTTTTCACAAACTCAATTATTTTCATATTTTCTTTTATTTAATATTTTTGCATTCGTTTTAATTTATTTCAATAATTTTTATCATGCATTAAAAAACACCAAAAAATATTTTTCTTTTTTGCATTATTTCCAGAAAATGTTTATTTAATTTATAAAATTAAAAAATATTATTTTGCATGCATATTTAATTTAATTGCTAATTTATCATTTAAATCACTTTTAATTAGTTTTAATTATTAAATCATCTCCAAAAATTATTTTAGCATATTAATGTTATTTCAAGATGAAATATTTTTCTCATTTAAAAATTTGCATTTTACTAACATTTTTCTTATTCGATTTCTTCGTATTTTCGATTTCTCATCTTTTCACGGTTATCTTGTTTCAATTTCTTTTCTGTTTTTTTTCCAATAATGTAATTGCTTATGGGATGTAATAGCTTAATTAGGGCTTTTATTTTCCGCAAGTTTAAATTATGTATCTGCCCCAAAGCCATGTAATAGCGTAGGATTTATCTTTCCGCACTTTAACTTCCGCATTTTACTTTCCGCATCTTATGAACTGTTAGTAATTAGGCGTGTATGGCAAGACTAAAATCAACATAGCTCACTCTAATTTTCAAGATAACATGTATCTGAATCAACACACTCTTTCACACACGCACCCCTTAGGGTAATTCTCTCTCGTTGCCTTTACGCATCCAAATATGGTCAAGTCCCTCGAACGTAGAGGTATTCTAGCACCGTTGCCTTCAAAAAAAATCATCATAGTCCCTTCGATACAAAGATCATAAGACCCACGATGTCGCCTACGAATACATGATCTTGACCCTCGATTGTCGCCTACGAAAAAAGATGATAGTCCCTTCGAATGTGCTAGGATACTTCCTACAAGTTGCTTTCTATGACCATCCGATGTCCCTTCGAATGTCCCGCTTACATCCAACGAATGGAGTTACCTACCAACTAATGGTATGGATAGCGTTATTCTAAAGGAACGTAAATAACACGAAAACGACCAATTCTGAGTAGGTAATAAGACTTTTAGTTGCTTGCTCTATCAAATACTTTTTACACCACACACTTTTGTCAAAGTTCAAAACTCTTTTCAAAACGAAACATTTCCGAACACTTTGTATACATTCCTACATGAATCATTACAAATTCAAAGCGAAATGCCTTTTCAAAACATTTTTGTCAAACACACAGAAAGCAATTTATAAAGTGATCTAAGAGCAACTAAGAGCCCGTAGATAACTACGGATGGAAAGGGGTGCTAATACCTTCCCTTTTCATAACCTTCTCCCTTACTCAGAATCTAACGAAGGTCTTTTCTGTACTTTTTACCTTCCCTTAATTGGATAAAAGAAAAGTCGGTGGCGACTCTTGCTATCCGCACATTTGCGATACAAAAACCTACAAAGTCAGTTCACCATGTTACAGTGTGGGATCTTGTTCCAAAGCCTAAAGGATTTAATATTATTGGAACTAAATGGGTATTCATAAACAAATTAAATGAGCAAGGAGAAGTTGTCAAAAACAAGGCACGATTAGTAGCACAAGGGTATTGTCAAGAAGAAGGTATTGATTATAATTAAACCTTTGCTCCAGTCGCCAGGTTAGAATCTATCAGATTATTAATCTCTTTTGTTGTTCAAAATAATATTACTTTATATCAAATGGATGTCAAGAGTGCATTTTTAAATGGACAATAGAAGAAGAAGTTTATGCATATCAACCTCCTCGTTTTGAGGATTCAAAATTTCCAGAACATATTTTTAAACTCAAAAAATCCTTGTATGGGTTAAAACAAGCTCCTAGAACTTGGTATGAGCGTTTGAGCAATTTTCTCTTAGAAAAGAATTTCACCGAAGGAAAAGTGGACACAAATTTATTCAGAAAGACATTTAAAAATGATATTCTTATCTATCAAATTTATGTAGATGATATTATCTTTGGAGCTTCTAATGTCTCTCTTGGAAGAGAATTTGTTGAGTCTATACAGGAAGAGTTTGAGATGAGCATCATGGGAGAATTGAAATTCTTTTTGGGAATTCAAATCAATAAATGTTCAAAAGGTACTTACATACATCAAACTAAGTATATCAAGGAACTTCTGAAGAAATTCCAACAATCAGAAAGTAAGGAAGCAAAACCCTCAATGCATCCTACATGCAATTTGGGAAAAGATGAGGTAAGTAAGAAGGTAGATCAGAAACTCTACAGAGGTATGATTGGATCACTTCTTTATCTAACTGCATCTAGGCCAGATATTCTATTTAGTGTGTGTTTATGTGCAATGTTTATGTGCAATATTACAATATCTCTAAGGTATCTGAAAGGTACTACTAATGTTGGACTGTGTTATAGAAAATACAAAGAATTTCAATTAGTAGGATATTGTGATGCTGACTTTACTGGAGAAAGAGTAGAAAGGAAGAGAACCTCTGGAAGTTGTCAATTTCTTGGTGAAAATCTCATCTCATGGTACATCAAGAAGCAAGCCACCATAGCACTTTCAACCATCAAGCAGTATGTAGCCGGTCATACTCGGATGCTCGATGAAGAGCCAACTAGAAGATTATCATCTATATGAGTGTAAGATTCCTATCTTCTGTGATAATACTTCTTCAATTTTCCTTTCTAAAAATCCAATTTTACATTCTAAGGCAAAGCATATTGAAATAAAACATCATTTCATAAGGGACTATATTCAGAAAGGAATTTTGAGTTTAAACTTTGTAGATACAGACCATCAATGGGCTGATATTTTCACTAAACCTCTTTCTGAAGATAAACTTAAATACATTTTGAAAAATATTAGTATGGAAGTATGCCTTGAATGAAACTTTTGTTTACTTTCAATATAGTCAGAAGTTCTATTTGAACATTCTAATTAACATCTCTTCAGAAGTTAGAAGAGGAGTTCATTTAGAAGCCATACATAGAAGTTCTGAAATAGCTTCTAATAATTCATTACATGTATGTTTCATAAGTTCAACATATCAAACAGTTGTTACGCTATTAACCTAGAAGTAGAACAAGTGTTCAAAACTTCTGATAGTTCACTTACACGTGTGCTGGCTATTGACATCATGTTTCTAGGTAACTACAATCTAATCAAATCTCAAGAATCCCTCTTTAATGTCACGCGCCATTTATTGCGTGTGATGATTAACCTATTTAATTTAATTTTTAATTTTTTTATCCGTTTTTAAAACTTTTCACTTGCATGCGTTTTCACTATGAATAGTGCTTTTCATAAATCCTTCTCTATTTTTCACTCTTCAAACCCTTTTATGCATTTCTGCCTCTTCTTCTCTCTTTTCAAAAAACCTAAACCCAGAAACCTTCAAACCAGAAATCCATCCATGGCATCTAGTTCTAACAACCCAGAAACAGTCAACCTAGAAACTCATTCTTCTAACCCTCAAGAAACCAACGTTCCATCTTTTCCTCAACCAACTGAGCGTTATGTTGTACCTGAAAGAACTACACTGATTCCGGTTGAGAAATTGGAAGTTGTGTGTGAGATGATAATTGATTTGGTGAATCTCAAGGATAATGGCTTCAACCTGTTTCCAACTATTGAATTTCAAGGTTGGATGAATTTCTTTGATCGTCTTATTGGTCTTGTCTATCAAAACCTAGTCAAATAATTATGGATTCACGCTACTGTAACCCCAAAAGCCATTCTTTCTTTTGTAACGGGGAAGGATATTTCCATCACTGAGTGTGTCATCAGAAGATTGCTGAGTCTAGAAGGTGAAGGAGAAATTGGTATTCCTCAAGGAAGAATTGACTTGGATCCTATACATGTTGAGATATTCACTTCTGGCGAATCATATACAAAAATCCAAGACTTGAAGGACATATACAAAATCTGGGCTAAAATATTTCATGGGTGTATTCATCATAGAAAGGAGACAAGCTCTCTAGATTACATCAATGCTGATCAACAATACCTGTTATACTTTGTTGGAACCAATTTTAAGGTGGATCTGCCCTATCTTCTATTCAGACATCTATGGCTGCATGTGACAGAAACAAGAGAAGAAAAAAGGACTAAGAATCCCAAGGCTAAGAGGAACTGTATACCCTTGGCAAGACTGATCTCAGACATTCTGACAGAAAATGGTTTGATAATGCACCTAAAAGATGCTAAGTTGCTGAAGGAGTTGGATCCTATTTGTGGAAAGATCTTTAATGGCAAGAATCTGGTGAAGAGAAAAATCATTGATAGACTTCTGGCTGAGCCATCTCCAATAGAATTAGGAACTGTCACAAGGCGAAGAGTTCCAGTTGCAAATTTTCCAGCATTTGACTCAGAAGCTCATCAGCTGACCATTCAACAGTACATCAGAACTTCCAAGAAGAAAGGACTTGCTATCGATCCAGCATGGCTGCAAGGAAGAAGCTTACCAAATCCGGTTCAGAAGAAGAAAAAGAGAAAAGTTGATGGTGAAGGACCTTTTGCTAGACCACAAAAGTCTCAGAAGAAGAAGAAGACAATGCAAGTCTTAGGTAGAACTTCTGCTCACACTTCTATTTCTAATACAGCTAGTTTATTAACATCTGATGCACCAAAATAACTTCAACTTCTGCTCCCCAACACCACACACTACAAAATAAACCATAGAAACTATAGATGTAGACATAGATCTTACTGCACCTACTGAAACTCTAGAAACAAATCCATACATTGATCAAGTTCTCTCTGATATTGAAAATTTTGATACCCTTAATTCAGAACTTCCACCTTCGTCCACTTCAACACACACCACACCTGTCACCATTCCATAAAGTTTCTGTAATACGGTGGGAGAACTGACTTTGGATTATTTTGCTTTTGATCGCAAATGTTGCGGATAGCAAGAGTCGTCACCGACTTTTCTTTTATCCAATTAAGGGAAGGTGAAAAGAACAGGAAAAGACCTTCGTTAGATTCTGAGTAAGGGAGAACGTTATGAAAAGGGAAGGTATTAGCACCATTTTCATCCGTAGTTATCTACGGGCTCTTAGTTGCTTTAGCTCATCTTGAAATTTGCTTTCTGTGTGTGTGTTTGAAAAAGATTTTGAAAAGGCATTTCTCTTTGACTTCGTAATGATTCATGTTGGAATGTATACGAAGTGTTCGGAAATGTTTCGTTTAGGAAAAGTGTTTTAACTTTATAAAAGTGTGAGGTGTGAAAAGTATTTTGATAGAGCAAGCAATTAAGAGTCTATTACCTACTCAGAACGGTCGTTTCTGTGTTATTTTACTTTCCTTTAGAACAACGCTATCCATACCATTTAGTTGGTAGGTAACCCTATTCATTGGATGTAAAGGGACGTTCGAAGGGACATCGGATGGTCATAGAAGGCAACTTGTAGGAGTATCCTAACACATTTGTAGGGACGATTATCACCTTCCGTAGGCAACAATCGAGGGACGAGATCATGTATTCGTAGGCAACATCGAGGGACTATGACCTTTTTATCGAAGGGACTATGATGATATGTTTGTAGGCAATGGTGCTAGGATACCTCTACGTTCGAGAGACTTGACCATTTATTCAAAAGGCAACGAGAGAGAATACTCTAGGGGGTGCATGTGTGAAGAGAGTGTGTTGAATTCAGATAATTTATCTTGAAATTAGAAGTGATCTACGTTCGTTTTTATCTTTCCATACACGCCTAATTACTAGTAGTTTATATGAGTGCGGAAAGTAAATTGCAAAAAGTAAAGTGCGAAAAGTAAATCCTACGCTATTAGATGGCTTTGGGGCAGTTACATAATATAGGAGTGTGGAAAGTAAATCCTAATTAAGTTATTACATCCTATGAGCAGTTACATAATATTGAAGAAAAGATGCGAGAAAATTAAACTAAAACTATTACAACCTGGAAGCAGATACATAATAATCAGAAAAATAATCAAATTGCAAATAATAGAAAATATGTTAGTGAAAAAGATTTTTGAGTTAGGAAAAAGATTTTAGGGTTAGTAAACCTACTTAGATGAGAAAATAATTTTTGGGAATTTTCTGGATTGGTTTTAGTAAGGAAAAACAATTAAAAGTCAAATTTTCGATTAATTAACAATTAATTAAAATATACATGCAAAATATAATTTTTTTATGCTAAAAATTAAATAAACATTTTTTTTGACCTAAATGCAAAATGAAAATACTTTTTGTGATTTTTAATGGGTTAGAAAAATATTTGAAAAGAAATTAAATTAAATGAAAAATATGGAAAAAATAATAAGGAAAAAATAATAAGGAAAATATGGAAAAATAGAAAGCCTATTGCTGACCATACCCAGAAGTAAGCACTTTTGGGGATTCTTATACGGAGGTGCCCAAATTAGGCTTTGGGCTTTTCGGGAGACGCCGTGTAAGCACTGGGCTTCTTGGAGATGAGCCCAAAAGCTGGAGCTTCTGAGGCGTGGCGTGTGGTGATGCGGTCCAGAAGCCGGAGCTTCTAGACGCTGCCTCGAAGGGTCCGTGTCGGAGCTCGGATCTTGTGTCTTTGGAAAGCTGAAATATCAAAAAATATTGGGATTTCTGGGAAAGGCAGGGTTCGACCTCGTGCCTTCTGGAAGAAATGCGCGATGCTTTGCCATCTGAGCTGAGTGGATTTTCTGTTAACAATATGAAACAAAAAGAATACAAAGGGAATGGATTTCTGGGAACTATTGAACCAGAAAGCGCGCGCAAGAGTCATCTTCTCCATTCAAATATTTGAACCTATAGCCACGGTTTCTGCTTGCCATGGCTAAATCCCTGCAAATCAAAACACTACGAAATATGCAATATAAATGGAATATGAGACCATGGATCAACTGGAAACAAGGTTCTGAACACAATGGTGCCTTTGGTTCCTTCTAATTTATCCTAAATAAGAAAACCCTAATTCAAGGTTTTAAAACCTAGCTATGGTGAATCCTTTGTTTGGTATCTAAGCTTCAATTAAACTATGCAGACACGATCGAAAATTCATCACAAACACAAAAACATGGTTAAATTCCAATGATTATGTGTAAAAATTAGAAAACGATTCTGAGTTAGAAACCAACAAACCGTGATCGTGTTCTGGTGATTCTGAGTGTTTTGCTTGCTTGTGAATATCTAGATCGACTCAAGGGACTTCCAGCAATCGATTGCAAGGCTTAAAATGGATTGAATTGGAGCAAAAACCACAACTGCTAGTAGCTTGCAAGGCACGGTTTTTTTGAAGATTGCTAGGGTTCTTTTAGGTCAGAATCTCCTTTTCATGCATGTAGTATCATTGTCTATTTATATTGTAAGGAATTAGGTCAAGAATTGTAGGAAAATATCAAGTCAATCAATGAGAAATTATTTGATTTGGAATCAAACCAAATATTTCCTTTTTGAGCCAATTTCAATCAAATCAAATTACCAATCATGATTATTTCGAAATAATCAAATTAAATGGCTTGCTTGGACCTCAAGGATGAGAGAAAATCCATCTTGCAATTAATTTTTGATTTTCTATCTTTTATTTTAATTAAATTGGTTTTAAATGATTAAAAAACCAAAATAAATAAAAAATAAAAGACAAATTCGTGGCCTTCGGCTTGGAGGTTCCAATTCAGTTAAGGAACATGTTTGAATCAAAAAAAGTTAGGCCCATTTGGAAAACTTTTGATTTTCTCAAGTATTTCTCTTTGTGCCCCTCCTCAAAAATGCTCAACTTGGACAAGGTGTATCTTGCTCAATTTTTAACATTTTTGGGTGTTCTTGGACCTTTTAGAAAGCTCAAGATGTCTTATAAACAACTTTTTTGGTTTCATCTTCATTAAAGTTCCCATGCTCATGAACACTTCTTTGCAAAAAAGATGACTTTTTGTTGACTTTTAAAATGACTTGTAATGTTTTGACCCACAACTTCCAAATGAAGCATTTTCTGCCCAAGCTTGTGAGACATGAAGTTGTAGGGAATTGAATTCTCTTCAAAATGAGCTTTTATGGAAAAATTTCTGATAAAGTATGTGAAAGTTATGCTTGGTCAAAGTTCTATTGACTTTTGTCTAAGAAAGCCTAATTTAGCAACTTTGACTTTTGATCAATTCTTGACTTTTCTTGATGAATCATGGTCAACCCTTGATCAAATGATGAATATTGCTTCAAAATATTGATGTTGACCAAAAATTATAAAGTTTGACTGTATGTTGACCACAGTTGACTTTTGTCTAATATAGTTGATTTTCAACCATCTGGGCAATTGACTGAGCAAACTTGACTTGTAAGGCTTGAAATTTGACATGGTGATTCTTTGAAGCATATGATGAGGCATGATGACCACTTGAAGCATTGGAAGCTTAACTTGACTTGAGAATGGCAAAACCCTAGCTTGAGTTAATTGCTTAGGAGAGGGTTTGTCTGGTCAACCCTTGTGAAATCCTTGAGTATGGACATGTGAAATGTCTTGAGAAGTGGGAGGAAAATTTTGGGGTATAACAGTTTCCAATAGACTATTCCTGTTTCTGCTCCCAACACACTTAATCCAAATGCATCACCATCACCAACTTTCTATCCGCATCTAGACCATAGTGAATGGAACTCAGATGTTCTATCCTGGGTATTACCAGGAATTAATGTTCCTTTACAAACAAAATTCCCAAGTCATATTCCAAAAAAATATATTTTCTGTATCTCCAAATCACCAACACATATCACAACCTCATTCACTAAACAAACAACCACTACCACAAAACTTCCACCAACTCCATCACCTGAACACAACATCACGAATAAAAAACTTCCACAAACTCCCACTTAAGAACAACCCATAATCACCACAGAAGTTCAAAATCTGCTCTCATTCCCAAACTTTCGTACCCTCAAATTCCTGATTCCCCATAATTTTTGAGAACCCAAGTTAATCTTCACTCCCTGAACAAAAAGAGACATGTTTCAAAAGATGATTATGCCAACAATCTGAGCCCCTCTACATCAGCAAAGTTATGGAGAACCTTCAGAAGGAGATTCAATGTTGAATCCCTCAAGCTCAAAGACTTGTGCTACTCATGTTTATGAGAAATTTTCTAAGTGTCTGAATGGTTTGAAGAAGGCTGCCTATAACATCTAGAATGAGAAGCCACTTTTACAACTAGACAATGCTCTATGGCAACCACCTGCTGACTATATGGAGATTTCTGATGATGAATCCTTAGAATCAGAAGTTGATGAACCAAACTCTAGAGCTTTGGTTTTGTATAAACCTCTGAGTTTTCGTCCCAGAGAAACAAGGAAGCAAGTGTTGACCTTAATGGTTGATCTTGATACAATCTTCTCCAGTGCCTTCTGCCCCAGATCAACTGGTTCTACATCAAGGGATGTTTTCGCAGAGGATGCTAATTCTACTTCTGTTGTTCTGGAAACTCTGAAGGAGTTGGAGAAAAAAATGAAGCTGTCAGAGCACGTTTGGATAAACAAGATGAAACTAATAAGGAAATCAAGACGTGGATGCAGAAACAAGAAGAATCTTCTGCTGAAATTAAGAACCTTCTGCTCTCCTTAGTTTCTCGTCCAACCTAATCCTTCTGTTTTTCAAACAACCATCTATGCATCATTTTGTTTAAGTTTTTTTAAGTGTTTTGTTGTTATTTGCTCTTTTTGTTAAACTTTTGTAATGGTAATTCAATTAATGTTACAAGTAATTTGGTTTACTTTACAAAGTTTTTTTTCACTACTACATTTTTTATTATGACAAAAAGGGGGAAAAATTGAGATTTTGATCTGATTAATTATAACATGTTACTAGAACAAAAATGTCAAACATTTCTAACAATAAATATACAAGTGCACATTTTTGCTTTGAAGTATACAAATTTACACAAGTTCTGAAAGAAGATGTTGCAAAGACAAACCTAAGTCTAAAGCTTCAAACTCTGATGATTCAAGCTCTGAAATGAAAAGGAAACTTTGAAGAAAAAAATCGCTAAAAATTCTGAAAGAACATCTCAGGGAAGTTCTACTATACTTAGTTTTCCTTAATTATTAATCTCAGGGGGAGATTGTCTATCTCAGGGGGAGATATAGTTTTCATATATACATTTTTTTAAATCAAAATCTAACATTTTTGTCATCATAAAAAATGGGGAGATTGTTAGAACATAGTTTGGTTCTAATCATATCTTAGAGTTTTGATGATAACAAGTGGAATAAATTTTGTATAATAGATATGATACTCTGATGTATATTGTTTTTATTTCGGATAATGTTCTGACTTAAGCATTCAAGAATATAGAGACATCAAAATTATGCTGAGTAAACAAGTATTATAAGTTTTAATGAGAACGAAACTTTTGGTCACACACGCAGAAAGCAACTTCTGATAGAAGCATGCTAGCACAAATCTCTGATAGAAGCACCAAGAATGTTCTGATTAGAAGATGTTTTGAATAAGGCTTACAGAAGATTATGATCTATGTGAACGTCATCTTCTAAGACAAAGTCTGCTACAATAAAGTTACCCTATTAAGGTAAGACGACTGGAGTACTTGAGTGGCTCAATTTTCTATGTTCATTGAATAAACAAAAACACGTGAAGCTAAGAAATATTAAATATGCTTTACAGTATCTAAGACACACAAGAGTTGCAACGGAAAGATTCTTAAAGCTCTATATATAGTGCAACATTCAAAGAAGAAGAAGAAAACAATTTCATTCATAGAGAACTTACGCTGCCAAAATTGAAATCATTATCTTGTGAAATTTATTTCTATGTTTTGAGCTTAATCTTCTTGTGTAAAAATCACTTTTGTGATAAAGCGTTTTAAGAAGAAATTGTAAACACTTGGTCTAGAATTCCTTGTGTAATTGTTCCTTGAGAGGCCAGTTGGGTCAAATTTCTCAAGAGGGCTAAGACTAGTAGAGTCTTAGAGGTGTTAGTCACTTGCAGATTAGCTTGTGCATTGTTATTAGTCACAACATTTGGTTGTGCAGTTGTAATATTTTGATTATAGTGGATTAAATCCTCGTTGATAGAGGCGAAATTACCTTGACGGGTGGACTGGAGTAGTTTGAGTTTCAAATGAACCAGGATAAAAATCCTTGTGTGCTTAGTCTTGTCGTTAAGTAAAAGAAAAATTTAAAAGGGTAAAACTTATTCAACCCCCCTCCCTTCTAAGTGTTTTCTAAGCCTTCAATATTTATATTAAATTTCAGTACCTATGTTATAAGAATAGACAGCAGGGAGTTATTCTAGAAAAATAGCAGAAAAATAGCATTAACAAGAAGTTGATGATTTATATAGCAGGGAGCATTTAATCATAGTAATTTTATAAAAGGGCATTAGTTAGTATTTGAGTTTAAATAATTAGTTAAAGTGAATAGAGATTATAGGATAATAAATTAGCGGTAGTAGCAAATAACTTGTTTCGGTGTAGAATTGTGCGGTATTGATGAATTGCGAGAATTGTGAATTTTGACGAATTGAGTATATTTTCTTGTGTTAATTTGATGATGCATGAAATAGGTCTTATAACCGATGTTGATAAGTTGCTTTGCGGTTGATGAAATTATTATGTTGTAGGCCTATGGCCAATGTTGAATTGCGGTTAACTTGTTGTTATGTTGTCGTTGTTGTGTGTTGTTGTTGTTGTTGCGTTATTGTGAATTTGTTGATGAAGTTGAGGTCACATGGCATACATTGCATTACTAAGTTGGTCTAGATTGACAACACGTTGAAAGTTGAAGGCTTATGCCTTGTTAATGCCTCGATAAACTGGCAAATTTTAAGTTGGGAGTTTTGTTCCAACTAGTACCACATTCATATGCATTGAACACGATGTTGCATTTCATATTGTATTTCGAGTCATTGTGATAATTGGATATATTGTGAAATTGTTAGTTGTATAAATAATTACTGAAGCATTGATTTATCTTATCTAAATTTTGATATATTAATTATCATACACCTCATTATATTGTTCGATATCTCACTCATTCTGTTGTTATGTTACCTATATGTGGGTAACGTGCAGGTAATCAGGAAGATTAGCTGATGCTTAGCAGCTGTTACAATTGTTAGTTCGAGTTGGTGTCATTTGCTCTGATACGTATCACTCGGGGGGAATGAACGCATGTTTTGATTATCGTTGTTTATTATTGTATTGCTGAAGTTTTAAGTTGTTAATCGGAGTTTGATCACTTGTTTAAAGTTGTTCAAGTTTGACAAAGATGCTATGTTTTATTTCCAAGAATTAAAGTTGTGAATCCGCTGTGTGGTCATTTACTAAAGTTGATTTATTTTGAAGACTAAATGGTTGTTATGAGTTCTTGTAACGCCCGAATTTAATTAATTGGTTAATTAAATTATTTAAGGATTTGATTATTGGATTTACTCGAAGTTCGAGAATCAATCGGATTTGTCGATATTATTTTGGGAAACGTATTTGGATTATTAAGTTGAAGTCGAATTTTATTCAGTTAGTCGGAGAATTAATAAAGTTGATTAAGTTGAAGAAATAATACTAGAAATAATTAAGTTGAAGAAATAATACTAGAAATAATAGAAATAATATTATTATTAATAATGGGCTATTTTATTAAATTGAGTTGGGCTTTAATTGTGGTATCGCAAAGTAATAAGGAGGTGTTATTTGTTAGGCCCATTAAGATAAGTTAGTAAGATAAATAAATAGAATAGTATTATTATTATTATTATTATTATTATTATTTGTAAGATTATAAAAGAAAAGAGAAAGGAAGTCATTATAAAATAAGAGAAAAGAGGGCTAGGTTTTGGATAATAGGCAAGAATAAGGAAAATTGCTAGAGCCAAGTTTCGGAAATCCGATCAAGGTTTAGAGCCGCCATCAAAGAGGTAAGGGTGGGGTTTTAGCTCTATAACGAGATACATGATGGATGATATGTGGGATGGGGTTTATAGATTTTCCCTTGTGTTGATGTTTTGATGGTTGTGATTTAATTCCAAATTGTTGCTTGATAATCCATGAAATTAGTTGCATAAATTTGTATATGTTGCTTGGGTTTAATCCCCTTTTGTTGCTATTACACCGTGTTGATTCGTTTTGGTCTACCATAGAGTTAGATGCAAAAATTTGGTGATAATGGTGTTGGAGAGATGCTGGCAGCGCAGAAAAACCCTTTTTGTTCCGTTCAATTCGTGGTGCCAACGGGTTGACGCGGCGCGAACTGAGTTCTTGCTAAAGTCACGGCGCGAATGTGGATTCGCAACGCGTACTATGTAGTTTTGGACACATTTTCTGGTTTGTGAGCTCTGTCCAATTTAAGTATTTAAGCTAGGGAACTTGAGTAGGCTTTCATGAGTAAAATAGTGCAAGTAATTAATAAGGAATGATACCGGAATCGATTAGAAATAGTTTCGATTAGTATGTTGGTAGTTGTAAGCGATATAGCCAATTAACCGGAATTTGAAGGAATTGTAGTATGTGCCATTATAATCAACTAAGATAAGTGGTTAGATTGGTATAAAGTTTATTAATAAAGTGACAATATGGTTGAATGGTGTTTAATTGAATTAAGTTGGTTTAGTTGGTTTGTGTAGATTATATGAATACTGATAAGAGCAAATGGTTGAAGTTAACGGACGGTGTTTTGGTTAACCGAGGTTTTGTGGTAGCATTGAAATAGTATAAGTTGGTAAGAGATTAATGTAGTAACTAGTAGTGGGTTATTAAGTGGATAAAGGTAGTATGTGTTTGGTAGCAAGTGGTATTAATAAGACTTATAATAATAGTATTGGCATTATTAAGTTGTAGGCTTTTAGCCAGTGTTGAATTGTTGTTGACCCGTTGATATTAAGTTATAGGATTTTTAGCCAGTGATGAGTTGTTATTAATTACGTTTATATGTTGATTACGTTGTAGGATTTTAGCCAATGTTGACTTGTACTAAGTTGTAGGCCTATGGCCAATGTCGAATTGCAGTTGACTAGTTGTTATGTTGTCGTTGTCGTGTGTTGTTGTTGTTGTTGCGTTGTCGTGATTTTGTTGATTGAGGTTAAGGTCGCATGGCATACATTGCATTATTAAGTTGGCCTGGATTGACAATTTCTATGTTGGAGCGAATGCTCACCATATTGGCCTGGATTGACAAAATGTTGAAAGTTGAAGGTTTATGCCTTATGCCTCGGAATTACTGGCAATGTTCTAAGTTGAGAGTTTTACTTCAATGGTACCACATACATGTGCATAGTTGATTTGCATTTAAAGTCGCATAATTATAGTTGTTATGTTTATGTGTCGATTGACTTAAGTTGTTATCGTTATTAACAAGTTGTGATATAATTATTATAATTGTTGTAGTTACAAATTGTTAGTATATATGTTGCTGTAACCGTTGTTGGTATTATCGATATAACTATTGTTTGGATTATGTGAAGCGGTGAAGTATATGATCTACATTCTAATATATTATTTATCATGAATTAAATTATATTAGTAGATATCTCACCATTTCATTTGTTTCGCCGTTGCCTTTATACTGGTAACGTGCAGGTATTCGAGAATGAAGAATTTAATTGTTGTTAGTCAAAGTCGGTTTAGTTGCTCTGATACGTAGCACTCAGGGGGATGTTTAGTCTATGTTGTTTACATTATTGACTCTTTTTGTTCTTATTGTGTTGTTAAAAACTAAGTCATGTTGTTGAACAAACTGGTTAGTTATTTTGAAGTTGAACATGTCGTTGTAAATGATATATGAAGTTAAGTTAATGATTCTGCTGCATATTAAATAAAAGGTTGTTTTGTTTTAAAAGCTGGAGTAAGTGTTATGTGATCCCTTGATAATATAGGTGTTATGTATCTGATATATTTGAGTTGTTAAAGTTGAAATATGGCATCCCATGTGTTGTATGAAAAATTAAAAATACTCTGATTTTCTTTATATTTTCCGGGTAGAATTTGGGGTGTTACAGTTCTCCCTGATTATAAGCGTTATGTATCTATTATGATGGGTTTTATGTCGTTGCTTTTTAAGTTGAAGATGTGATATCCCATGTTTGGTTGAAATTTTATTACTCTGATTGTATTTATAATTATCGGGTAGAAATGAGGTGTTAAAAAACCAGAGATAATAGAAAATCTAAAAAGTATTATATTCCTTTTGGAAGATTAATTTCGGACATTCTTGTTGAAAGTGGTATAGTGGAACATCTCATTTCATGCAATCTTGTGAAAAACCTAGTCACTGAAACTGGAAAATATTTTAATGGAATAAATATGAGAAATATGTGTGCAGTAGAAAAATATTGGGAGGTTATACCATCATAAGTACCTACAGGTCCTAAGAGCATTAAAGTTAAAAGGATGGCAATGGATGGATATCCTCACTTCTCAATGGATGTTTCATTTAGTGACCTTGAAGCCCATCTTCGTAAAATTAAAGTTGAAGGAACTTATATTATTGCAAAAGAGTATAATGCTGCTCAAGAAAAACCTTATGAAATCCTCAAAAGAAAAACTAGTTCTCCTAAAAAGAAATCCAAGGTCAAGAAGCTGAAAATTATTAAAACATTTGAGCTTGAAAAATCCTTGACCATCAAAAATTAAAATCTTGAAACTGCAATTGCATTGAAGAACTCTACTAGAAGTCTAGCTTCCTCGTCAACTCCTTCACCTCTCTCATCCATATTTACCAACACCTCCATTATATCACCATCATAAAATATAGCTCTCGTAAAAAAATCCAAATGATCTCCCTCTCAAATTTCCATTGTCACAACAACTACTATCTTAGAACCGATTGATTCTCTATCTGATGTTCTCCCATGAACCTCTCATATTCATCAAATCTCTAATGATACTACTCCTAATCTTGATTTTGCTGAAAAAATAGCTCAGCTCAAAATTAATGTTGTGAGAAAATGGAGATATTCAAAGAAAAATTTGTTTCAAGCAACCGTTCTTCCAAAGTAAAAGCCTTATGGAGAAGGTTTGATAGTTGGATGAATGTTGAATATTTAAAAACCAGAACAATATCAGTTAAGATAAAAAATCAATATGCTAAGGATGCTAAATAAAGACGCAATGCTCTTAAAGCTAAAAAGGCTGTTGAAAGGGAAGCAACTAGAAAAAAAGCCACAAAAGAAAAGATAGCTGCTGAGAAACTTGAAGTAGAAAATACAGGAAAAGCAGAGAAGGAAAGAGAAACAACAGAACTCTTTGAAAATTCTGGTGTTTTCCTGTGTCTTCATGGTTCTTTTAATGATATGCAGAAAGAGCAGAAAATGATCAGAGAAACGCTAAAAGTGCAAGTTGAATTCAACAAATATATTTAAGGAATACTTGAAAAACTTCTTCAGCAAAGTCAAAAATCTTCCAAATCTTAAGGACTCTGACTTCTTCTTTTTTCCTTTTGTTCCATTGTTGATTTTGGTTGTCTTTCAGCTGTTATCCTTGGGATATTTTGTGTTTTATCTAGTTTTTAAGAATAATGGTTTTTCTTAAATTAAAATATAAACTCTCTACTGCTTGTTTGAATTTCTCAAAAATCAATTAATAACAATTCTCTAAACCCTATGATTTGCATGTCATTCTAACATGATATAAATTACTTAGAATGTGCATGATTGCTATAAGAACATTGCGAATGAAACATTGTATTCACTCTAATAAATCGAGTTATGATAAAGAATGACCATTGTTTCTAATGATATGAGAAAGTATGGATAATATGATAAGCTTAAAGGTTAAATCAATAATGTTGATCAGATTGAGAAAGGATAACATTGCTCCTAAACTCTGAAAAATCATAAGTTTGTGAATCAGGGGGAGATTGTTTATCCCAGGACGAGTTTCCAACTCAGTGGGAGTTTTCTAAACTCTTACTTTACTTTGTTTATGATTTAACCTTGTAAAATTGTTCCATCAAAACACATGGTTTTGTCATCATAAAAAATGGGGGAGATTGTTAGAACAAGATTCAGATATATGTTTAATTTATGGGTTTTGATGATAACAAACATATATTTATGCGAAACATTTTTAGTAATAATGGTTTCATTGAGTGTGCAGATACATTATTAGAATTTTGAATAGTTTTAATCAACATATCATTAGAATCACTTCACCACTTAGAAGAAGAATTATTGAGTTTTGTTTATAATGTAACATCAATAGTTCTACCGAATGTTGAATGTTAGACAAAAAAATAATCTCAATGAGTTTCTAAGAAGAAAGAACTTCTGATAAGCTGTTGCTTCAAGATCAGAAATCAAAGGATACAAGAAACAAGTTTTCAACGCAGAAGATCAGAAGTCAAGACTAGTTCATCATATGAGTTGTTACTTATGATTCTAAAGATGAAGTCAAGATTCTAAACACATATAGAGAAATTTTCTACTCCAAGATTAGAATTCAAGATGTATTCATTAAAAGAGTTGTTGCTCACATTTCTGAAGACGACGTCAAGATTTAGAAGACTCGAGGAGTTCATGGAATATGCACCTTCATTTAACATAAGAAGTGTTCCATTAGAAGAAAGGATATAAGAAAGAAATATCTTTTGGACTCATATCTAATCATCATCATAAAGTCCATTGGAAGACAAGATTAAAGGATGACATCTCCTCAATCCAATTTAATCAACACAAGTAATATTCATTAGAACACTAATATCATTAGAAGTACCACTACATTCAATAGAAGAAATATTGTGAACATTTCTAAAGAAACATCATGAGTTTTAAGGATGCTTAATATTCATAAAAAGGGAAGCAATCCAAAGATCAGAAAGAAGTAACTCAATGTCAAACTCAAATGTACTGATATAACTTGTTACTTCTAAAATTAGACATCAGATATGCAACTTATAAAATACGATTATTAAGAATCAAGTATCAACTCAAGAAGTAGACTAGAATAACTTCCACACAAAGAAATTGTTCATCATAAGTTATTACTTATATATCTGAAGACAATATTCAACTATCCGAAAGACCCTGACTATACAACAAAGAAGAATCTTCTGCATCATTATCACAATCAATTCAGCAAAAAGAAAAGAATCAAAGCTCAAGAATTCAAAGACATGAGAATCTGATAGGTTGTTGTCATAATATCTGATTTCAAGGTCTATCATCAGAAAAGATTTTGATATCAAAATATTTTATAAGAATAGCTTTCACAAACAACAACAAGACTTGTTTCTTGGATAGGCTTTTATTGACCATTATGAAAGAAAGAAACCACTATTGAAAGTATCTGAAATGGTACATCTTCTAAACACAATCTTTATCTCTCAAATCATAAAAGAAATATGCCTTCAAGAGTAGTTCTAGATCAGAAGAAAAGCTTCGTGTTTTAGATAGGTTGTTGCCCATAACTCTGAAGACAAGATTTGGTTTTGACCACTCTGGTGTTCCTGTGCTACAACAACAAAGTAGTTTATAAAGTACTCATCATTCAATCATCAGTTGAACGAAGACTAGTGAGTGATCTCTTCCAAGCTTATTACTTCAGAATCAGAAGTACATCACCAGAAGACAAAGATCAACAAACTTAATCAAGAAGAATATAATACACCTAAAATTCCACTATCATATTATTGGTTGTACTATTCATAGAAGTTGTTCTCTCACTATCGTACGCTATCTACTGCAAGTAGCAGGTATAGGAAGGTGACATTTTGTACTATTCCAAACCTCTCTTGACTATATTCGTTGGGAATCAACCGTTGGAAAGAGAAAAGACTTCTCTATCCTTACAACGACTCTTTTCATCTGAAGACTTTATAAGAAAACTAAAGCTTTAAATTCAAATTGATGAAGATATTGACAATGTATGAGTCCATACAACGTTGATGCTCTTGATAGAAAATATATAACAACGTTGAAGAGATGAAATGAAAAGCAATGAGGTGTTGCTTCATATCTTGCTTAATAAAGAAAAAAGATGAAGATGAAGAATTCTATTTAAACTATCAAATCATATACATCTTGCTTACTCACAAAGAAGATGAAGAAGAAAAATGTTACAAGATTCTAATCTATGTAGATCAATGTAAAACACAAGAGTTGTTACCCAAATTGTGTTATAGTTTATCATTCTTTGTGTAACACATGAGTTATTGCTCAGAATTGTGTTAAACAATATGCACTAAAACTATGAATAATTTGTTGTATGAGAAGCACTCATGTAATCTCCAGAAAAATAATTTTGTTTAGAATTGGTGGTTCCTCAGGTGATCGAGTGAAGATCAGAAAACTTGAGAAGACGAGTGGCCGCGGTCATCGTGGATGCAATCCTTTTTAAGAGACCATGTTGGTTGGATTCTATGTGGGGCAATGATCGTTATATCTCGTGGAAATCACTGAATGTATCATTGTGTTGTTCCTTGAGAGACTTAGTTGAGTCAGGATTCTCAAGAAGGCATAGGCACGATCTTTGTAGATGGCAATAAAGATCAACTAAACTTGTTGTAGTTGTCAGCAAGGATGATCAAACTTATTGTGGATTGTAATAAGTTTTTGTTATAGTGGATTAAATCCTTGTTGAAGGCAAAATCATCTAAGGAGGGTGGACAAGAGTAGCCTAGTTATTGGTGAACTTGGATAACTGAATGTGTCTCCTTTTTTTTTATTGCATTCTATATTCTTTCATAAATAAATATCATTTAAAATATTGAAATATTTTAATCATTATTTATTCTCAATTCGTATATATTTTTATATACATTTCTTAACCATAATTATATAATATTTATATCAATTTTACGCGATTTGTACAAACACTGAAATCCTTTACTAGTTATATGATTAATCCCTCTTAGATCTTTGCATTGGAATGACTAAATTTTTTTTAAGGATTAATTTTTCTTTTACTTTCTTTTCTTTTGTTTCTTTAGCCTTGTAAAAAATGGTTTTATAAAATTATTAACTTAAAAATTTCTGTTAAATTAAAAGATACAAAAAACTAATTTTAATTTAAATTTAAATATTAATTTAATTTTCAAATATGATTTTTAAAATAACTTTTTACTAGTAAAAAGGCGGGAATTTTTCCTGTCACCCTTAAATTTATTCCTGGCACCCCCTAATTTTTTAAATTACGACTTTACCCTTGACAATTTACAAAGAATTTTTTGGACGAAATTTTCGGTAGACCAATTTAAAATTTCTGGTATATCGGAAATTTTAAATTTCCGGTATATTTCTGGTTTATGTCAAATTTTCAAAGGGTCATTTCAAAAAATCCGGTATACCAGAAATTTCAAATTTGTCAAAATTTACGGTATGTGCCAAAAATACGGAAGTGTTTTGAAATTTCCAGTATACCGGATGTTTTGAAATTTCCGGTGTACTGGAAATTATGCAAAAGACCGAAATTTTCGGTATGTTTCATTATCTTATTTTTTTCAACGGTTGAGATTTTGCCGACACTTTTGAAGAGTCCAGATTGCACCGACACTTTTGTGTGGTCTAGAAGCATAACAATTTGTATAAATATGGATTTTAGGGTTCTAAGGTATCACATCTCAACAACATGCATCTTTCTCAATATCTGATTAAGGAAGAAGTGTATTATAACAACCGCAAACCTGTCGTTGAGTTCAAGCTCCTAGATGGATATGAGTCCTTCTCCCCGTTGAAGGAAACTTTGAACAGTTTGCTGCCTGATTTTGAGAACAGAAGGGTGACAAAGATCAAGTTTCGAGAGGATTACATTGGTACAGATGGTTGGGTGAAATACAACCTAATCGAGCTGAAAAATGATGAAGATGTGAAGGCCATGTGGAAATCATATTGTCATAGGATAACCAAAGGTACAATCGAGTTGGACGCGGAGATCCGAAGATCTGTTGACGACATAATGAAGTGTCTAAAGCGTCCAGATGAATCTGAATCCGATAGTTCCTAGGTTTTCATGTATCAGAGTACTGTTTATTTTTTTTGTTTGTCTTGTGATGTTTGTTAACTTATTCGAGTTTCTTATTTGTGTTATTTTGTTTTCCTTATGTAATCGAAAGAAGAAGTATTAGCTAAAAAATATTATGCAATAAACTAGGTGTCATTTTGTCACAACATATACATATAACATAATAATACAAAGAAAAATCTACATAGACCCTCCACGGGCAATGTCGGTCAACCTAGCTAACCCCTGATACACCTCACCATCGGGGTTCAGCATTCCCATGATGTTATCTAATGTAACTGCAATGAGCTGTAGGCTAGTGTCCTGGCCAGATGCTGGAGGAGGAGATGGTGGTAGTGGTGGTGGATTGGAAGAATCTCTGGTACCTAAAGGCCCCGGGACATCAGATGTTGGAACCGGTGGTGTGGCCTGAGGGTGTGACACACTAAGGAACCACTCCAGGTATCCATCCTCACACTGCCCGGGCTCCTGAACCCTAACGGCTGCATCCATGATCTCCTGGGGGAAGGTGATGATGTGGTTCTTAAACCACCAATCAATGCCACCATCTGGGGCGCGTGGCACCAACCGTGGGATGTCCTGGACATAACCATACTGCTATAGACACCACTCAGGCAAGTGCCTAGCCATATATCCCTCCCACCTGATATGCGCTGGATATAAAGTGGATACCTCAAAAGGATGGTGACGACGATGAGTCGTGTATGGTGTCCAGATGACATCGTCCAGGGTCAGAGCATCCAGCCTCCTCCTGTACTATGTCACACGTCCATGATGGGTCTGTCTGACCTTCCACCTCTTCGCATGTGGGTCTCTAACTACCACTCGCTGGATCCTCCTGTCACAGATGTGAGGGAAGTGCTCGTATATCCAACACTGTATAAGTAAGGATAAATAAATTATTATATGAAAACTTAATAATTATTAAAAAAACATCTAATAATTTATAACATACCTGCAACAGGCTAAGATAACCAGCAAGCTGTATGGTATCAGGACGAGAAGCAACATCAAGCGCCATGTACAACATCGTCAGTGCCACCACTCCCCAAGCCCAAGTTGGACTATCTAGGGCAATGAATAGAGACAGGTAAGAAACATTAATGAACACTCCAGACTTGTCCACAAAGAGAGTACATGCCACCAGATGTAGCATGTCCCCCCTAGCGGCATCCTAAAACCTATGTGCCTCCACCAACGCCTTATACGTAGTCCTCAACCAAGACATGCGGAGGTGAAATCCCCGAGTCTCGCCAAACTCCTGTAGGACCTCCGCGTTATCCACCTCCAACGCATCCACAACCATACGCACTGCTATCGCCTGATCCCTATAAACTAGTTTGAAAAATGTACCAGCTATCGATAGGTGGAACAGAGCATCCACGTCATCCAAAGTGACTGTCATCTCCCCAAATGAAAGATGGAAGGAAGATGTCTCTAGGTGCCACCTCTCAACAAAAGCTGATAGTAGGGGACATCCAACATCGTCAATGAGCATCCAACAAAGTCCTCAAGTCTGAACTCCTCAACTATCCTCCTCAGCTGCTCAGGCATCGGAGTCTCGGGGAAGTTCTTCAACTTCGACCCATGAGAAGCGGCCTTCATAGTAGGACGCTGTAATACGGTGAACTGACTTTGAGATTTTTGTATCGCAAATGTGTGAATAGCAAGAGTCGCCACCGACTTTTCTTTTATCCAATTAAGGGAAGGTGAAAAGAACAGGAAAAGACCTTCGTTAGATTCTGAGTAAGGGAGAAGGTTATGAAAAGGGAAGGTATTAACACCCCTTTTCATCCGTAGTTATCTACGGGCTCTTAGTTGCTCTTAGATCATTTTCAAAAGTGCTTTCTGTGTGTTTGACAAAAATGTTTTGAAAAAGGAATTTCGCTTTGACTTTGTAATGATTCATGTAGGAATGTATACAAAGTGTTCGGTAATGTTTCGTTTTTGAAAAGAATTTGAACTTTGACAAAAGTGTGTGGTGTGAAAAGTATTTTGATAGAGCAAGCAACTAAAAGTCTTATTACCTACTCAGAATGGTCGTTTTCGTGTCGTTTTACGTTCCTTTAGAATAGTGCTATCCATACCATTAGTTGGTAGGTAACCCTATTCGTTGGATGTAGAAGGGACATTCGAAGGGACATCGGATGGTCATAGAAGGCAACTTGTAGGAAGTATCCTAGCACATTCGAAGGGACTATCATCATTTTTCGTAGGCGACAATCGAGGGTCAAGATCATGTATTCGTAGGCGACGTCGTGGGTCTATGATCTTTGTATCGAAGGGACTATGCTGATTTGTTTTGAAGGCAAGGATGCTAGGATACCTCTACGTTCGAGGGACTTGACCATTTGTATTCGTAAAGGCAACGAGAGAGAATTACCCTAAGGGGTGCATGTGTGAAAAGAGTGTGTCAAATTCAGATATGTTATCTTGAAATTATGAGTGATCTATGTCCAATTTTATCTTGCCATACACGCCTAATTACTAGCAGTTTATAGGGTGTAGAAAGTAAATTGCGGAAAGTAAAGTGCAGAAAGTAAATGTCCTACGCTATTACATGGCTTTGGGGCAATTACATAATAAGAGTGCGGAAAATAAAAGTCCTAATTAAACTATTACATCCCATAGGCAGTTACATAATTGAAAAGAAAAGCAAGAAAAATCGTCCAAAACGCTACAACCTGTGAACAGATACATAATTGGAAATACGAGAAAATTGCATAAGAAGAAAATGTTAGTAAAAAGCATGATTTTTGAATGAGGAAAAAGGTTTTTGATTAGTGATGACATTAATATGATAAGATAATTTTTTGGTAATTTTCGGAATCGATTTCGATATTTAAAAACAATTAAAAGTCATTTAAATGATTAATTAATAATTAAATTAAATATGCATGCAAAAATAATAATTTTAATATTAAAAATTAAATAAGTATTTTTCTGATAATAATGCAAGAAAGAAATATTTTTGGAGTTTTTTAGATGCATGATAAAAAATATTAAAGATAAATTAAATTAGATGAAAAATATTAAAGAAAATAGAAAAAATAAGGATTAGTTTTGCAAACTTGTAAAAATATTTGGTCCTGCCCAGGCTCGAACTCATGACCATCTGGCAACAACTCACGCTCCCTTGCCTTTACCACTGAGCCAACGCGCGTTTGGTGTCATATAAATGAAATGAAGAGTTTTTGAATAGATTTGAATTCTGGGAACCAAGAACACGCGCAAAGATCTTCATCTTCTTCGTTTGAATTTTTGAAAACTTAGCGTCGGCTGAGTTCGACGCTATGGCCCCTGCAAAAAATCAAAATCCAATACAAGCAATATAAATGAAATTCAAAGCCATGGTTCGATTGGAAACATCGTTCTGAGCACGATGGTGGTATCAGTTTCGTCCAATTTTTCGTATTTAGAGAAACCCTAAATCGGTTCAGAAAACCCTAACTATGGTGAATCACGTTTCAGGCCACGAAAATGCAATTGAACTATCCAGAAAGCTTGCAAACTTTGTTTTAAACACAAAACAAACATCAAAACATGTTAAAGATGCAAGATAATCAAAAATGATTTTGAAAAAAAGTTGACAAACCGAATTCTGAATTTCGTGTTTCTTGATGGTTTTGCAACTTGTAAAGGTCTGGATCGACTCCAGGGACTCCAAGGAATGTGATGGAATGCTCAAAATCAACTGAAATCCACTGGAAATAGGGCTGCAAATACCTTCAAGGACACGGTTTTTTTGACTTTGGAATAGGGTTCTTGAGGCAATTTTTTTGTTCTTTTTCATGTTGTATGCATTGTATATTTATAATGGATGGATTTTGGGCTGAATTGAAGAACAAATATTGATCAATCAATGCAAAAATTATTTGATTTTGTACAAAATCAAATCTTCCTTTTTTGATCCAATTTCAATCAATTTCTTGCCAAATCAATGCAAATTTCGAAATTTGCCAACTTGTATGAGTTGCTTGGATCTCAAGAATGAGAGAAAAATCAACTTTGCATTTAATTTTGATTTTATACCTTATTTTTTAATTTAATTTGTTTTTAAATGAATAAAATCCAAATTAAATAGAAAAATAAATAAAAAATTCGTGGCATTGGGCTTGAAGGTTCCAAATAAGATAAGGAACAAGTTTAAACCAAGAAAAACTAGGCCCATTTGCAAAATTTTGGATTTTGACAAGTATTTCTCTTTGTGCACCTCTTCAAAAATGCCCAACTTGTGCAAGGTGTATTTTGCTCAATTTTCCACATTTTTTAGTGTTCTTGGACTTTTTAGAAAGCTCTAGGTGTCCTCTAAACAACCGTTTTGGTTTCATATCAATTGGAGTTTCCATGCTCAATAAAACTTCATTACAAAAAGTTGATTTTTTGTTGACTTTGAAAAAGACCTGTAATGTTTTGATCCATACCTTCCAAATGAAGCATTTTTTGAACATTCTTGTGATACATGAAGTTGCAGAGAATTGAATTCTATTCAAAATGAGAGGTGGTGGAAAAATTTCAGAGAAAGTATGAAGAAGTTATGCTCAGTCAAAGTTCAGTTGACTTTTCATTGAGAAACCCTAATTTGGAAAGTTTGACTTTTGAGAAAATCTTGAGTTTTCTTGATGAATCATTATCAACCCTTGATCAAATGATGAATGTGACTTCAAAATGAGGATGTTGACCAAAAATCAGGAAGTTTGACTGTATGTTGACCACGATTGACTTTTTGTCAATACAATTGATTTTCAACCATCTGAGCAATTGTCTGAGGAAACTTGACTTGTGAGGCTTGAAACTTGACATGGAGAATCTTTGAAGTATATGAGGGGGCATGATGATCATTGGAGATGTTGGAAGTCCATCTTGATCTGAGAATTGCCAAACCCTAGTTTGGGTTGATTGTCTAGGAGAGGGTTTATCTGATCAAACCTTGAGGAATCCTTGAGTATGGAGGTATGAAATGTCTTGAGAAGTAGGAGGGAAAATTTTGGGGTATGACAGACGCTCCTAAAACAAAACAACACAATTACAACAAATTAGTATACATCAAACCGTGTAATACAAATAAAAAATTAAGCGTTAAACCAAACCAATAATACTTACATTTCCCTACCATATCCTATACGCGACATGATTAGTATAGCCCATCAAGACGGACCTGTCAGAAGGTCCTCCAAGGAAACCACCATCAGTACACACTGATGGCTCAGATGAACCTGTCGTGGTGTTTGTATCTTGAATCGACTCATGTATCGGCTCCTGCACCACCGCCTGGACCACCTCGACACCACCTCCAGAACCACCGCCAGAACCACCTCTGACAACACATCCAGAACCACCACCAGAGCCACCTCCGATACCACCTCCTACACAGGCTCCTACACCACCTCCTGTACAGACTCATACACCACCTTCTCTGCCATCGGCGCCCGAACCACTGGCTCCGGTACAACTACTTGCTCCCTGTAGGAACAGGAGGGTCCACAACTGTCGTGGAAGCTCCAAAAACCCATTGACGAGGTGCACGAAACCCCGACACGACATGCTCAACCATCCGTTTTCAGTGAGAACTGGTCGAACGACGATCACCCTGCGCCTCTGAGGCCTGTGCCGTAGACACCGCTCAGGCAAGTGCCTAGCCACATAGCCCTCCCACCTGATATGGCTTGAATATAAAATGGATACCTAAAAGTGGATGGTGAGGGCGATGAGCCGTGTATGGTGTCCAGATGACATCGTCCAGAGTCAGAGCATCCAACCTCCTCATGTACTATGTCACACCTCCAGGATGGGTCTGTCTGGCCTTCCACCTCTTCACACGTGGGTCTCTAACTGCCACTCGCTGGACCCTCCTGTCATAGATGTGACGGAAGTGCTCGTACATCCAACACAACATAAATAAGGATAAATAAATTATTATATGAAAACTTAATAATTATTAAAAAAACATCTAATAATTTATAACATACCTGCAACAGGCTAAGATAACCAGCAAGCTGTCTAGTATCAGGACGGGAAGCAACATCAAGCGCCGTGTACAACATCGTTAGTGTCGCCACTCCCCAAGCCCAAGTTGGACTATCTAGGGCGATGAATAGAGACAGGTAACGGACATCAATTTACACTCCAGACTTGTCCGCAAAGAGAGTACATGCCACAGATGTAGCATGTACGCCCTAGCGGCAGCTTGAAACCTACGTGCCTCCACCAACACCTTATACGTAGTCCTCAACCAAGACATGCGGAGGTGAAATCCTCGAGTCTCGCCAAACTCCTGTAGGACCTTCACATCATCCACCTCCAACACATCCACAACCATCCGCACTGTTGTCGCCTGATCCCTATGAACTGGTGTGAAAAATGTACCAGCCACCGGTAGATAGAACAAAGCATCCACATCATCCAAAGTGACCGTCATCTCCCCAAATGGAAGATGGAAGGAAGATGTCTCTAGGTGCCACCTCTCTACAAAAGCTGATAGTAGGGGGTGTCCAGCATCATCAACGAGCATCCAGCAAAGTCCTCAAGTTTGAACTCCTTAACTATCCTCCTCACCTGCTCAGGCATCAGAGTCTCGGGGAAGTTCTTCAACTTCAACCCATGAGAAGCGACCTTCAAAGTAGGACGCTCCTAAAACAAAACAACATAATTACAACAAATTAGTATACATCAAATAGTGTAATACAAATAAAAAATTAAGCGTTAAACCAAACTAATAATACTTATATTTCTCTACCATATCTTATACGCGACATGGTCAGTATAACCCGTCAAGACGGACCTGTCAGAAGGTCCTCCAGGGAAACCACCATCAGTACACACTGATGACTCAGATGGACCTGTCGTGGTGTCTGTATCCTGAACTGGCTCATGTATCTGATCCTGCATCACCGCAGCAACCACCTCGGCTCCACCTCCTGAACCATCTCCAGAACCACCGTCGAAACCACCTCTGGAACCACCTCCGACACCACCTCCTGCACAGGCTCCTGCACCACCTCCTGTACAGGCTCCTACACCACCTCCGTAACCTGCTCCTCAGCCACTGGCGCATGAACCATCGGCTCCGGTACAACTACCTGCTCCACTGTAGAAATATGAGGGTCCACAACTATCGTGGAAGCTCCGGAAACCCATCAAAGAGGTGCACGAAACCCCGACACAGTCTGCTCAGCCATCCGTTTTCGGTGAGAACCGGTCGGACGACGACGATCACCCTTCGCCTCTGAGGCCTGTGCCTCATCTACTGCTCAAGCCACAGTACCTGCTCAATCAGTAGTCCTGCCTGAAATAGAACCGTCTCTGCCTCTAGTCCTCACTGCAAACAAAGTCAGGAGACATGAAAAAAAAAAGAATTTTTTGAAAAAATAGAAAATACCGAAAACTTACTTGTAATTGCGAAAAATTCGGTAGCGTTTTCAAATTTTCATTATCGTCCAAATTTTGAAAAATACAAGATATACGGAAAATTTCAATAATGAGAAAGACTGGAGCAAAATTGACTTTTCATACAAAATGGAGGGTGCTAAGTATAACTGGGGGTTGGAGGAAAAATTCTCCAAAAAGGCACTAATAGTAATTGAAAAAAAAAAAAAAAAAGTTGGTGGGTTTGGGGCGGCGAATAGCGAATCTGTGGGTTTTCAAAACAACAACTGTATTATTTCCCAATAATAAATAAATAAATAAACAGAACCTTAAACCTACTATCACACTCTCTCACTTTGTTAACAATCACATCGTTTTTTCCGCTTCCATCTCTAACCAACGCAACCACCATCTCCTCCTCCTCCTCTGTAAGCTCTTCAATCACCCTTCACTTTTTCTTAATCATTCTTTTCTGTTTAATATAATATATAGATTATTATTATTGTTATACTCTGCAATTTATCTCAACTAGTTATACTTTTTCATCATATCAAACCTTGATCAGGGTTTATCTTTTTTTCATGAATCTGATGATTTTCTACCATTATTCATTATTTCCTTTAGGAATTTAGGTTTTGTTAATTATTCTTAAAACAAATGCACAAATCTATTTTTTTTAACAAAACCCCTTAGATGGGGTTTTGGGGTTTTATTTGACAACTCTAGGGTTTTTGTCATTTTTCTATTGTGCTTCGCTGAGATTTAAATCTCGTTCAAGATTTTCCTGAAAAGATACAAACTTTCATTGTTTTGTTAATTGGGGTCACACTCCGGTGAGGTGATCTTAATCTCGGAGCTTCGAGTGAAGAGCAGAGAGTTACAATCTTGCTTCTTCTCATACAGCTCCATAAAACGATTGCCGTTTATAAATCAGGAATGGAACCAATTTCATTCTTTGTAAATTTTTATGGCAAACATCCCTTTAACATTATCAACAACATTCGCATAAACTCTTTTTCTTACCCAACACTTCCATCTAACCTCATAGGTTTAGGCATAAGATTAGTTGTGGATAACTGGATATTAAGGGTTCAATTGGGTTTCTGTTATATTGATTTATTTTCAGGGCAATAATGGCATCCATCTCAGCTGTGAATATCTCCCAACTGTGCATGTCTCAACCCGCAAGCCGCGTTCAATCAACCAGTGCTATTGTTGTGAAGTGCCCTTCCTCTTTCGGGTCCACCGGAAGTGTTTCCAGGTCTTTTGTCTTGAAGTCATCCTCTTCATATAGAACAACTGCCATGGCTGCTTACAAGGTTAAGCTAATTGGACCAGATGGAAAAGAGGACGAGTTTGAAGCCCCGGATGATGTTTACATCCTAGATGCAGCGGAGAATGCAGGAGTTGAACTTCCTTACTCGTGCCGTGCTGGAGCGTGCTCTACTTGTGCTGGAAAGGTTGTTTCTGGCTCAGTGGATCAATCGGATGGCTCTTTCTTGGATGATACTCAACTTAAGGATGGCTTTGTGCTTACCTGTGTTTCATATCCCACAGCAGATTGTGTTATCGAAACTCACAAGGAAGGTGAACTCTACTGAAAAACGGTGACGCTTGAAAGTTAAAACCATTGCTTGAGGAAACTGGGAATTTAAGGTTGATTTAGCAGCTGATTTTGCTTGTTCTGCTTTAGAATCATGTTTCTTTTAGCATTATTATTAGTGATATTTGGTTGTGTGCAAGCACTGTAGTTTTTAGAATATGGTATCATCATCAAGGGTGTTATTTTAGTTATGAAGAACATAATGAAGTTTCTGGAGGAAGAAACAACCTTTCATAATTGGTAGAGAAATTTCACTTTCTTTTTAAAATAAACAAAATCTATCTTGATATATCATTGTTAATAGCTGCTGTTTTAACTTACCTCAACTTTTTCCTTTAATTGAAAGTTGTGGCAATTTTCAACTACGGAATAAGTTGTTCTTGTTTATTTTTTCAGTTGGTCTAAGTTAAATATATAAAATATATCCTGCATAACTCAACTTAAATTAACTTTTTTTGATTCGTATGACAAAGTGAAAAAGCCAGCACAATTTGCTGATTTGGTACTCAATGATATTATTGTCCTTAAATAATAACTATTTTTTGATTCGTATTAAAAAGTGAAAAAGCCAGCACAATTTGCATATTTGGTACTCAATGATATAAGTGTCCTTAGTAATCTTTACATATAAGAACCGGCAAAACGGGCCGGCTGGGCCGTCAGCCGGCCTGCCTGAAAGTCAGTTAAAGAGAGTTTATTCTTGCCACCTTCAAAATTTAACTCAGCCCAGCCGGCCTGCCTGAAAGTCAGTTAAAGAGAGTTTATTCTTGCCACCTTCAAAATTTAACTCACTAGACCCCTCACGTATTTTCCTATTATTTTTTTGATAGGCAAAAAAATCAAAATTAGTTTCACCAATTTTCTTTGAAAAATTCGATAAAATCTCCTAGAATTTTGAAATTTTGTTAGTAAGTTTGAAAAATCAGTTAAAAATTCAACATTTTAAAAAATTAGAAAAAATTCATACTTTTTGAAAAATTTGGTAAAAAATCATACTCTTTGAAAAATATGGTAAAAACTTATAGATTTTTGAAATATCCATTAGTCTATTTGAAAAATTCGGTAAAAATTCATAGAGTTTTGAAAAATCTGATAATGTATTTGAAAAATCTAATAGTACAAATCCGGTAAATTTTGGTAAAACCTTATGAGATTTCTCAAAATTTCTGTAAAAATTCATAGATCTTTCAAAAATTCAGTAAAAACTCATGAAATTCTCTAAAAATCTAATGATACCTCAGAAATTTTTTGAAAATTTGAAACAAACTATTTTTTAAAAATTATTAGTGACCATTTCATCATCAGACTGTGATGCGGGATCGGAGCCACTCTTCTCTAATGGTGCCACAACTTGAGTAATCTTTGTTTAGTTGGTTTTTGGCCACTTCAATTTTTTGTTACAGATGCTTTGTTGCTTGTGTTCGATGTTCGACCTTGAGGCTTCATATGTTCACTTTTTATTCCTCTGGTGTCTACGCCATTATGTTCTCGTCATGGAATTCTATCCCTTATAATTTTGAGAACCATAAGAATATCTTTTCGATACCCGAGAGTTGTCGTGGTATGAGGACCTTACTCCTATGTCGACTATATTCCACTTCTGTTGGTTTGAACCCCACTAAGTCAAAGGTCGAACCCATTCTGCTTTGGGAGTGTTGGCAGATAGAACGTAGGTCCTTTGATGGTTTTCCGATTTCCTTTGAAAGTCTCATTTCTTGTGTGGGACGCCCTTGTTGTTGAAGATGAATTGAAATGTCGATCTGCCTCGTTTATTCTTCCTAGGATCTAAGATCTTGACAATTTCGAGGTCCTTTGCAGCTTCTTCATCAAACACCACACTACACCTAAGGCATAACATTTCTCTGGAGCTACTCAAGTTGCATCGATTTAGAAAGTCGATGAGCTCTTCTTCCGTCTTAGGGATTACCACTTTAATCTTTTCAACAATGTCATATGTAGTATTTTGTTCAACTTGCTCAACTTTCACGTCTAAGCCTTTAGTTGCTTCGACCATCAAAAATTCGACGAGATCAATAAAATGTGTCTCTTTGACTTGAAGGGGATCAGAGTCCACTTGCATTGAAGCTTTGGGTTTCTCTACAAACTGCATCCTGCCTTCTTTGAGCACCTTTTACACTAAGTCTTTGAAAAGAATACATTAAAAAGTTTTATGACCTAAGAAATTGTGGTACTTACAAAAACCTCTCTTTTTTCTGTGCTCTATAAAGGGGGAAGTTTTTAGGCCTGGAGGCATTATAGCCAATTACTGATAAATAAAAAATAACGTCACATTTAGTTATATCAAAAGTATATGTTTTGGTGACAAACTTCTCATTTATACTCGGTCCGATGAGATTTTTAGTTTACAAACGTAAGTTGTCCCTGACTTTATCTCCTTAACATGGACCTCAATCTCTTCAACTTGTTCATCGACTAAGCCTGGTTCGAAATGATTATTTTCTTCAACATAGGTAACCTTTTCTTTTTTCTATATTTATTTGATCAGGCCTTCTTAGCCTTTAGTCGTTCGACTTGGCAAACCCTATCCACCAATTGGATTATCTCCCTAAGATACTCGATGTCTAACTTTTTCCTAATAAAATAGTCTAAACTACCCACAATTGTAACGCCTGATTATTTAATTAATGATTTAATAAAATATTCTCGGTTAATTGCAAATTATCTGTTGAAGATGTGTTGTGTCGTGATATGTTGCATGACGATATAAGTTGATAAGCCGCTAAGTTAATTATTCGGTCGAATAATATTAAAAATAATATTAATCGATTATCGATAATTATAATAATATTGGAATAGTTATAATATTATTTGGGCTTATTTAAGTGGTTGTAATAGCAAGAGAGGGAGGTGTTAAAATATGAGCCCGTTGGAAATAATAATAATAATAATATTATTATTATTTGGTTAAGTAATATATAAGTTATTTTGGAAAAATAAGAAGAAGGAAGTATCAGTACATGAAGAAATTAGGGAAAAGAGGAACAAGGGCTTCGAAGGAAAAATTGTCGTCGGGAGAGATTTGCAAATCGAAAATCAAAGCAAGATCGAACCGGAAATCATTAGAGAGACCCTCAATCCAAGGTAATGTTGGGGTTCAATCTCTATAACCGGATATATGATAAATTGTACGTGGGGTTAGGGTGTAGGACTCTTGCCATGAAAATTGATTGTATTTATGTGTTGTGTTGATTTTCTGGAATTAAATTGTTGTTGTGTTGATCCCTGTTGTAATGTTGATTGTGGGTACTAGTAGTAATTAAGTCGATTGATAATGTATCTATGTAAAACAAGATTGTGTTGCCCTAGTATGAAAAATTTGGATCGAAGTTGATAAACAGGAACCTACCATTGGAAGAAACTGCGTTAAAAGAAAATTGGTTGGCTCTCCTCAGGAAGCCCTGCCGAACGACAGGGAGTATGTGAAAAGCATGTGCCGATTGACATATGTTTATGGTGGGGAATGCCATTCAGAACCCCATGTGCTTAGTCACAAAAAATTTGTTTGTTTCTGTGCCACGCGTGTATCTGTATTCCATTTTGTTTTTCTTCCTTTTCTGCTACATAATAAATACGAGACATGGCTTATGAATTTTTGTAGATTAATAAATTAATTGAGTAGAATTGTAATCAAACATAAGTAGTCCAATTCTAGCAGACGATATACCAGTATCAGTAAGTAGCATTCGTGATGATTTTAGAAGAAAAGTTTGGTAAGTTGAAGATAGAATAGTGGAGCATTGTAGTTCATGACAGGGATATAATTTAGTAGTATTTGATAGTTAATTTCAGAGAATTGAATAAATGGAAATAGTGGAATCAATAGTAAGTAAGGTCGATGAAATTAGTACCGAATAGTAGTATTAGTAGTTTTAACTGGTATAATTGTTTAATTGAAATTAGTTGAAATTTGGTCGAAGTGATTCATAAATGGTTGTAGTTATTTTTGGTTAGTTGATGTATTGGAACTGTGTCGAGTATGTTGGACATAGCAGGTTTTTTAGTAATAGAAAATTAAGTAGTTGATTGAATGAAATGATTTAGTAGGAAAAGCTTGGTAATTAAATAGCAATAGTAAATAAATTGTTTTAGGTGTAGAATTGTCAAGGTTAATTTGTATAGTAATTGTTGTTATTGTTTGCTTGTGATGATATTATAAATTGTGGATTTGACAGTTGACGATGTACTTAGTTAAGATGCCTCTATTTATGGGCAAATATTATGTGTAGGCCTATGGCCAATGTTGAATGCGTTGAATTGTTCCAGTTTATGGACAAAGCGAGTTGCAAGTCTTATGACCAACGTTGATAAGTTGTTTGCAATTGATGAAATATTATGTTGTAAGCCTATGGACAATGTTGAATCACGGTTGGCTTATTGTTATGTTGTCGTTGTTGTGTGTTGTTGTTGTTGTGAATTTGTTGTTGAAGTTGATTCCGCATGGCATACATTGTATTATTAAGTTGGCCTGGATTGGTACCACGTTGGCCTGGATTGGTAAATTAGCGACGAAGGCTTATGCCTTGGCCTTGATGGCACCACATTGAAAGTTGAAGGCTTATGCCTTGTTGATGCCTCTATTAATTGGCAATTTTTAAGTTGGGAGTTCTGCTCCAATGGTACCACATGCATGTGCGTTATGTTGAGTCGAATAGTCGTGTCGCATTTGAATTTGTATATTCTAAGCTATTATGTTGATGGGTTGGTTGATTAAAGTTGTTGTTGTTATTAAGTTGTTTGTTGGTTGTTGCATAATTGTTGTTATGAAGTGGTGATATTTGTATGATCTAATCTAATATATTGTTTATCATACACTTGCTTATATTGGTTGATATCTCACCCCTTCTGTTGTGATGTTGCCTTTACGTGGGTAACATGCATGTAATGAAGAATGAAGATTTAGTTGTTGTTAGTTCGAGTCGGGTTGTCGCTCTGATACGTAACACTCGGAGGGATGGACACTAGATGTTTTATTTGTTATTTTGATTTCGTTGCTGAAAATCATGTTGATTATATGAAAGTAATTGTTGATTTAAACTTGTTTTAAGTTGAAAAGATGATATGTCATCCAAGTTGATTAATGTAGTTTCGCTGCTTAATATTAATAAAGTTGATTCATGTTGTTTCGGTTCATCCTAGTTTATGTGTTATGTATCTGTGATAGCGTGATGTTGTTGAAGTTGAATTGTAATTCTCCAATTGTTTGTCAAAAAAGATTTTTATAACTCTGATTTTCTTAATAATTATCGGGGTAGAATTGGGGTGTTATAATAGCCATTTCGACCAACTCATGTTCAGGGACTTGTGTAAAGCATCTTGCCTTCAGAAGTCTAAACCTATTCAAGTAGTCATCGATCGACTCCGGTATCTTGCACCTAACACTGACCAGTTCTTTAAAGAAATTTTTTTATTGGCCCATGTAGAATTGTTTATGAAACACTCTCTCTAGTTGACTCCAATTGCATATGGAGTTTGGGGGAAGTGTTATAAACCATGTATTTACATTTTTAGTTAGAGATTTTGGAAAATATATCATTCTCATATTCTTATTGTTCGCCATGTTGCCAGTCTCAGTAAGATAATGGGCCACATGTTTTACAATCGATTCATTTGTGTCGCCCATGAACTGAGTAAATATGGGGACATTCCAGCCCCTGCGGATTTCAGTTTGTAGTACAAATTCCGACAAGGGAGAGATAAAATTTAATTTATGGAGGCCTACATTAAGGCCATTTTGGGCAAAAATAGCTTCGACCATGCGAGCCAAATTATTCTGCCGCCCAAGGTTATTTATCCGGAAACTCCTGTATACTTTGTTTGCATTTTGATTTCTATTATTCAAAATTATTGATGGGTCATTTTTCCCTATATTATCCACGACTTCTGCCTGCATAAGGGGTACTACTGGCCGGGATGCCTCCCCTTGTAAACCTTGATTAATGGGAACTTCTCTATTATTAGGCCCTCATACATTTTGGGTAGATCTAACATTTTGAACCCAAGGGAACTCTTGATTTGACACTTGCGATGTACCAAAGAAATGTGCAATTCTCCCCCATTTAGTTCGCTCACATTTGGTAACTATGGTTAGTGTTTTGAATCAGGGGATTGAACATCATACCAATCTGCTGAGTAAGCATGTTAACCATTTCATGATTACTCTAGAACATTTGTTGTCTTACAGACATGAGAGACATTGTACTCAAAGATGACATAGTTTGAGGGATCTAACTAACCACCGTTTGGGGTCGCGTCGTTAGACTATGTTGCTTAACGCTGATCCCAAAGCCATTTGAGGGCTATATGGAGAATATACAGACGCCAAATTATTTGCATATGTAGACACATTTGTCTATAGGCTTGCTGTAACACCCGTTTTAATTAATATTATATTATATTAATATTTTCGAGTTACCGATCGATATTTATTTTGCGACGAAAATATTTATATTAATCGATATATCTATTAATATATTTGGCGATGTTTCGTTCGGTCCGGTTTTTATTCCGTTCGGTCCGGTAAAATATTATTTGGATCCGATATTTAATTTCCCGGAATTATTTTAATTGATTGAATTAATAATATTAGTAGATATTATTAGTGTGTTAATTTATAAGAATAGATGGGGGTGTGAGGATTAATTTGTTAGAATTGGGTTTACACCCTTGGTTGCTACTAAGAAAACAACATATAAACCATTTCTCCTCATTTTCTTCCCATTCAAAAACACAAAGCCAAACTTAGAAACTTGAGAGAAAAAGAAAGGGTTTTGGGAGAAGAAGAGCAAGAGAAGAAGAAGAGGAAGAGCATGAGCAATCTTGAGGATTGGATTTTGTAGAATCATCAAGGATCCTCCAATCACTAGAGGTAACGAGTTTGATTTCTCTATCTCATATGGTTAGGTTTTGATAGTATATTTTGGATTTGGGGAAAAATTGTTAGGATGATTTATGAGTTTTGGTTGGTTGATTGTTGAAATAGTTTAGAAAAGATGGATTAGGAGTAGGGATTACGGGTGTGTTTCATTGCTAGTAGTAGAAATGAAAATTATAAAATGGAAATGAAAAGAAAAGAAAACTGTAAACTGTTAGAAGAAAAACCAGAAAATAAGACTGTCTGTTTGCAAGCATGGAGGAAGAAGACGATTGGACCAATGAAACAAGGGGGAGGCGCCCACCTCAGGTTGAGGGGCGGCCGTCCCCCACTTATAAGGCCCCCGCCTCCATTATGGCACAAGGGGATAGGACGTGCGTCCCTTAAGCAAGTGAAGGAGTGGAGTTTTTCTGTTTCTGTATGCAACGTTTGCTGTTTCTACAGAATTTATTTTTCTGCATAATTTTTCCTGTTTCTGTTTCTGTCATTTTTTCCAAATCCTTATACTACTAGTTAGTATTAATAAAATATAATTAGGACATAAGTTAGCCAATTAAATTTAGATTCCGATTATGTTCCGATTTCGGTAAATTCGACGACGGAGCAAGTTACTCCGAATTCAACGAAAATTGACGTGCTAGATAAGTTCGACGTGTAGAACGTAGTGGTGAGGTTAGTTTTTCGAAATTACGAGTTTTTACGAGATGACCCGAAATAGGCCAATTTACGGTTAAATTGAATCGGATTACGTTTTAGTAGATTTAAGATACGTATGGACAATCCGATTTCGATGTTAACGATTATGATTAATGCCGGTTATTAGGAATAGCTTTCGCAACTATTATAGGTGTTTGACTATTTTTCCGTATTTGGAATTTAGTGAATGAATTGATAATGATGTGGTGTGATTAAACATAATATTTTGCGACGATGTATTTATTAATGAATACTTGATGATATGTGATGCGATGATATATGTCTTTGTACATGATGATGTGATGATTATATTGATGTTGTTAATAAATGCTTCCGATTTGTGAATGCATGATTTTTGATGATAATGAATTATTGGTGATGTTTTGCATAATGCAAATATGATGCGACGATATATTTATCTTGATGTGGATAAATTATGGCGATGTGGGTTTTATGTCAATTTTGATGAGCGATGATGATGTTTTTGTTGTGTTGTTTTATTGTCGAGTCACATACATTGCATTGGCGACGATGGGCTTTTATGCCAAGCGACGAGGCTTTTATGCCAAGTGTTCTTAATTATGGACAAAGCGACGGGTACCACATGCATAACATAGTCGTGTCTCATGGAGTCGATTATGTTTATGTTTGAGTTTTTTGGCGTTGGGTTCTTACTTGATTGAAAATGTTGAATTGCGATGATATATGATGCTTTGTTTGGTGATGCTCTTTATGATGAACATGAAATGAATATGATTTGATAATTTCATGATAACTATGCGATGGATATAAATGATGAGTTTTGCGATGATTTAACTTGATGAAATGCTTAATGCAAATATGATGTGATGATGTTTGTGACAACGGGCTTTTATGCCGAAAAGCGACGATGGGCTTTAGCCAATTGTGATGATTTTATTTATGTTGCTTATGTTATTAGCCTTGTTTGATGTTGTTGTTTATGTGTTGTTGTGATGAATTACGCTGATGAGGTTATGGCGATAAAGTGTAGATTATACACATTAGAATGACGATAAGAATAAGTGAGTTTTGGATATGTGTTGGAAATGCACTTATTAATCTATACCCTTTAAAATTCTGAAACTATATATATATATATATATATATATATATATATATATATATTATCATGCCTTTAATTATATGTTTTGGAGTATCTCACCCTTTACTTGTTTCGTCGTTACCTTTATATTGGTAACGTGCAGGTTATAAAGACGGAGTTTATAGCTGCTATTAGGCGAGTCAGTGTCGCTCTGATACGTAGCACTCGGGGGGAATAATTATGTTGTCTTGTTGTTGTTCCTTTGTTGTTTTTCCTTTTGTAAATAAGAATCATACTTTATGAAAATATGATTAGTTAAGGAAGTTTAATAAAGAAGATGTTTTGATTTTTATGAATCAATTTATGTTTTCCGACGATGTTATGTATCCGAGATTTATACTTTAAAGCAAATTGTTTAAAGTGATTTGGTTTTGAAGGTGTGATGCCTCAATATTGAATTTATGAAATTTTAATTTACTCTGATTTTTACTTATAAAACCTTGGGTAATATTGGGGTGTTACATTAGTGGTATCAGAGCAGGTCGGTCTGTCGGCCAGGTTATTAATGTGTTTAACCCTGTTGTATGCGACATCTGAGTGAAACACTGTCGGTACTTGCTTGTTTCTATTTGTTTGTCTGCAGAGATGAGTTTGAAACAAGTGGGGGGAGAACTTTTACTTCTTGGTGGCGCTTATGGCTTAGAGATGGAGCCTCAAGCAGGGTTACGCGTTAGTAACTTGAATTGTAAGTTTGAAGACGCTGTTGTAGTTGGGTAATGATGGTTTATGTCACCATCATGATTGTCAACTGTCTATTGACAAATTTAGGAACTGATCACCCTTAATCTCTTGTTGATAGTAGTCAAGAATTGTGTTAGTTGGGATAGACTTGTCTTGCCAACTTAATAGTGTATGAAGCAGATGTGTTGGCACAAGGTGGTGCATGGTTACTTGAGTTGTGGGCGAATTTGGATTTCGATGAGAAACAAGATTTTGGCAAGCGAACTTCTTGTTGTAATTCTTCCGAAGCATATTGTGAAGATGTGGGTGAATTACCGCCGTAGTGCGAGGTGAAGTTTTGATGGATTTAGTTTCTGGAACTAGTTGTGATTCGAAGTATTCTTAAGGGATGTTTGCTTCTGAGTTAGAGTTGAAGAGTCAACTTGAGGATTGGTTTGAGCAGAGTTTGTTTATTCGAGCGGGTCACCGTGGAGTGCTACCGTTGTGTTGTTCGAGAAGAGCAAAGGTTGCCCGAGTTGGTGTGTCGTTTGCAGTCAAGGAACAAAGTGGATATTGAGGATAGGTGCCTACTTCCGAGGATTGATATTTGGATGAATCAGTCATTTGGAGTTTATGTGCTTAGTGAGATCGATGTGAAGTCTGGCTGCCTGCGGGTTAGTGTGAGAGCTGAAGATGTTTAGACAATGCTTTTCAAGATAGCGTATGGTCCTGGCGAGTAATTGTTGATGTTATTAGTGTGGCTAATGCGTCAGGTATGATTTTGGAATGTTCGGACAATACTCTCATGAGTAGCTGTAAGAGTTATTTCGTGTTCATGGATATTATTTGGTTCACATCAAGTCACGGAAATTGTGGCAGCATCTGAGCGTTGCGTTATCAGTATTGAAGTTAGACCGGTGCATGTCGAGTATTCTAAAGATAGAGTTTTAAACTGTTGGATGTGAGTGCCTTAAGTAAGCGACTTAGACGGTGATATTTTGGATAGTTCCGCGAAGATTTAATTTTGTATCTTGTAGAAGACTTTAAGGGGTTATTTCAGAGCTTAGAAGTTATTTTGTTTTGGGATGGTTAGCTTTGTGAGTTGATGGAAGATCTTTTTATAAGTTGGTATTGATCGTGGGTACATTGACTCGAGATGGTTGAGTCGCTATTTGGATTTTGCAATGGGAAGAGAATTTGTTTGAACCAGTGCAAAGTTTAGCGAATGCGTTGATTTTGGTCTTGTTCAGTACTGAAGAACCTTGTGCGGTGTATTGTGATATTCCATTTTGGACTTAAGATGTATTTCGGCATAGAGTTGGAAGAGTGTTTTTTCACCTTGGACGATTTGATTGTCATAAGGAAAAATTGTCGTACGCGTGAGTTAGAGTTTGATGCGGTTGCGCTCGTTGAAATCTTAAAGGTGCAGATGTTAACGACGAGAAGGTTGGAATTGTTAAAGACAATTCAAGTTTGAGTGTGATCTATAAAGAGACTTCGTCTGTTGTTGGGTTTAGTATATTGATATCGCGGATAACCCAAGAAGATCTAATTTGAGGATTTGTTATTTTGAAGAATGATCCACGATTGTTTGGAGACACTTGTTGAAATTTAAGTTTAAAAGGTTATCGAGGATTTGTTCACTACTATCATATGGATTTTGTTGGATACTAGTAGTCGTGGTGGATTATTTGATTACGACTAAGATAAGTCTGGACGGTAAAGAATTCCGAGATGGTTTGGTAGCCACAGGTACCTTAAGATGATTGATGTTTTATAAAGGAAGATGTTCTATTTGTGACTGAAGTCGGTCGCGATGGTGTTCATGATAGGATTCCATAGAAAGTTATATTATGGTTCTAAGTCCAACCTGCGTTGTAAGTCAGGAGTATGAGACGACGTTGGTGGGTAGAGTTCTTGAGAGAGTGTTTTGGTTTGCATTACCACTTTGGAAGATTGAAAGTTATGAAAGGTTTTTTGATTTAGAAACCTGTGTATTATTCGTTGTGACGGTGCGAGGATGGTGATTACTTGATACAAATTTTGGGAATTGAATTGTTATAAGGGAAGACTTCGTTGAAGTCAAGTGTATACGTCGAAGTTTCACAAGCGAATATTTGGACAATATTTGAAAAGGTCAACTATGTCGTGTATTTTAGAGGATCAATGGACGTTGATCAATCAAGAATGAAAGAGTGATTTTTCGAGTTGATGAGGCTGATGTTGCGAGGTGTCCTGATGGGTGTACGCTTTGAACGTATCCATTCTGAGTAATTGTGAAGTTGGGGATTAACCAAGTTGTTTTACGGCTGGCACCTTATACGTAAAGTGAAGCAACATGGTTTTGATATCGAGCATTGAATTTTTAGCGAGTATGCGAGATTGCTGGATTTGGACTAGTGAGTTATAGTCACAAGTCGTCAGTATACGCCCTAGAATGAGTGGTGCATTGCAGTTCGGTTATGTTTGAATAGCTGGCTATTGTTCAAGGGTTGTACGTTGGTAATCTACAAGGACGATGTGACCTTGTGATTTTCTAGAAGGAAAGCGATAACTGCAAGTGTAATTCTTGAGTTCGTACTTATGCGTGAATGAAGGCATCTTTTTCGTGTTTGCGTAGCACGCGTGGTTCTATCCTACTCTGATTGTTTGAGTTTTGGTTTGTATAACCATTTTGTTGTTTTCGTTTTAGCGATGGTGTCGGTGTTGTGTCATAGGACTTTATGTTCCTATCTTTGGTGACTCGTTTCCGAGGTGTCGGTTCGAGTGTGCGTCTAATTCTATGGTTGAGGCATTAGGATAGTATCAATCTTGTTTGTTTGGTTCTCGAGTGAACCGGTGTGTTTGCAACTTGTTTGGTTGTTGGGTGATTAGTTGGTTCTCGAGTGCATTGTATGGGCTTTGCATCTCGGTATGGTTGTTCTTGACTGGACGTTGTGGTTAGGGAGATGCCCTTATTTTTGGTGTATTTTGTATGTTGTTTAATTGACGCGAGGATTAAGTGGACGAAAATGCTTAGGCATGTTCCGATTTGTTCATTTTGGTCGAAATTTCGAGGACGAAAAGTTTATAAGTGGGGGAGAGTTGTAACGCCCGTTTTAATTAATATTATATTATATTAATATTTTCGAGTTACCGATCGATATTTATTTTGCGACGAAAATATTTATATTAATCGATATATCTATTAATATATTTGGCGATGTTTCGTTCGGTCCGGTTTTTATTCCGTTCGGTCCGGTAAAATATTATTCGGATCCGATATTTAATTCCCCGGAATTATTTTAATTGATTGAATTAATAATATTAGTAGATATTATTAGTGTGTTAATTTATAAGAATAGATGGGGGTGTGAGGATTAATTTGTTAGAATTGGGTTTACACCCTTGGTTGCTAGTAAGAAAACAACATATAAACCATTTCTCCTCATTTTCTTTCCATTCAAAAACACAAAGCCAAACTTAGAAACTTGAGAGAAAAAGAAAGGGTTTTGGGAGAAGAAGAGCAAGAGAAGAAGAAGAGGAAGAGCATGAGCAAGCTTGAGGATTGGGTTTTGTAGAATCATCAAGGATCCTCCAATCACTAGAGTAAGGGGTTTGATTTCTCTATCTCATATGGTTAGGTTTTGATAGTATATTTTGGATTTGGGGAAAAATTGTTAGGATGATTTATGAGTTTTGGTTGGTTGATTGTTGAAATAGTTTAGAACAGATGGATTAGGAGTAGGGATTATGGGTGTGTTTCATTGCTAGTAGTAGAAATGGAAATTATAAAATATAAATGAAAAGAAAAGAAAACTGTAAACTGTTAGAAGAAAAACCAGAAAATAAGACTGTCTGTTTGCAAGCATGGAGGAAGAAGACGATTGGACCAATGAAACAAGGGGGAGGCGCCCACCTCAGGTTGAGGGGAGGCCGTCCCCCACTTATAAGGCCCCCGCCTCCATTATGGCACAAGGGGATAGGACGTGCGTCCCTTAGGCAAGTGAAGGAGTGGAGTTTTTCTGTTTCTGTATGCAACGTTTGCTGTTTCTGCAGAATTTATTTTTCTGCATAATTTTTCCTGTTTCTGTTTCTGTCATTTTTTCCAAATCCTTATACTACTAGTTAGTATTAATAAAATATAATTAGGACATATGTGAGCCGATTAAATTTAGAATCCGATTATGTTCCGATTTTCCGATTTCGGTAAATTCGACGACGGAGCAAGTTACTCCGAATTCAACGAAAATTGACGTGCTAGCTAAGTTCGACGTGTAGAACGTAGTGGTGAGGTTAGTTTTTGAAATTACGAGTTTTTACGAGATGACCCGAAATAGGCCAATTTACGGTTAAATTGAATCGGATTACGTTTTAGTAGATTTAAGATACGTATGGACAATCCGATTTCGATGTTAACGATTATGATTAATGTCGGTTATTAGGAATAGCTTTCGCGATGATTATAGGTGTTTGACTATTTTTCCGTATTTGGAATTTAGTGAATGAATTGATAATGATGTGGTGTGATTAAACATAATGTTTTGCGACGATGTATTTATTAATGAATACTTGACAATATGTGATGCGATGATATATGTCTTTGTACATGATGATGTGATGATTATATTGATGTTGTTAATAAATGCTTCCGATTTGTGAATGCATGATTTTTGATGATGATGAATTATTGGTGATGTTTTGCATAATGCAAATATGATGCGATGATATATTTATCTGGATGTGGATAAATTATGGCGATGTGGGTTTTATGCCAATTTTGATGAGCGATGATGATGTTTTTGTTGTGTTGTTTTATAGTCGAGTCACATACATTGCATTGGCGACGATGGACTTTTATGCCAAGCGACTAGGCTTTTATGCCAAGTGTTCCTAATTATGGACAAAGCGACGGGTACCACATGCATAACATAGTCGTGTCTCATGGAGTTTTAAGATGATTTAACTTGATGAAATGCTTAATGCAAATATGATGTGATGATGGGCTTTTATGCCGAAAAGCGACGATGGGCTTTTATGCCGAAAAGCGACGATGGGCTTTAGCCAATTGTGATGATTTTATTTATGTTGCTTATGTTATTAGCCTTGTTTGATGTTGTTGTTTGATGTTGTTGTTTATGTGTTGTTGTGATGAATTACGCCGATGAGGTTATGACGATAAAGTGTAGATTATACACATTAGAATGACGATAAGAGTAAGTGAGTTTTGGATATGTGTTGGAATTGCACTTATTAATCTATACCCTTTATAATTCCGAAACTATATATATATTTTATCATGCCTTTAATTATATGTTTTGGAGTATCTCACCCTTTACTTTTTTCGCCGTTACCTTTATATTGGTAACGTGCAGGTTATGAAGACGGAGTTTATAGCTGCTATTAATCGAGTCGGTGTCGCTCTGATACGTAGCACTCGGGGGGGGGGGGGATAATTATGTTGTCTTGTTGTTGTTCTTTTGTTGTTTTTCCTTTTGTAAATAAGAATCATACTTTATGAAAATATGATTAGTTAAGGAAGTTTAATAAAGAAGATGTTTTGATTTTTATGAATCAATTTATGTTTTCCGACGATGCTATGTATCCGAGATTTATACTTTAAAGCAAATTGTTTAAAGTGATTTGGTTTTGAAGGTGTGATGCCTCAGTATTGAATTTATGAAATTTTAATTTACTCTGATTTTTACTTATAAAACCTTGGGTAATATTGTGGTGTTACACTTGCCATCTTCGCTGTTGGCATGCCATAAGGTTTCATCATCGAGATTGGTATAAGGGCGGTCGCCCCAATAACATCCAGAGTCTCGATGTTACTAATTATCGATAGGGTTGATTATTCCTCTTGTCTTTGGAGTAATTTTGTAGATTTGGTGTAAGAGCATTTCTAGCGGGTGGATGTGTCATTTCAGGAAGTAACTTACCACTTCTCAAGTGCATACACACGACCATTGTGAATAACTCATAAATGATCAACATGATACCAAGTGAATTTTCTTACAAGAAGACTTTCTTTAAAAATTTTTGCACAAACTGTCCCACTGGATGTGCCAATTTGTTTACCTGTATTTTTGGTAAATAGTCGTTAGCCTTTGAAAATGTTGCTTTTAGGATTGACTAGTAAAACCTAGGACGTATTATTATTATTATTATTATTATTATTATTATTATTATTATTATTATTATTATTATTATTATTATTATTATTATTATTATTATTATTATTATTATTGTTATTGTAAGAACATTGTAATCGAAATGATATAGCAAACTGTCAAAACTAGTCTTGAAAACAGAGTTTCTCTGCCCCTCCTCCCCTTCCTCCTCATTGAAGTATAACTAATAATACTAGTATAAACATACATCAAAGTCCATGATGCCACGTTCACACGTTACTAATCCAACCTTGCATCATCTCACTTTCTGTGCCTAGATATTGTTTCCTATTATAATCAAGATCAGATCAATAATAATGACAACCTTTTCCTTCTTCAAGTCACTTCTTTTCTTTCTTCTCACCATTTCAGGTACTTACATCATCTCCCTTTATTTCCAACCTTATATATTATTATTATTATCTCTAATTAGTCTCATTCTGTTCACACTTATATAGTACATGAATATATGATATTAGTTTTTTCTAGTATAACTTTATGATATTTCTAACTATATGTTTTCAGATTCATTTATGCAAATCAATTCCCTAAGTTTTGGAATAAACTATGGACAAATAGCAAACAATCTACCATCTCCTTCTAGAGTATCTCTTCTCATAAGATCATTGAATGTGACCAAAATCAAACTCTATGACGCTGATCCAAATGTTCTACTTGCTTTCTCTCACTCAAATGTTGAATTTGTCATAGGACTTGGAAATGAGAATCTACAAAACATTACAAACCCTTCCAAAGCTCAAAGTTGGATTCAACATCATGTTCTACCTTACCTTTCACAAACCAAAATAACTTGCATAAATGTAGGAAATGAAGTTTTCAATAGTAACAATACTCAGTTGATGTTAAATCTTTTACCTTCAATGCGAAATGTCCATTCGGCTCTTGTTAGTCTCGGGTTAGACCGATTAATTAGCGTCACGACCGCTTTTTCTTTCAACATTTTGGAAAATTCTTACCCTCCTTCATCAGGTTCTTTTAAAGAAGATTTGATTCAATATATTCAACCACTAGTCGAATTTCTCGACGAAATTAATTCGCCTTTTTTGATTAATGCTTACCCTTTTTTTGCATACAAAGATAACCCTAATGAGGTACCTTTGAACTATGCACTTTTTCAACCAAATCAAGGTTTGGTTGATCCTAATACAAATCTACATTATGATAACATGTTGTATGCACAAATTGATGCTGTTTATGCTGCAATCAAAGTGCTAGGGTTTGTGAATATTGAAGTTAGGGTTTCTGAGACTGGTTGGCCTTCTAAGGGTGATTCTGATGAAATTGGAGCTACAATAGAGAATGCAAAATTGTATAATGGAAATTTGCTTAGAAGAATTGAAGAAAAACAAGGAACTCCTGGGAAGCCTTTGGTGCCAATTGATGTATATGTTTTTGCACTTTTCAATGAAGATTTGAAAAATGGTCCTTCTTCTGAAAGAAACTATGGTCTTTATTATCCAAATGGTAGCCCTGTTTATAACATTGGATTGCAAGGTTATCTTCCTCAAGTGGTTCTTCCATCCAAATCTAATGTAAGTAAAATTCTCATTAATTTCTATGCACAGACACCACTGAAGAAAAACATGTCAGGTGTTTAACATGTGTCAATATGCTATTGTCTCATATTGATTTTTAGTATCATTGCCAATGTCGACGTGTCACGGTGTGATACATGTCTAATGGTTTAATCTACTTATATGCAGGTTTTATCTATCAATTTTCATGTATGGATAGTAGTTACATGCTTGATCTTTGCTTGGGAGCTTTCAGGATAGGAAGCATTGGAAATCCTATAAATAATATTTGTTTTATTGTTGCTATAGAAAGGTGAAGGAATATTCAAAATGATTCCGGAATTGTTTTTATATTTTCCATTTTTGTAATTTCCTTGCAATTTTTTGTCAAGGTGATTCAAATTTTCTGGTTTATTATTACAGTAATCACGAGATACCACGTTGATCATGTGAATACTGAATTTATAGTGGTGTAAAATGACTACATATAGTTATACTAGTAGAATATTTATTTTAAGTGTCTAAGGTCACATGCTAATTAGTCATACCCTCAATCATTTTATGGATCCATTGTATTCTAGCATAAATTTAATGGAAATGCATGCTATCTAATATGAATATATTACTCTGCTTTATCATGTAAATAATTTTTAAATTTCAATTTAATATAATAGAATACATGATGGAATAAAATTAATTTATATTATGAAATTAAAAGGGGGGGCTAATTTTATGCCACAAACACTATTTTGTTCTTTGCTTTATGCCATTACTATTGTACTACAATTTAAAACAGTTTGAAATATTTTAATCGGAAAATTTTGGAACCATATATTTTGTGAATTGTTGTTCTCTTAAAACGTAACTATACAAAAGTCCAAGTGGGTTGCATCAAATTATTGAGGAAAACAACAATTGCCCTTTTAGAAGGGGTGGCAAAATGTCTGTTCTATCTTCATATTTTTGGGAACAAGACAAAGTTTTAGGTCTGTCCTACCTCATATTTTGTAGGTTTTTGTAGATATGAAAATTAATAATTTTTTTAATACTTTTTAGTTGTCTTTAAGAGTGCAAACTCCGTAGATCAAAATTTTAAGACTGCGTTCTCACCTATATCCAAATTCTTTTAGACTTTCATATAGCGGACGGCGGACATGTCTATATCTCTTTCCCTCCCATTAGTATTGTCCAATGCATTTCTTAATGGACCTTCACATATATTCATGTGGAATGTAACCAATTAACATTAGAATTTAGAATGGCAATGATAAATAAGATTAATAACGTACATAAGGGTGAGGACAATGTGTTAATTAGATATTCATATACAAACAAAGGATAAGAATAGGTATGACAACTATTTATTAACCTACCCATTATAGAAAATCCATCAAAATATCTACAAAACTAGTTCACACATGAGCTTGGTCCCAATGGTATAAATTGACATGTTAATCCATCAACATGAAAGTGGAACACTCATTCAGCCATATCATGATGTCGGCAATAACATGTTCAATTGTACTATGTTTTAAATGTCTTTTTTAGAAAATATTTTGCTCAAAGCGTTAGGAAATGAGTGGCTTTCATGATAAAAGAAATATAGAATGTAGTTTGGTGAAATATTTAATACAAATTCATGTAGCTAAGTTACCAACAAACGTTTATTCAGTTGGTAATATAGGGGTTACTGAAAATGTAAATTTAAATTAATCTTTTGCAAAATGAAAGATAAACATGTTTTTATTATTTATTCATTTAGTACTTTCACCACATGCAATATATATGTTTAGGCGAGATTTTATATTAAATTTGATGTGTAAATGTGTATTCTATTTTAATATATTAAAAAAATTTTAATAGTCAATAAAGATATAAGGATATTAGTTCAAATTTTATTGCCAAAGTGGGGAAATTATTTGTGAATAATGAGTAACGTATGACATCCCGTGTGTTAATCTTGGCACCCCTATATTATTATATTGATCAAATTACTCCTTCTACTATTAATCCCAAAAATAATGTTTTGTGAAAAAAAAATTCATTGAAAATACATTGCAAACATCTAGTAAATTTCAAATTTCTGGTTTACTAGAAATTTTGCCAACACTGTAATTTTCAGTATGGCAGAAAATAAGTCTCTCTACTTATACGATCCTCAATCGACACAACCGACAGTTTCTTTGACGGATTCTTATACATATTATATTGAGCTCTTCATCACCGATGTTGTGCATATTCTATTTAACAAATTTTATTCCAAAATGTTCTACTGTTTCTAGGATATTGTTATTTTAACCTTTATATTTCAAAATTGACAAATATTTGAGACTCGATCAGATGTGTTAGCATGAGCATAGGGTATTGGGAAACAACACGGTTTATTATTGTCACTGTTCGTTATGATTCGGCTAATGGAATTCCATGGAGGATGGGTAAATTCATTATGGGTTGCGAGAAATAAGGAAATTATAAAAGAAAACATGCATGTCAAAGCAGAAACTCATTTGACAGAGATGGCACGATGGCAATGCAAGTAGTTGATGGAAGATCTTAGGTGAACTCAATCCCAATTGGTGAAGAAAGAGTCCCCTGATGATAAAGGGACTAAATCCTAATTCAACAATCACAGTTGGATATCTTGATCAAATCCAAACACAAGATTGAAACCCTAATCCATAATCCTTGAAGAACAAAACCTTGCAACTTGACGTTGAGAAGAAAATAATAGCCTTGTAGATGGATGAATAAAAAATCCCTGATAACCATGCTTCTACACCTTAATCCCATAGTCTACTGCTCGAGGAAGAATTAGAGAAATCAACCTTAATGATGTAGAAACCTCATAACCAAATAGAAGCCCTAGCTTGCACAAATACTGCTCATTTTGAACCCATGCCTTAATGAATGAATGAAATGTAAATGATCTAATGAGAATATTCAAATAAAATGCAAATGATAATCCAGGGAAAGGTAAAACTAGGAGGGTAAATTTTTTAGTGCAACAAACATATCTAAAACCTCCTATTCTGAAGACCTGACTCTGAGTGATAAAGACATAATTTATACGATCATATTGAAGAAATGCTTATCGAGATATGAGTTAGAAACATTCACCCACCTTTGGAAAAAAGTGAAAAATGACGGAAGTTTGTTTAGGTGTCCTTTCGTCTTAAACCCCCTGGGATCTCTCTGTCTTCTAGACTCTGAGTGGATGATTAAATGGTTGACAACAAGCACGTTGTGTGGTCTAAAAGTAAGACAAGTGTTATATTTTTAGCATCCATATGTTTGAAGTGGCCCATTGAGATTCACTATTTCTTGGGAACATATGAAATTATTTCTTTCACCTTCCTATTCAAAATTGAAATTTACCTTATTTAATTTTGTTATTGTTTTTTTTTTTGTCTTTGAAAAAACTATTTAACAACCTACTCCCACTCAATTCTCACACACATAGCTAGTATTTTTTCACAACCCACACTTTAAATATTTCATCCTCTAAAAACCCTTTTTACAATCGAAACCTTAACAATGGCTGATCATTAACAAACACAACTTCAACGGTAAGAGCAAAATATTCTGGCCAATGTTGTTGTCAAAATCTTTCTGAGATTTCTCTATATACTTAGGCTGATACTTTGGAAGTTCTTTGTGAATCCATTGTGGATTTTGATAACATAAAAGCAAATGGGTTTGATCTCTACGGTGACGTCGAGCTAAAAAATGGGAAGCTTTCTTCAATTGTTATGAATTCATGCAAAAGCGTCGGAATATTAGATCATCTCTCATGTTATGAGCAAGAAGATTCAAATCTCAAAAAAAAACTATTACGAAACTTAATGGTTATGATGAAAATGGAAAAAGATATTTTGGAAGAACCGCGAAGTTTCAAGACATCAAGAAAATGGTCGAAACTCTCTTTAAGGGAGATAATACTGCATCCTCAGCAAAGCTTATGAGTCATAAGCTAATGATCTGGGCAAAGATCATTTTAAGCTACATTAATCCCTAAAAAGTAGGAAACTCTCTAGACTACGTCAATTGGGGTACATAATTTATGTTGTATTTCTGGAATAAGGGTTAAAAATGGATCTCCCTGCTATGATATTCAGATACGTGAGGGACATGATAAAGGAAACCAGATCTAGAAGTATCAAAACCAAAAACTGGATGCCTTTTGGGAGACTCATTTCACACATTCTTGTAGAAAGTCAGCTAGTGAATGATCTTTCAAATATGTTTTCTGAGTTACACACCATTATTGGAAAGCCCATAAATGGAACAACTTTGAAGCACATGCATATCTTGAATAATCCAGTGGATGTTGAAGTTCGGGACAAGAATTATATTTCTACCAGAAGGGTACCCGTTGAACACTTTCTCTTGTATAATAAAGAGGAAACTTTAAATGTTTTGATTGAATATGTCAATGCATGTCAAGAGAATGATGTTGATCCTCATGATGCTATGCAACCTAATTATGGTTCTAGTGCTCCTACTGAACCAAGATTAAAGACAAAAAAGAGAAAGTTGAAGAAGAAATATTCTGAAGAAGAAATTTTCAAGACTATAATGAAGGCCAATTGGTATGAAGCCCCTGAGAATGTTTTAAAGTTCACTAGTAATGAATATGGAGAATATGTGAAAGTTGTTGAAGGCTCTAGCAATGTGTTAAATATTACTGAAGATTCTGAACAACAAAACATGAAATTTGTTGAAAATTCTGCAATTGTTCCCCCTCCTACCAAAAATTCTGAGGCTGGTGCTGCTAAAGGAACTAATGATGTTGTAGAAAACATTCCTAAATAACATGTTTACGGGGAATAGGTCTCTAAAGAACATTGTTGTGAATCGGATGCCTTGGAAACAAAATATAAATTTGTTGCTCAAGGTAGGGAAAAAGAATAAAGAACACGATGAACACAAGGATTGGTTATTAACTGCTATTCTTTCCTTTATCTTCAAAACAAGATTACAAGTATACAAGAATAACAAATAACCCTCTCACCCTAAATTAGGATTTGCAGTATGCAATGATGAGAGACTAGTATGCTATTTATAATAAACCTAACATACTAAACTAATGGGCTTTTATCACAAATACCCATTACAAGCTAACTTAGGGTACAAGCTAACTTAACCAATTGGACATAACAAACAGGCCCAATTCGATGCTAATAATCCTATCATCCTTCGACACAATAGATTTCGATCCAATATCTCACAAATCTCCACCTTGGAACAAACTCTATTATCAACTAACGAGTTAGTTTTCTTCATGCAGCTTTATCAACTGCATACAGTGGAAAACTTGCAACTAGGCAATGTCTTGGTGATCATATCAGCAGCATTATGATCAGTCGAAACCTTCAGCACTTGGACTTCTCCATGCTCGATTACCCCTCTAACAAAATGCAACCTCACATCAATGTGCTTGGTTCGCTCATGATAGGCTGAATTCTTCGACAGGTGTATTGCACTTTGACTATCACATTTAACAGTGATAACTTCCCCTTAAATTTTCAGCTCCTTAGCAAAACCTTCAAGCCACAATGCTTCTTTTACAGCTTCAGTTAAAGCAATATATTCCGCTTCAGTGGTTGATAATGCAACAACCTTCTGAAGTGTTGCTTTCCAACTAATAGTTGTACCAAACATAGTGAAAACATATCCAGAAATAGATTTTCTGGAATCCATATAACCTGCATAATCAGAGTCGACATATCCTTCGATTACTGCTTTACTATCTTCACCAAAGGCTCCACCATAAATTAAGACTCTGTTCAGAGACCCATTTATGTACCTTAGAATCCACTTCAATGCTTGCCAGTGTGCCTTTCCAGGATTCGCCATGTACCTGCTTATAAGACTTACTGCATATGCTATGTCGGGTCTAGTACAAACCATAGCATACATCAAAGAACCTACTGTCATACCCCAAAATTTGCCCTCCTACTTCTCAAAACATTTCATACATCTATGCTCAAGGATTCCTCAAGGGTTGATCAGACAAACCCTCTCCTACACAATCAACCCAAACTAGGGTTTGGCTATCCTCAGATCCAGATGAACTTCCAACATCTCCAATGGTCATCATGCCTCCTCATATGCTTCAAAGATTCTCCATGTCAAGTTTCAAGCCTCACAAGTCAAGTTTCCTCAGACAATTGCTCAGATGGTTGAAAATCAGTTGTATTGGACAAAAAGTCAATTGTGGTCAACATACAGTCAAACTTCCTGATTTTTGGTCAACATCCTCATTTTGAAGTCACATTCATCATTTGATCAAGGTTTGATCATGATTCATCAAGAAAACTCAAGATTTGCACAAAAGTCAAACTTTCCAAATTAGGGTTTTCTAGTGAAAAGTCAACTAAACTTTGACTGAGCATAACTTCTTCATACTTTCTTAGAAATTTTTCCACCGCCTCTTATTTTGAAGGAAATTCAATTCTCTACAACTTCATGTCTCACAAGAATGTTCAGAAAATGCTTCATTTGGAAGGTATGGATCAAAACATTATAGGTCCTTTTCAAAGTCAACAAAAAGTCAACTTTTTGTTTTGAAGATTTATTGAGCATGGAAACTCCAATTGAGATGAAACCAAAGAGGTTGTTTAGAGGACACCACGAGCTTTCTAAAAAGTCCAAGAACACTCAAAAATGTGGAAAATTGAGCAAGATACACCTTGTACAAGTTGGGTATTTTTGGACAATTGCACAAAGAGAGATATTTGTCAAAATCCAATTTTTTCCAAATGGGCCTATAATTATATGATCCAAACTTGTTCATAATATTATTTGTGACCTATTGATGCCTTGCCACGACCACATTCTATTTTTTTGATTTATTTTTGAATTTAAAAGCATTTAATTCAAATTTAAATTATATAAAATATGAAAACAAGGTATATTTTCAAATGGATTGGATTTTTATCAAACTTGAGGTCCAAGATAGCCCACAAGACTTGTCAAATTCGTGCTAGCTCTCATATGGAAGAGAAAATCAAATTTTCAAAAGATTTGATTTGATTCGAAAGAGAAATTTTTTTGCATTCAAGAGGAGATCTTTTTTCATTCTTTTTGCTCTCATTCCTCACTCTATAAATATTGATCATATTGCACAAAGCCAAGGACGAAACCCTAGCCCTACAACAACCCTTATTTCTCTCAAATTTTTTTCAAAGTTGTGAAAATTCGAATTCTTGCTCCAGCCACTTTCAGCCTCTCTCAATCGTTCCATTGTGTTCCTAGGGTAAGTTTGAGTAAGTATACACCAAGAACCATGGTTGAAACAGCTTGAATCGAGCCATACATGATCATACATATTCATGATTTTCTTGAATTTGCATTTTTATTATCTGTGCGTTTTAATTGAAACTAACCTTTCCAATGTGTTCATGAGATGCTATAGGATAAATCCAGGCCATCGTTTTACAGTTTGAACGTTGGAAACTCGGTTTGCCATGTTTAGGGTTTGAAAATTTGTTGAGCTTGAGCTGGTTGCTGCATTTTCAATCGAAACTAACATCACCATTGAACTCGCAGCCATCGATTTAGGGGGGTAGGGTATCCCTTTGCCATTTATTTCTCTTATTTTGCAGGATTGAAAATCGAAGCCGCCGGAGAAGAGAACTGGAGCTAGGGCTCCGGCGTCGTTGAATTCGTTTGAATCCGGCATGGCATGCGTGGCAGTTTGGCTCGTTCTGTTTCGCTCATCCGTTAAACCTGGACCCCACATGGCTGACTGTGCGTTGAATTCACAAAATCATGACACGATTGCACTTATAATCCATTCTTTGCAATTTCCAAACATCAAATGCACGCTGGTTCAGTGGCAAAGGCAAGCAAAGGGGTAGATTCTCTCAATGGTCACCAGTTCGATCCCTGGCAAGACCATCTTCTTTTTTACTTTACAAAACTAACTTATATTTTTCTATTTTCTTTTTCTTTAATATTTTCATCTAATTTAATTTATCTTTAATATTTTTTATCATGCATCTAAAAAACTCCAAAAAAATATTTATTTTTTGTATAATTATCAGAAAAATACTTATTTAATTTTTAATATAAAAATTATTATTTTTGCATGCATATTTAATTTAATTACTAATTAATCATTTAAATAACTTTTAATTGCTTTTAAATTACCAAAACGATCCAGAAAATTACCAAAAATTTATCTTATCATATTAATGTCATTACTAACATAAAACCTTTTTCCTCATTCAAGAATATTTGTTTTTACTAACATTTTCCTCTTATGCAATTTTCTCGTATTTCCGATTATGTATCTGTTCACAGGTTGTAACGTTTCAGACGATTTTTCTCGCTTTCTTTTTTTCAATTATATAACTGCCTATGGGATGTAATAGTTTAATTAGGGCTTTTATTTTCCGCACTCTTATTATGTAACTGCCCCAAAGCCATGTAATAGCGTAGGACTTTATCTTTCCGCACTTTACATTTCCGCAATTTATTTTCTGCACCCTATAAAATGCTAGTAATTAGGCGTGTATGGCAAGATAAAAAAATTGGACATAGATCACTCATAATTTCAAGATAACATATAACTGAATTGACACACTCTTTTCACACATGCACCCCTTAGGGTAATTCTCTCTTGTTGCCTTTACGAATACAAATGGTCAAGTCCCTCGAACGTAGAGGTATTCTAGCACTGTTGCCTACAAAACAAATCATCATAGTCCCTTCGATACAAAGATCATAGACCCACGATGTCGCCTACGAATACATGATCTTGACCCTCGATTATTGCCTACGAAAAGTGATGATAGTCCCTTCGAATGTGCTAGGATACTTCCTACAAGTTGCCTTTTATGACCATCCGATGTCCCTTCGAATGTCCCTCTTACATCCAACAAATATGGTTACCTACCAACTAATGGTATGGATAGCACTACTCTAAAGGAACGTAAAACAACACGAAAACGACCAATTCTGAGTAGGTAATAAGACTTTTAGTTGCTTGCTCAAATCAAATACTTTTCACACCTCACACTTTTGTCAAAGTTCAAACTCTTTTTAAAACAAAACATTTCCAAACACTTTGTATACATTTCTACATGAATCATTACAAAGTCAAAGCGAAATGCCTTTTCAAAACACTTTTTAAACACACAGAAAGCACTTTTTTTAAAATGATCTAAGAGCAACTAAGAGCCCGTAGATAACTACAGATGGAAAGGGGTGCTAATACCTTCCCTTTACATAACCTTCTCCCTTACTCAGAATCTAACGAAGGTCTTTTTCTGTACTTTTTACCTTCCCTTAATTGGATAAAAGAAAAGTCGGTGGCGACTCTTGCTATCCGCACATTTGCGATACAAAAATCACAAAGTCATTTCACCGTATTACACCTACTACATTAGCATATGGGATGCTATTCATATAAGTTCTTTCGACCTCAGTACTGGGACATTGATCAATACTTAACTTGAATTAAGGGTTTGTTGGAGTCACAACAGGCTTCGAATTCGACATACCAAACTTTTCGAGAATCTTTCGTAAATATTCCTCTTGAGATAATCATAACTTTGACTGTTTTCTATCTCTTCGAATGTCAATTCCAAGAATCCTGGAAGCTGCTCCTAGATCCTTCATTTCGAACTCCTTATTGAGTTCAGACTTCACCCTCAATACCTCTTCGACATTGTTACTTGCTATGAGAATATCATCAACATAAAGCAACAAAATAACAAATGAATTACCAGGACGAAATCTGAAGTAAACACAGTGGTCGAACTGACTTCTAACGAAACTTATGCGTGTCATGAATTTGTCGAATCTCCTATTCCACTGTCAAGGATATTGTTTCATCCCATATAAATATCTATTCAACTTGCACACATAATCTTCCTTTCCCTTTTCGACATACCCTTTAGGTTGCCTCATCAGGATTGTTTCATCTAGATCACCATACAAGAACGCAGTCTTCAAATCCATCTGTTCTAGTTCAAGATCGAACTATGCCACCATGGCAAGCAATGTTCGAATGGACCTATGCTTCACAACAGGAGAAAACACATCATTGAAATCTATACCTTCTTTCTGAGTGAAAGCCCTTGCAACTAACCTTGCCTTGTATCTTTTCGACGCCACTCCTTCGATTCCTTCCTTAACTTTGAAAATCCATTTATTGACTAACCTGGCTCTAGCAGGTTTCTTGATCAATTCCCAAGTGTTGTTATCATGAAGAGACTTCATCTCATCATCCATGGCCTTCAGTCATTCAGTCTTATTTTGACTCCTCATAACTTCCTTATAGTCTTGGTTCTTCGTCTAGAACCTCACTTGCAGAGATTAAGGCATAAGCTATAAGATCTGCATACCCAAACTTTGAGGTGGTTTGATGACTCTTCGTGTCCTATCTCTTGCCAATAGATAGTCATCAGCGGTTTCCTCAACTTCATCAACATCATCGCTTCTTGACTTTATCGGGATATGCAATTCGGCATCAACATGCTCCACCTCAACAGAATCTCTACTTCGACTCTTCGTCGATATACGCACTTAGACCAACATCATCCGTTTTCTTGAAAGCCATTTCGCTTCATTGAAAATAACATCTCGTGGTGATAATTCTTACGTGACGACTCAGGCACCATAGCCTATAAGCTTTGACTCCTTGGGATATCCATGAACATGCATTTAAGAGCTCTAGGTTCGACCTTGTCTTGCCTAATGTGAGCATAGGCTACGCGCCAAATACTCTCGGTTTGTCGAGATTTGGCGGATGTCGACCAAACTTCTTCAGGTGTCTTCATATCTAATGCAGTCGAAGGACATCTATTTATCAGATATGTTGCTGTCAAAATAGCCTCAGCCCAAAACACCTTCTTTAATCCAGCACTAGTCAACATGCATCTAACTCTCTCCAAGATGGTTCGATTAAACCTTTCAGCCAAACCATTTTGTTGTGGAGTGCTGCGAGTTTTGTGCCTTGCAATACCGGAGACAAAAGGCGCCGAATGCCTCATTGCAAAATTCAAGACCATTGTCTGTTCTCAACCTCTTGATCTTTCTGCCAATTTGGTTTACGACCAGAGCCTTCCAACCTTTGAAATTCTCAAAAGTTTTATCCTTAGTCTTCTGAATGAATACCCATAACTTTCTGGAATAATCATCTACTATGGATAGAAAATACCTTGCTCCACGAATGTGATGGACACCTTGGGCCCCAAAGATCGGCATGGATGTAATCAAGGGATCCATGTGTTCTTTGTTTGCCTTTGTTGAACTTCACTCGCAAGATTTTCCAAGTACAGGGTTCACAAAACTTGACCTTTCGACTTTGTCTCCACCAAGCAAATTTTGTTTCCCAATTCGACCAAACCCTTTCACGACATGGCCTAATCTCATGTGCGGTTACATCTTCGACAAAGATTTCGTGGATGCAACATTTGTCGAACCACTTACAACTTCCACAAGGGTATACAAGCCTTGTTTCTTCACGCCTCTCAAGACTTCCTTCGACCCTTCATAACTCTTAGGATACTTTTCTCTCCTTGAAAACATATCCTTTCTTGTCGAATTCACCAAGAGAAATCAAATTTCTCTTGAAATCAGTACATACGACTTGATCAATAACCTTATTGACTCATCATGGAGTTTGAATCTCACGGATCCCACACTGCAATCTTGCAAGCTTTGTTGTTTCCCAATGGATCCACCATCTTGATCACATAATTCCTCGAACAAGTCTTTGTTTGGAGTCATGTGCCAAGTGCACCCAGAATCCATAATCCATTCCTTCGACGAGTTGCTGCTCGAAACCACAAGAACATCAGATGAGCCGAAATCATCTTGAACAATAGCTGCATTACCATTATCCTTTCCTCCATGATTTTTCAGGCGTTTAGGGCACACTTTTCTTGTGTGACCCTCCTTCTTACAATGATAGCATTGAATACTAGATGCTTCACCACTGTAAAACTTCTGCTGACTTTTACCTTTCTTCTTGTCGAACTTATTATCCTTTCGCAAGAATTTTCCTTTAACGACCAAACCTTCACCAACCGTCGAAGGTTTATGCTCCTTTCGTTCATTCAAGTCCTTCGAATACAAGGCTGATTGAACCTCTTCAAAGGTCAGGGACTCCCTTCTATACAAGAGAGTTTCTTTGAAGTGGGCATGTGATCTGGGCAACACGCACAACAGCAACAACGCTTGATCTTCATCATCGATCTTCACATCGATATTTTCAAGATCAAGAATCGACTTTGAACATATCCAATGCTACCAACACTTTGTCTTCAATCATCTTGAATGAATACAAAGCTTGCTTCAGGTAGAGTCGATTCACCAATGATTTAGTCATGTACAAACCTTCAAGTTTCACCCATAACCCTACCGCCGTCGTCTCCTTTGATACCTGTTGAAGAACCTTATCACCAAGGCTCAACAAAATTGCGCTGTGGGTCTTCTCTATCATTGCCTTCTTCTCAGCTGTCGTTAACGCTTCGTTCATGGATGACTCTCCCTTCAACGCTTCCAAACAACCTTGCTGAACTAGTAGGGCTTTCATCTTCAAGCGCCACAGACCAAAATCGTTCACTCCGGTGAACTTTTCAATCTCATACTTTGTCGAAGGCATCTTCTCCATGCTCACTGCACCAGTTTGTTGTGAATTGGATGCCTTGGAAACAAAATATAAATTTGTTGCTCAAGGTAGGGAAAAAGAATGAAGAACACGATGAACACAAGGATTGATTATTAACTGGTATTCTTTCCTTTATCTTCAAAACAAGATTACAAGTATACAAGAATAACAAATAACCCTCTCACCCTAAATTAGGATTTGCAGTATGCAATGATGAGAGACTAGTATGCTATTTATAATAAACCTAACATACTAAACTAATGGGCTTTTATCACAAATACCCATTACAAGCTAACTTAGGGTACAAGCTAACTTAACCAATTGGACATAACAAACATGCCCAATTCGATGCTAATAATCCTAGCATCCTTCGATACAATAGAGTTCGATCCAATATCTCACAAACATGTTTCTAATAAAAAAAATTCTAAGGAACTCATATCTAAAGATCGTGTGTCTGAAGAATGTGTTGTTGAAAATCCTTATGCTACAGGATTGGGTACCAAGAACATAAAGTTTGTATCTGTTGAAGTCACACTCACAATCAGGATCTCTGTAAGTCCTCTAATACCATGACTTACACTCTTTTTGATTATGCTAATATTATAGCTCGATCAATAGTTTTCCCAGATCACCAAACTCCCCCTAAAAGTAAAACATTTGGTAATATATTCAAACCTTCTAAAGAACCTGAAACTTTTCAATAGTAAGAAACCATAACAACTTATGAAAAACCCATTCAATTTTTTGAATTATAAGCACACAAAGAAACTGAAAATGAAAATCAACCACCTCATTCTTCTGAACTCACCCTCTTCAAACATCAACATGCCTCTAACACTTCACCCATAAACACCTCATCTTCTATTTTAAATCAAATTAAGACCTGTTTTTGCCAATTTTGATGAATCTTGGCAAGGAACCCATGTTGCTCTAGCTAATTCATCAAGAATTGAAAATAATTGTTCAATTATGAGAACTAATATGTTGTAAACTATTCTGGACTGGGCCTATGGTTGACCCAATGTCAAGAACGACCCAATCTATGTCTATGTCGAGGACGACCTAACGTGCTAGCCCAATCCATTAGGGCCAGTGGAGAACAAGTTTCCCACATGCTCCTCACCCAAGGACACATGACCAACTGAACTCTCTCATCTCGCACAAGTGGATGAACCGTTAGGCCTTCGTAACAGGAAAGTTCATTCACTACATGTGGATTGTGGAACATTTGATCTATAACGATGATCATATGTTACTCATCCTTAGTTTAACGTGAGAATCCTAACAGTCATTCAGTATGGACCTGAACACTCATCCCACAACAAAGACCATTGGCCCAATGCTGGAGGCTACCTATAAATACCCTCCTCTGCATGAGGGTTTGGTATTCTATTCTCTAACTCTTTTTCACTTAGCTTTTCACCAGAACTAACTAAAGTATAAGAGTGTATACAGGTACAGCCCTTCTTAGTTGATCATTCGAGACTTCACCCATGTCAGAGACCACTTATTCTGATTGTCGGTAAGATTGTAAACATTCCCTCATCTAAAACTGAGTCTGAAACTACCCCACATCCCTCTCAAGCAAACTCACTTGACCATACTCCTCACAAACCTTGTTTTGATGAAGCTTTATTTTTAATGGAATACAACTTTGCTGAGAGTTTACACTTTATGAGACATGATGTCATAAACTATCCCACTCTTTTTAATTGATGACAAAAAGGGAGAAAAAGAGTAATGATTTTGATATATATGTTTCCCTAAACATAATCTAAACATATGACTTATCCTGTTGGAACTTTTATATACAGACAAATTTGGATCTAATTGTTATGTTCATATTTTCTCTAAAGAGATCACGTGTGCACATTTTGATGATTGATGACACTATTATTCTGTTTAAGATTTTTCTTGTTCTTAGAAGGATCTTGAAAACCTCACTCTTATGTAATTGAAAATTTTAATATGTTTAAGCTTAGAGGGAGCTTGAAAATCTAACTCTGATATTTCAAACTAATGTGTGTGACTTTCATGTTGATTAAACCAGGAACGTTTCTTATGATTAAGATTTTCTAGAATATCAAAATTCTCTAAGTTTTAATCTTAGGGGGAGCTTGCAAACCTAACTCTGAAGTAGTCATGAAAATTTTCGATAATATTCTTAGGGGGCTTGCAAATCTCACTCTATTAAAGTTAGTTTTAATAAGTTTTAAACTCAGGGGAAGCTTATGAACCTAACTCTAACATTTTTAACAATAGTGCGTTTATCAAAGAAAATTGTTCATCAAAACATGTTGTATTGTCATCATAAAAAAGGGGGAGATTGTTGGAACAAGTTTGGTTCGTCAACTAATTCTTGAAGTTTTGATGATAACAAGTACACTTGTGTGGAGAAATTTTTTGTACTCAAACTATTATTCAGTAAGCATATCTAAAATAAAGCAACTCTAACTCTAAAGAAGTCAAGTTTGAATGCATCAAATGATGAGCTAAGCACATATATTATATAAAGATCAGCAAAATCTAAAGACTAACGAAATCTGAAGATTGAAAACTTCTGATGCAAATAGACTCTGTTATAAAGAATGACTTTGAACCCGGAGCAATCTTCATCATTATCTATCTGAAGCCTCTAATTCAAAGGGATAACGTCTGAAAGAATATCTTGAAGAAGCAACAACTTAAATAAAGCATCTGGGTTATTAAGGCAGTGCATCTACAAGAATATACCTAGAAGACCTCTAAGATAGACTCTAACTCTTTACGACTCTGATATCTCAAAACACTAAAGACTTACTATGGTCACACTTCATTATAAATTATCATAACCCTCTGACTCAAGAAGTTAATTATGAAGAAAAAGACAACGACTTTGACCTCTGTCAAGCTTCATTTAATTATATCAGAAGCCTCTGATTAATAAAGTTAGCTATGAATGGATTTTGTGTGGAAAATTGTAAAAGTCAATATCATGTGACTACAATACTACATCCTACACACTACCCTAGAAATCAGGATGGAGGACTGTACATTATATTGTTACTAGGGATGGGGAAAAAACCCGTACCCGTGGATACCCGCGGGTAAAACCCATCACGGGTACAAGTATGATGGTTCAATGGAGGTAAAATAAACGGATATTTAGTTACCCGTTTATTTATGGGTATGAATATGGATTTGATGGTACATGTACTCATGGATATCCGTATCCATTAATAATTAGAAAAAAATACTTAAATATTAATTTGTTTGATCAAAATTGTTGTTATTTTGTTAAATATGATATTGTTATTACTATTATTTTGATAAAAGAATAAATAAAATGAATGTGATTTATTTTTGTTATTATTTATTATGTGTTAAATTTGAAAATAATTGTTTAGTCTTTAAAAGAGATTAAAATATTAGTTATTTAAATATATATTTTTTTAAAATATATTTAAATAATAGTATTCATGGATACCCGTAAATACCCGCGAGTATCTCAAAGTTCACAGATATTCATCTAACGGATACTCGCACGGGTATGGGGCGGGCACGAATATCATATTTACTAAACGGGGCGGGTAGTAGGAGAACCCTACCCGTACCCATGGGTACCCATTGCCATCCCTAAGTGTTACTGCTCTCACATGTTTCATCATCTATCCTAGGGCTACCAATGTCACTCTACTTGGTTACTAGCTAACGTCTCCAACAACTATTTGTTGTGTGGTTACTCAAACTCTCCTTCTCCAATGAATCTATTTTCTTTATCTATTTAGAGAGGAATTGGAATATTATAGAGATATGCAGATAATATACATAAAAGAGTGAGAGACACTATAATGAAGTTGCTCAAGAAGAAGATACACATAAGAAGAAGAAAATATGTGTAAAACTTCATGAAAATATGAAAGAGTATTCAAGAAGATCAAAGAATACTTTGAATAAATAAATATATGGAGTTAAAGTAACAAATTAACACGTTGCAAAAAAAAAAAGAAGATTCAGATAGAAGAAGAAAGCAACTGTTAAGAAAATCTTCAAGAACAACAAGAAAGAAACACTTAGTGATTTATATTTCAAGATATTTTAAGTGTTATATTTTAAAGCTTAAATATGTGTAATCTGCTTGCATAGAAGCAATTATGTATACACACGATAATTGTATTTAACCAGTTGGTTAAATTTACTTGAGTGAATAAGGTTAGTTAGGATACTCGAGATGTCATTGACAGTTTTTCTTTGACTTGTATTTCCTTGAGTGACTAAGGTTAGTCAGAATATTGGAGATGTCATTTACAAGTTATCTTTGAGTTGTTTTTCCTTAAGGGACTAGGGTATAGTCTGAATCCTTGAGAAGACATTGATGGGTAGGCTTTGTGATTGTAATCATGGAATTTATTATTGGATTAAGTCCTTGTTGATAAGGTAAACTCACCCTGGTGGCCGGACGAACCTTGTTAACATTAAACTAGTATAAAAATAATTGTATTATTTATAATTGTTTCCTTTAAGTTGACTGTGTTTTGAATTAAAGAAAAAAATTTAAAAACCTAATTCAAACTCATGTTTCTTGTGTTTTTGTGAACCTTCAATTTGCACTGTCAACTTGATATTCAAATCAAGCAAGAACCATATTTGCTCGGTCAAATTAATGTCCCAAAAAATATTATATTATAAACATGTATTAAGAGACAAAGATTAAAACTTGAATTCCATTTCATTCATATTTACAAAATAAACTCACATATACTGTAAACTTGAATTCCATTTCATTAATCTAAAGTTATATCATCAATTTGTACATTAAAAAATTTATAACTAAGAAACATAAATTTTTTCACAAATGTTTCCTCTTCATTGTGTTCTTGAGAGCCACTTGAAGGTCTTCTAACTCTTGCTTTTGTGCATCAATTTTTCCTCTTTGATCTTCATTTTCTTTTGCTAACTTTTCTAATCTCTTTCTTTGCTTCATGATAAATATATCTTTATCATCTTTAACTTTATCATGATACCGAGCAAAATAATCTCATCCATTTTTAGTATAACACTACATGAATTTACAAAAACGTTACACAAAAATAACTAAGCGTGGACATCGAAAACACTGCCAAATTAAAATTGAAAGATTAGAAGACAAATCATACCTTGTAGTATGGACATCCCCAAAATTACTTCCCAAAATACTTAATTGTTGTTGCCCTTCTAAGTACAACAAAGTTTTCACAAAAACAGCTAGAACCTCGTTGCTTTTTTGAAGAAGATGAATAACGTCTAGTGTCACATCCTAGATTTTTATCCAAGATATTATTGAAAATTTCCTATTAAAATGCGGCTATATTTTTTTTGTAATAAAAATGAGAAATTATAACAATAAATGAAAATAAAATGTGAAGATCTATAGATTTGATAAAATGAAGTAATAGTTTGAAAATTCTTATCGGAAGAAAATCCATATATCTGCATCTTTAAGTGGTCTAGAGCTAAAATAAAATAAATACAAATATTGTACCGCGACAAAAAATTATTAAATAATATCTAAGTTTGTAAAATCCCTTGGTTTCCCCGTACGCGCTTCAACCAACACATTCAATCATGTCCTTCTCTTTGAGTACCTAAAATGTTAATTGTAAGGGTCAAATTCCATATCCATATTGAATCATAGTCACCATAAGAATATCATAAAATAGTAGCACAAATTTCACCAATTAAAATATTCTTTTTATATTAAATGTAATGCAATGTGACTAAGACAACTATATGAGACACAAATGATTCTAATAAAATCAATAACTCATTCCAATGGAAACTGCCACAAAGACCCGAAAAGCGTCACACTTGTCACAAAGGCTACTGTCACACAGGCCCGAAAAACATCATATTTTCAACAAAAGCTACTGCCACACAGGCTCGAAAAACATGATACTCACCATGACACATGTCTCAATAATTTAATAAAGTCATTTTTCTAAAATAAACCATGTGCTGTCAAAACTACCAGGAACTAGTGCTCCTTATACACTCTTCATCGATTTAGGTACTTCTCACCCAAACAATTCATAAGTCATTTATATATAATATTTTATGTTACTAACTCAAATTAATACATCATGATCACTTACATTCCAAACACATAGCAGTACAAAAATATCAATTATTTATTAATAGAATATATGCATAACAGTAACTGTTAGAGTCGCAGCGAAAATTTGGCTTCTAATAATGATATGAAACACAACTCACTAAAGTTGAACAAGAGAAATTATATAACATGAACAACGAATTATTGTATGAAGAAATGTCTAAAGAAGAAAGAATGATTATTATAAAGCTGATAATAACTTTGTTACAAATGGATATTTCTATTGTATATCTAACAAACTTATGCTTCAGTTTATATAGTAATCTACATACTATAATTTGAGCGAAGCATATTACAAAACAATTACAAACCATTGTTTTTCTATGGTTTCTCCTGAGTTATTACTCATCAACCTTTATCTGAGTAAATGTTGCAGTAGACTTTCAACCAATCCATATTTAGTTTTTACTAAATATGTCCACAATTCTCCACCTCGTTCATAATTTGAAATATTCAAATTTTGGACGAATATGGAATACAACTTAGCAAGTTCAAGCAGTGTTGAAACTTGCTACCTGACACAACTTTGGTTAACATGTCCGCTGGATTCTAGTCAGTATGTACCTTCGTAAGAGAAATATGACCTTCCTCTACGACATCCCGTGCAAAATGATACCTTACATCAATATGCTTGGTTCGAGCATGATGAACCTGATTCTTAGCCAAATGAAGCGCACTTTGACTATCACACCTCAGTTTCACATGTTCTTGTTTCATACCGAAATCATCTAGAAGACCCCTCAACCATAATGCTTCCTTCACTCCTTCTGCTACTGCCATGTACTCGGCTTCTGTAGTAGAGAGTGCCACTGTAGACTGTAACATCGATCGCCAACTAACTGGAGCACCATGTATTTGAAACACATAACCAGTTGTAGACCGTCGTCTATCTAGATCACCAGCATAATCTGAATCAACAAATCCGCTTATTTGACATGTATCTCCACCAAAACACAAACATGTGTCAATGGTACCCTTTAAGTACCTCAAAATCCATTTCACCGCTTCCCAGTGTGCCTTTCCCAGATTCGCCATGAATCTACTAACAACACTTATCGCTTGTGAAATATCCAGACATGTACATACTATAGCGTACATCAAACTGCCAACTGCACTAGCATAAGGTACATTTTCCATGTTTGCCTTATCTTTTGCAGTAGTGGGAGATTGATTACCAGAAAGCCTAAAATGTGGAGCTAATTGAGTAACCACTGAATTAGCACCTTTCATTCCAAACCTTTCAACAACTCTCTCTAAATAGCCCTTTTGACTCAAAAACAGTATTCGGTTTGTCCGCTCTCTTCTAATCTCCATACCCAATATTTTCTTTGCAGCGCCCAAATCCTTCGTCTCAAACTCTTTACCAAGTTTATACTTCAGCTTATCTATCTCCACCTTGCTTTTTGAAGCAATAAGCATGTCATCGACATATAATAATAGATAGATATAATCACCTCCATGAAGCTTCTGAATATAGACACAACTGTCATAACTACTTCTAGAGAAACCTTGTTTTATCATGAAAGAATCAAATCGCTTGTACCATTGTCTAGGAGATTGTTTCAACCCGTAAAGTGATTTTCTCAAGCGACATACCTGACTCTCTTTACCCTCAACCTTGTAACCCTCAAGTTGATACATATATATTTCTTCATCTAAGTCTCCATGCAAGAAGGCTGTCTTCACGTCTAGTTGTTCCAGCTCAAGATCACCATGAGCTACTAAACTTAATAGCACCCAGATAGAAGTATGTTTCACCATCGGAGAAAATATCTCATTGTAATCAACTCCTTCCTTTTGTGCAAACCCCTTGGCCACTAGCCTAGCCTTATATCTTGTACCGCATGACTTAGTATGATCTTCTTTTCTTTTATACACCCATTTACAACCAAAAGCAGTCTTTCCCCCGGGCAATGAGACCACCTCCCATGTCTTGTTCTTGTGAAGAGATTGCATCTCTTCCTCCATATCAACCAACCAACTCTCTCTATCTTTGTCTTTGATAGCTTGCTTGAAGGTGACCGGCTCATCATCTTCAGTTGAGAGTGCATATTCCACCAAGTTAACCTGCCCATAATGCCTCAGAGGTTTGTCTGACCCAAACTTCTGAACTAGTTTATAATTTCTCTTTGGCCTAGTGGTATCCAAAGATTCCTGCTGTTGTTGTTGTAACACATGTGTATTTTCATGCTGAACCTCCTCATGATCAAGTTCATCCTCTTCCTCGTCTTCACTAGCGATAGGATTCTCCACCTGACTACAACTAGAATCTGGTTGGTCTTCAAATTCTATCTCAATAACTTGCTTATTTGATATTGTCACATCACCATCGTTAGGATTTATAGCTTTTGACAAAGCTACCATAGATTTTTTTATCAAATGTAACATCCCTGCTAATCACAAACTTAGAATCTTCTATACTCCAAAGGTGATAGCCTTTGACCCCTGTTGCATATCCTAGAAAGATAGCTTTCTTGGCTCTATTATCAAGTTTACTATTCTTGACATGATAATAGGCCGTGCATCCAAAGGTTTTCAGTTTTTCATAATCAGCATGTTCACCTGACCACACCTTATAGGGTGTGTCTCCACCTAAACTCGAATGTGGGGATATGTTTACAACATAGCAAGCTGTAGCAACCGACTCTGCCCACCATTCTCGACCTAACCCAGAATTAGAGTGCATACACCTCTCTTTCTCAAGAAGTGTACGGTTCAGCCTTTCCACGACTCCATTCTATTGTGGTGTGCCTCTGACCGTCCAGTGCCTAACAATACCTTCTTGATCATAAAAACTCTTGAAAGCTCCATCTGTATACTCTGTACCATTATCCGATCGTAGAGTTTTCAACTTTCTACCCGTTCTGTTCTCAACCATTTCTTTCCAACACTTGAAAATATCAAATACCTCATTTTTATGATTAAGAAAGTAAATCCAAGCATACCTCGAATGATCATCAACATATGTAACAAAGTACCTCGAACCATCCTTAGAAGTAACTGGAGCCGGACCCCAAACGTCAGTGTGCACGTAGTCTAATATTCCCTTGCTTTTATGCTTACTTGTAGAAAACTGCAACCTATGTGCTTTTCCATACACACAATGTTCACAAAATTCCATGTATGGCTTTTCCATGTTCTTCAGCAAACTTTTCTCACCAAGCAGTGATAGACCCTTTTTAGACATATGCCCAAGGCGCATGTGCCACATCCTCGTACATTCAGTTTGGTCTTTACTTATTGATTGCCAAATCACGGTTGGTTTCCCCATAAGAGAATCTGATTTTGTGGCGAACCCTTCATCACAACCAACGAACCACGAACAACCTTTAAGCCTCCATTTTCCAAGATTATTTTGCAACCGTTTTCCTCTAATACACTAAGAGAAATAAGGTTTTTCGCAAATTAGGGACATGTCTCACGTTCATCAAAGTCCTTACCACTCCATCATGCATCTTGATTCGTATTGTACCATACCCCATAATTTTGCAGGCATGGTTATTCCCTATTAAAACTGTACCACCATCTGTGCTTTTGTAGGTAGTAAACCACTTCCTATTTGGGCACATATGGTGTGAAGCTCCTGAATCAAGCATCCATCTCCCGGAGATATCATGGTCTTGCTCTGAGACAGAGAAACAATCATTCTCACCATTTGAGACATAACTCGCCTCTTGCAAATCTTGTAGTTTACCTTTGGATTTGTTGTCGTTGTTGGTATAATTTTTAAATAATACCCTCTTATTTGGACAATTAAAACTGTACCACCATCTGTGCTTTTGTAGGTAGTAAACCACTTCCTATTTGGGCACATATGGTGTGAAGCTCCTGAATCAAGCATCCATCTCCCGGAGATATCATGGTCTTGCTCTGAGACAGAGAAACAATCATTCTCACCATTTGAGACATAACTCGCCTCTTGCAAATCTTGTAGTTTACCTTTGGATTTGTTGTCGTTGTTGGTATAATTTTTAAATAATACCCTCTTATTTGGACAATTTGCTTTAAAGTGCCTAAGCTCACCATATTTAAACAACGTTCTTTCCGCATGAGCTCTAGATTTTGATCTAGACTTGCCGCCCTTACCTTGTCCTCTTTCATTAGTCCTCCCTCTAGTAACAAGCAATCCTTGAGCCTGTTCGTTATTTTCTCCACCATTAATAGACATCCCACTAGTAGCAACCTTTCGAAGATCATCCGCTAATAATGAAGTTCTAGTCTCATCCATGGTTAGAGTATCACCCACAAGCATCAATGTTTGAACTAGATTTTCATACTTCTTGGTCAATGAAAGAAGCAACATAAGTGCTTGGTCTTCATCATCAATATTCACTCCTATATCCTTCAAGTCCGATATAATCCTATCAAACTTGTTGACATAATCACGGATTGGGGTGCCTTCCTCTATCTTGCATGTATACAATTTGGATTTCAAGTAGATTCGATTTGTTAGAGTTTTCGTCATGAAATTTTTCTCTAACTTTGACCACACGCCAACAGTCGTTGCTTCTTCATTAACCAAGAATGCAACATCCCTCTCAAGGCATAAGATTATGGTTGCCCGTGCTTCAAGAACTAACTCTTCTCAATCATTATCCTTCATACTCTCAGGTTTCTGTTCTGCTAACGCCTTGTGTAACTTTTGTGATATAAGCAGATTTTTCATCTGTATCCTCCAATAGGAAAAATCATTTTTCCCATTGAACTTCTCTATTTCATATTTCCTAACCTTGACGGTCCCACTAGTAGAAGCCATTATCTTCGATAACCAATAAAAATAATAAAGTTTTACCACTCTACAATTTTACAATTGGCTCTAATACTAATTGTTAGAGTCGCAGCGGAAATTTGACTTCTAATAATGATATGAAACACAACTCACTAAAGTTGAACAAGAGAAATTATATAGCATGAACAATGAATTATTGTATGAAGAAATGTCTAAAGAAGAAAGAATGATTACTATAAAGCTGATAATAACTTTGTTACAAATGGATATTTCTATTGTATATCTAACAAACTTATGCTTCGGTTTATATAGTAATCTACATATTATAATTTGAGCGAAGCATATTACAAAACAATTATAAACCATTGTTTTCCTATGGTTTCTTCTGAATTATTGCTCATCAACATGCTCATCAACATTTATATGAGTAAATGTTGCATTAGGCTTTCAACCAATCCATATTTAGTTTTTACTAAATATGTTTACAATAGAAGTTTGTTAGATATACAATAGAAATATCCATCTGTAACAAAGTTATTATCAGCTTTATAATAATCATTCTTTCTTCTTTAGACATTTCTTCATACAATAATTCATTGTTCATGCTATATAATTTCTCTTGTTCAACTTTAGTGAGTTGTGTTTCATATCATTATTAGAAGCCAAATTTGCGCTGCGACTCTAACAATAACATACTATAACACTAAGAATTGCACAATAATAACAGTAGAGTATGCCGAACCGCCAAGTAAATCATAATATTGCATTTGTTCTTTTTACTTGTACATAATCAAACTTTTGGTTCACATTTGAAAAAAAACTTATTAATGAACACACTATATATATATATATATATATATATATATATATATATATATATATATATAGCAATCATGATAGGAGTACATACCATCTAATAACTAAAACTACACTTGCTAACTAATAAAGAAGGACTATACGGATAGTAAATAATCGCAAGCACAATTAAATTAGAGATGCAATTAATAACAAAGTTTATGTTGGTGATTTTAGTATCACCAATGTATTTTAGTAGTAATGTGATTTACTAAAGGCCAATGCAATTATACGTTAAGTTCGAAAACGAGTTAGGGAAGTGCGGAGTGCACGCTCGTTGAGCCAATGTATAATCAAATACGAATAACTGAAACGGGGTTCCAAGGGGCCCTGCCTTGAGGCAGCGCCCGTTGGCATTCAAACCCTTTTCGCCAACCGACACAACCGTTTTCGAGCAGTGTGTCCTTTCGTTCGATTTTGATCTCTATATAAGGAGTCCTTTGGCCTTATTTTCGGTGACGAAAACGACTTTTAATCTCTACATTCGAATCGATTTCGATTGCCAGAAAACCGATTGTTCTTCGAGAATTATCCCCGCAAAGATTTCGTGAACCCAGGCAAGAATAGGGTCGAAATACTTTATTCGGAAAGTGAACAAACACGATTTTTCGAAGTTATCCAGGATTATCTTCCCTAATTTCTAACCGTTTATATATATGAACAAGACTAATATATAAATTATTTTCTCTATTTATATAGACAAAGGTTCTACCATCATCTTACAATAATGTCTTATGTAGCATGAGTGTATGGGGAAAAAGCCCTTACCTTTGACGTTTTCTCTATTAACATTAAAATTTGATGTCCTACGGTTGACCGATGGAGTGCTTAATCTTTATTAAGGTTGAAATTTTTTTGGAGTGCTGAGATGCACAAAATATGTGATAGAGATAAAATATGACTGTTTGTTTTTGTGGTGTATCTTCTATGGAGTAAAAATCATAGACGGGAGATTTTTATGTGTGAGAGATGAATTGAGTTAAGGAAGTTTTACAAAGCTGATAGTGGAGAGAAAAGAGAGATAAAAGTGAAACTTATTGAAATGATCGATAGGAAGAATTTTTGGAATAACCGTAAATTCTCTATGCAGAGAGATGTATGGTTTGATTTATATTGTTTACTCATTCCCCACTTAGTGCAACTACCCCATTTTTCTAGGAACCATATTAACCTAATCAGCAAGTCAAGTTTTTCAATTAGTGTTTCACGTTACACCAATATCTTTAAGATACACACGTACACCTACTGCTACAAATTGGGTTTCTCAATTATATTCCATTACAAAATTTTATAATTTGTTAGATACTAATGTGTATCATTACACTGCAATAAGAAAACTAACTTATGCTAAATTATTTCAACTCATACGTGACTAATAAAACAACAACACCTAATATTAAATTTAAACTTATTTTATTTACTCTTTCAAATTAATTTATAAAATAACAATACCTATGTTTATATTCTATAAGAATTAATGTTTTCATTCAACTTAATTTCTAAAGTAACCACCACACATATAGTGTTAAGTTCACTATTATTTAATATGTTCACCGAATTTAATTTATTTATTCATCATAGTTACATCAAAATAGCTACTTAATTAATTAAATTAAAATATAAATTTCTAAATAATTATTTTTAAACTTGTAGTTTCTCTATCATATTTATAAAATTATTACAATAATAAATTAACAAATAAACATTGACACTCAATATTAAATATTAAATCTTAATAGTATTAATTTATCAAAATAAATATTCTTATTATAATTAAATATAATATGAAGATATATATAAAAATTGAAATATTATTTTATAAAGACAAATTATTGAATACATAATAAAAATTATATTAAAAATTGAAAATATTATATATAAAAATATCAGGATGTTACATCTAGATTCGAAAGTGTTACTCTCTTCTCCACCATTACTAGAATCTGTTGGAAATAGATATGAATTTGAAGATTTTATATTTTTACTTTGTCCTTGAATTAGAGATGCCATAATTCGTACTATGAACCCAAAATCGTAGAGTCGAAGAAGGTAAACTTTGGTTGCAAAAGGTGTATTTGATGGGGTTGTAGAAGAAGAGGAAAAATGAACCTTAATTTCATAGGTTGAAGAAGAAGAACTTGAAATTGGTTTAGAAGGATTTCGGGTGAGCTTCCAAAGTTTATAAGGTGTGATCTTACTTGACAACCACACTGATTAGGAGAAAACGTTAAAAAAAATTAACAACATTTAAGACAAATGACTGAGAAGGATAAACTCGAAACAATTAGTAAAATTGAGAGACCAAACTAATTGTTTATATAATTAAAGGACAAATATGAACCCCATCTGAAAGATACCGAACGGAAAAAAATTAAAACCTAAATAATAATAATAATTTTTATATAATTATATATTTGTTGTACTCATTACAAAAATTATATATTTTTTAATTTAAAGTTATTTTAAAAAGTGTTAAATATATTTTTAATTCTTATAAAATTATTAAAAATGATTTTTAGTCCCTATAAAAATAATGTTGAATTTTATTCTTGTAAAAATGTAAGTTGAATATTATTTAAGAGATTGAAATGATAGATATTTTCTAAAAATATGTATTAATTGCATTGAAAATATAAATACTTAAGTTTTTTTTTTAAAATTGTATCTATTGAATATATAATATTTTCTTTATTTAGAATTTTTAACTAGTATCCTCGAGCATAGAGCTGTCAATATAGGGGGCTAAAAAATATAGGTCCTAGCCTTCATAATAAGAGGGCCTAAAAATATTTAAAAATAGTAAGCCCTCAAATACTTAGGCCCCAAAGTTATAAGGTCCCAAAATTAAAAGAGGGCTATAAGGCCCAAATAAAATTAAAAAAATTGAATTTTAAAATATAAAATAAAATAAAAAAAGAAAAATCTCATAAATATTTTTTTTAAAAGTAAAAAAATATGTTAAAATTAAAATAAAAATCAATTTAAAAAAAAAAACTTTTTCAACAAAAAAAAACTTATGATAAAAAATTCTAAAAACTAAAAACAAATTTTTCTCTTAAAATCTTATTTTGCATATTCTAAAATATAGAAGACAAGAATCAATATATATATATATATATATATATATATATATATATATATATATATATATATATATATATATATATATATTCTTCAAATGCAAGCAACAATATTATGCATCTCAATATAGAAAAAATACCTTTTAAAACATATGTTTCCAAAAGGAAATAATGGAATTGATCTACAATAAATATTCGACATTATATATTTGAGTAGGACTTTATATTCTTTCTTCAAATACAAGCAACAATATTTTGCTTTGAATAGGATGATTCATATGTCAATACTTCTAACATTCAACATTCGAAATCGAAGAAAATCAATACAAACAAAAGCCAAATATCACATAAACAAAGACAAGAATCCATCCAAAAAGGCATGAAAAGATCAATTCATCAATCACAATAAAGTATATGACACTAAAATTAGTTCTCCACTTCAATCTTGCAATCCAAATGTATGTTGAGTCAATGTCACCTCAGTACCGCATTCATCCTTAGTGTTGATATCTTCCTGATCTTAAAAACACAATAAATCATAGTTAGGTGCAGATGCAACAAACTAATGAACAAATAAAAATAAATAAAACACAATATTATTACCATCCATATTTTCAGAAAATCCATGCAACCAACTCCGAGTACAAATCAACATTTGGATGTGTTTCAGAAGAGTAGAACTTCTGTATTTGGTAAGAACACGTCCACCGATACTAAAAGAAGACTCAGATGCTACAGTCGTGATAGAAATGCTAAGCACATCACGTGCCATTATGGAGAGTATCGGAAATTTTTTCTCATTAAACTTCCAATAAAGAAGTACATCAAAATCTTTAGAGTGTTCTTCATCTAGCTCCATTAATTCATCTTCAAAGTATATATCTAACTCACTCTTTCCAGGGACAAACCTACTCTCAAACGATTTCCATGATTTAAAATCCTGCAAGATATATATTAAACAGATCTCATGTCAACCTTTATACAAAACCATTGGTAGTGTATATGCAACAAAACTACCAATTTATATTGATAATTTACAACTAATTTACAACTACAATTTGTAACTAATGTTAATATCTAACTACAATAACCATAGTTGTCTCTTCACACAACATGGCCAAACAAAAACTCCAAACACACGATAATATCTTATCTAACAGTTAATACAATAACAACCTATAGTTTTCAAACAAGTAAATATAAAAACAAGAGGAGTTGGGATAAAATATAAAAAACTTACACGGATAATCTTTGATTTTTTAGCTTTCCCATCTCTAGATAACTTAGTCGATGAGTTGAGCTCATAAGATGATTGAGAAAGAGAAACACCTTGATTGGTAGAATAACTCATATACTCTGCATAAAGCACTTTGAATTTATCCACCATAATATCAAGCTTCTCTTTAGAGGTTGAGGAATCAAGTGTAGAGTAGCAAAACTTTAAAAATTTATCCTTCAAACGTGGATCGAGAATTACTCCAAAAGCTAGTACGACACTATAGTTTTCCTGTATTTGTCAAATTTCGCTTTCATCTTATAAAACATATCCCTTATCACCTTCTCAATACTTTTTTGATGTTTCTCTAAAATAAATTGTACTTTCCACACTTGCATGAAATACAGATTGACAGTTGGATAAGTTGAACCAGAAATCAAATTAGTAATATCATAAAACGGTTCTAAAAAATCACAAATCCTTTCCCCTCTTTCCCATTCCTCATCAGATGGACAATATTTATAGCTTATACCTGCCACCTTATAAAATTCAAAAGCTTTCCTATAATGCAAGGCACTTTCAAGGATCAAATAAGTGTTATTCCATCTGGTTGATACATCAAATCTTAAACCACCGCAAACATTTATCCCTGCATCCTCGACACAATCTTTAAACTTAAGCATCCTTCCATCAGATCCTTTAATATACTTGACACTCTCTCTAATTTTATGGAGGGCTTCACTAGCAATTTGTAAACCCTCTTGGACAATTAAGTTGAGTACATGGGCCAAACATCGGATATGAAAAAATTCACCATCACACATCAAATTGCGTTGCACTCGAAGATGAGTTTTCAAATGGTTTTGCATGTTATCATTGGCAGAGGCGTTATCCAACGTAATAGTAAATATTTTCTTATCTATTCCGCATTGTTTTAAGCAATCAAATAAAGTAGCTTCCATTGCAATACCTGTGTGGGGGGCTTCATTCGAAGAAAGTTAAGAAGACAACTAACTAATTTCCAATTTTCATCAACAAAATGAGCAGTCAAACAGATATAACCCTCACTAGTAGATGCTGTCCAAACATCCGATGTTAGGAAAATTTTATTTGGAATCCTACCCATGATTTCCTTAAGCTTGATCCTTTCTTTATCATATATTTTTTTCAATATCTGACACCATGGTATTCCTAGAGACCATTTCAACACACATATTCAAATATTTTACCCAAACTCGAATTTTTTCGTACTCAACAAAGCTAAAAGGAAGATCATGTGCAATAATGGCTTCTCCAAGTAATTCACGATGTGTGTTTTGGTTGATTGGGGTTAGGCTTGACGGTTCCTCTAGACTAAGAAGGCTCAACTGAAAACTTTTACAAATAAACACATGACGATTTAGATGTGAAGTTCCATAACTTTGACCGGACTTAGGGTTTTTTCCGATGACAAAATCAGTACTACAAAAATTGCATGCAGCTTTTTCAACTCCATCATTTCCTTTTCCGATTTTAGTGAAAATAATCCAAAGTGTTGACAATTCTTCCTTTTGAATTTCATGTTGAACTTGTGCATACTCACTCATATCCATTGACTCTATACAAAAAGAATGGTGTTATGTCAATAAACACTTATCTAAAATAGACACACAAGAAAGATTCAACAGACATTTTGTGATTACATATTAGTTGAACCACATGTTGTTAATATATAAGCAAACACTATAAAACTGATAAATCTAAATTAAGTGTCTCATTGCTTAACACCAGGTTTCCATCTAGATTGAAAATAACTATCTTTCTCCAACAAAATGGATGGAATAAAGTAAAGTAACAGTAGTTGAAACAACATCCTTAGTATCAAGTAAGGGTTTAACTATTGACAAACTTTACAGCTAGCTAGAAATCCATGATTTGGGGTAAACTAGAAGATTCTACAAAATTCTAAGTAGCAATAATCGGATCCAACTGTGTAAATTTATGAAAATGGAAGAATAAATAAAAATATAAACAACACAAATGTAAAACACAAGAAAACCATCATATTGAAAGATTATTAGGTAATGTTAAGAGCAAACTAAATTGTATTATAACTTATAAGTAATTTGAGAGAGAATGTTGTCTGCAGAATGCTTCTTGCACCAAACAAAGGAAAATGTTCTTCAAACATTGTATATTAACCAACATACCAGAAAGATACTTTTGGCAATTAATCTCACTCTGAAGTCTTCACATAACCTCTTCACACATAAAAAATTGTTTATTCAAACATCCATTAATTTATTTTAAACAACTACATATTTATCACTTAAACTTACAGAAAATACTAAATACAATCTATTTTTGTGTCAGCAACCAAATGTTCAGTTTTCCATGCACTACACAGTAATTTTGAAGTGACTGTTAGACAGCAGACACTGAAAAGAAATATCAAAGGACAAATAGACAACCAACTATTAGATATATATCTTTTGTTGCTTCTAATATGTGTTTCTAAGAAATCAAGTACTTACTGTATGGTTGTTTGTGTTTGAAGTAATACTGCTAGTAACTCATTAGAACAATGTCTTCTAACAAACTCTTATAATAGAATTGAACTCTAAAATTATATTAAATTCTTTAAGAGATTTCATATATAAATCTAAGATTATATAAAGGTATCAATGAATCTCTACGCATATCTAAAACAAAAAGCCTTTGGATAAACCAACTCAATGGCATCCTCTTCAAATTTTGTTCATATTTTTGGTTTTATTTTAGTACTAGGTGTTCTTGTCCCTAGAAGTGAAGCTAGGCCAAGACCATTCTTTGTATTTGGTGATTCTCTTGTTGACAATGGAAATAACAACTATTTACTAACAACTGCTCGTGCCGATTCTCCTCCATACGGAATCGATTATCCAACTCGTAAACCAATTGGTCGATTGTCTAACGTATTCAATATTCCCGATCTTATCAACTAAGTTACAAACTCTTTTTAAATTACAAAGATGATTCTCTACTGAATACCATTCATTTCTATGTTGTCAATCATATATAGCAAAAAACAATTGTATACTCATATTCCACTAAAAAATAGTGCTATAATGCTGGTAGCTGCTATTTGAAAACATGTTGGAAAGAAAGACATTTTGTCGTTGAGAGATTTTCACAAATAGTTTGTGAGTGAACATAGAGATTAAATAAGATGAAAAATGGAAGTTGATTTTACGAAAACTAGAGATTAAAGAGAAATAGCGAGAGAAGAGTACCTTTATTATGTGATGGAAAAAAGTCGACGGCGGTTGACAGCGGCAATGACGGTGGAGGTGAAGCTCTGTTGAGCAGAAGATTTGACTTTCGTATAGATGAAAAGATGAAAAGCAGTATCTGAAAGTTTTTGAAATAAATTAAAGGCTTTTAATGGGGCTAAAAAAAAATGCATTATGAAGAGGGCCTAAAATTTTGGGGCCTAAAGTAAATTTCAATAATAAAGGGCTTAATATATTAGGGCTTTATTAGGGCCAAATAGTTAGGACTTTTAAATATAAGACTTATTTGACAGCTCTACTCGGGAACACTAGTTAGGATGACCTTTATTTTGTTACTTTATTTTTTTAAAATTTTCTTCTCCGCTGAAAGATGAAGTGCTATTTTGTATCAGCTTGTGTTTAGCTGTAATGCTGAGCTGTCTTAGTTTGTTAGATCATAACAGAATTCTGTTATTCTAGCTCTCTATATAAACAGAGCTATCATTGTATCTCTAATCAATCATGAATACAATTGAGATTTGATCTAACTGTATTTTCTATTAGCTTTATGATATTCTATCATGGTATCTAGAGCTTTCTTTTCGATCCAGTAGTGGTTCTCCATGGATTTCCTATTTCCTTCTTCGCAAGTGAAGTTGTCACATCTTATCTCTGTCAAGCTTGATGATAAGAATTTCAAGCAGTGGAAGCAACAAATCGATGGTGTTGTTCGTGGCCATCGGTTACAACGATTTGTTACTGTACCGGTGATTCCACCGCCGCCATCGTCTGGTTCTGATTCCTCACCTCACGGTGCGAATTCTGCGTATTGCGAGTGGGAACAACAAGATGCGCTCATATGCACTTGGTTGTTATCCACCATCTCCGATTCCATTCTTCCCAAACTCGTTGACTGTAGACATGCATGGCAAGTCTGGACGGAGGTTCATCGGTACTTCGGTACACTCATATCCACCAAAGCTCGTCAACTGCGCTCGGAATTACGCCGCCTTACGAAAGGCACTCTTACGATTGCTGAATTGATGATTCGTGTTCGCGAAATCAGTGAATCACTGGTTTCGATCGGCGATCCCGTTCCTCTTCGAAACCTAATTGAAATTGTGCTCGATTCTCTTCCTGAGGAATACGACTCCATTGTCGCCGCCGTCAACAGCAAAGAAGAAGTCAGTTCACTCGATGAACTTGAGTCGTCGCTGCTGGCACATGAATCGCGTCTGGATAATCATCGCAAAGCAGTTCTCCCTGAGCCGGTGGCGGTCAATTTGACTCAGGCGTTGACACCGTCGTCGCCGGCTACGTCAGATCAATCCAGTGCTGGTACTGAGGCTTTTCCACAGGGAACAAGTCATGTTACTGCCAATGCTGAGAATCATAGCTATGGTGCACGTGGTGGCCGTTCAAATCGTGGAGGCGGCCGTTTTGGCCGTGGAGGTGGCCGTTTTGGCAAAACTCAGTGTCAGTTTTGTTCAATTCAAGAAAATGGTTGAACTTCAATTTAACTTTCCTATCAAAAGTGTGCAGAGTGATGGAGGGGGTGAATTTAGGCCATTCACCAAGTATCTCAATGACTTAGGCATAGTCCACAGATTCACATGCCCACATACCCACCATCAAAATGGCATAGTTGAGCGCAAACATCGCCATATTGTTGAAATAGGTCTAGCCTTACTTGCACAGTCCACATTGCCCTTGAAATTTTGGGACCATTCCTTTGTTACAGCAGCCTACCTAATTAATAGACTCCCTAGTGTCAGTCTCAATAATCAGTCCCCTTATTTCAAACTTCTCAACAAGCAACCTGATTATTCTTGCCTAAGAGTTTTTGGATGTTCCTGTTTTCCTTTTCTCCGCCCTTACAACTCTCACAAACTTGATTACCGGTCTCAAGAATGTATATTTCTAGGGTATTCCACTTCTCATAAAGGCTACAAGTGCCTAGCTCCTAATGGTCACATCTACATATCTAAGGATGTCTTGTTCCAAGAGTCCATATTCCCTTATTCCAAATTATTTTCTGAGTCTTCTAAACCTTCCTCATCTACCACACCTCAATCTTCCACTTTTTCTTATTCCAGTGTGCCTCTCATGTCACCATCTCCTATTTCTCAAGTCAGTTCTGACCCATCCATTTCTGATACTCCTCTTTCTTCTACTCCCATTCATTCTACCTCCAATAGCTTACATAACAATGTCCCTGAATCACCCAACTCAGCTGAGCAGTCCCCTGTTCTGTCTAGTTCTCCCAACACCTCTACATCCACACCTGCTCTTATCACTTCTAATTTAGCAGAAGCAAGTACCATATCCCCATCTTCTTCCCCTGCTATATCTCAATCTGTAAGTCCCACTTCCTCTCCTAATTCTCAGCCTTTCATCAATCCTCTTAACACTCACCCAATGCAAACAAGAGCCAAAATAGGCATTGTACGACCTAAACTAAACCCTACCTTATTACTGACTCATCTTGAACCAACCTCTGTTGGTCAAGCCTTGGCTGTTCCTCACTGGTACCAGGCAATGAAGGAAGAATATTAGGCACTGATGAGAAATCAGACCTGGACACTGGTGGAACCATCTGAATCAAGGAAACCCATCGGCTGCAAGTGGGTTTTTCGGGTAAAAGAGAATTCTGATGGTACTCTTAACAAATATAAGGCCAGATTGGTGGCCAAAGGCTTCCATCAGCAGGCTGGAAGTGATTTTTCTGAAACCTTCTCACCTGTTGTAAAACCTGTTACAGTAAGGATAGTTTTGACACTTGCAGTCACTCACAAGTGGACCATCCAGCAAATCGATGTGAATAATGCCTTCCTCAATGGCACTCTTGAGGAGGAAGTGTTTATGCAACAGCCCCCTGGATTTGAGTCTTCTAATAAGTCCCTTGTGTGTAAGTTGAATAAGGCAATTTATGGGTTAAAACAGGCCCCAAGGGCCTGGTTTGACATGCTTAAAAATGCCCTCATTCAGCAAGGTTTTCGAGCCGATAAATGTGATCCTAGTCTATTTTTTGCATCGGGCAAACTTGGATAATGATTACGGTTTATGTGGATGATATTATCATCACGGAAATTCTTCATTCGTTCTACTAATCAAACATCTCAATGAGGTTTTCTCTAAAAGCAGTTGGGCAAATTAGACTACTTTCTAGGCATTGAAGTCACACATTTACCTAATGGCTCATACGCTATCTCAAAGCAAATACATCAACGATTTACTAGCCAAGGTGAACATGACCGGTAAATGGTATGCCCACACCCATGGTTTCCAATGAAATTATCCAAAATAGGTTCTATTGAGGTTGATGATCCTACACAATTCAGATCAGTGGTTGGGGCTCTGCAGTATGCTACACTAACTAGACCAGAAATCTCTTTTTCAGTCAATAAAGTTTGTCAATTTCATCCAATCCTTTGGAAGAACATTGGAAGGCGTGAAGAGAATATTAAGGTATTTAAGTGGTACAAAACATCATGGTGCGCTCATTCAACCACCTCTTGACCTCTGCAATTACTTGGTTTTTGTGATGCTGATTGGGATTCAGACCCAGATGACAGGCGATCTACCTCTGGTGCCTGTGTGTTTCTTGGCCCTAATCTGATATCTTGGTGGTCTAAAAGCGTGATTAGTGGCGGTCGATCTTGAAGCAGTATCGACATGGCACATCCGGTGCAGAATTGTTATGGGTGCGATCTACGCTCGGAGTTACCGTCCTTTCTAACTCCTAAAGTTCTATGCGACAATCTGAGCACTGTAACTCTTGCTCACAATCCAGTTCTCCATAATAGAACTAAGCATATGGAGCTGGACATTTTCTTTGTTAGAGAAAAAGTCCTCAACAAGAGTCTTGTTGTGGCTCATCCCCCTGCTCAAGACCAATGGGCTGATGCACTTACTAAACCTCTATCTGCAAACAAGTTTCTGCCCCTTCGTTCTAAGCTCAGAGTTTTTGACAAACATAGTCTGCTAGAACTACCCCCAGCTTCAAAGGGGGAATGAAAGATGAAGTGCTATTTTGTATCAGCTTGTGTTTAGCTGTAATGCTGAGCTGTCTTAGTTTGTTAGATCATAACAGAATTCTGTTATTCTAGCTCTCTATATAAACAGAGCTATCATTGTATCTCTAATCAATCATGAATACAATTGAGATTTGATCTAACTGTATTTTCTGTTAACTTTATGATATTCTATCATCCGCAATTCTATTTTTCTTCTTTTTTTAATAATTTAGCTTTGAACGGAATATCTTAAAATTCTTAATTATTTCATTTATCGTATATTTAATGGTAAATTATTTTGACAACAATAAAGATAGACAAATAATTAATTAAAATAAGATACTCTTTAGTCAATATATATGTGAGCTAGGATATAGGGACAAGCCTACAACATCCCTTATAAAAGGAAAAAAGAAAGAAAAAATAGCTTAAAAAATAAGTTGAGTCAATATATCACCAAAATCAAACAATAAAAAATTGGAGAACCAAAATCAAACAATCAATAAATTTGAGATGAAAACTTTGTAAGTATTTTTTCTTTCTTTCTTCCTTTTTACAAGAGAAAAGTAAATTTTCTATGTTGATATTATGAATCTGAAAGTGATGATATGGCGGGAAACCAAGCCTAGTTATTGACCCCAACAACATAGAGACCCTAATTCCTCCCTAAACTCTAACCCTAATTTCAACCCCAACTACAAATCGAACAAGAGAAGTTGACCATGGCAGAGGCGGAGGAGCTTCCCAAATCCATCGTACGCCGCGTGGTGAAGGAAAAGCTATCCACTTGCTCCCACGACGGAGACATTGCCCTTCACAAAGACGCTCTTCTCGCTTTCTCCGAAAGTGCCAAAATCTTCATCCACTATCTTTCCGCTACGTAAGTAACCCTTTTCTCCTTCACTCTCAAACCCTAATTTGCTAAATTTGAGATCTGAACCATTTTTAGGGTTTACGTTTTTGAGCCAATTGGGGTAATTTTGCAATGGGTTTTGGTAATTGATTCGTGGGTGATATTTAAAAATGGGAACTTTGTGAGATTGGAGAAGATGAGCAGTGATGGGTGTTGTTTGTATGTGCAGGGCGAATGATATATGTAAGGAGTCAAAGAGGCAAATTATCAATGCTGAAGATGTTTTCAAAGCTCTTGAAGAAACTGAGTTTACTGAATTTGTTAACCCTCTAAAAGATTCTCTTGAAGGTCACTTTCACTTACTATTATTTGACTATGTTTTTCGACTAGCTGAGGTTTATATTTTAGTTTTCTTTGATTATTAATTTGGTAACCTCCAGTGAAGTGAAGTTATGAATCAATTGATGTTTTAAGGTGTACATCATGCTAAAGTGCTTCATCTATGAAGCACGGACACCCTGAACAGGACACAAACATATGGAGGGATTCATTTGTTGTGTCTGTGGTATTTGGCAGACGTTAACACTTTCTTTATTGCTTATCAGAGTTTAGGAAGAAGACTGCTGGGAAGAAAGCGACGGTGTCAAAGGGAAAGGGAGAAGAGAAGGGAAAGAAAAGAAAGTTGGAAGGTGAGCTGTCCGATAAAGGTGAGCCATCTAAGAAAGATGATCAAGGTGAGCCATCTGAGAAAGACGATCAAGGTGAGCCATCTGAGAAAGGCGATCAAGGTGATAATGATGACCAATGAAATGAAAGGAATGAGAGCAATGACATTAGTCACTAGTCACAACTGAGTCAAGATGTAAAACTTATTTATGATTCCTTGTGGCTTGGATGCTGCGTACAAATATAGCTTTCAGCCAAGTTTTGTTTGTAAAATGCTAGCCTCCCCTAACCTTGATTGAAGAAAGCTTTTAGAAAAGAATATTCCATCCTAAATCAATGATTGCTTCTTTCATTATGTGTGTTGGGATATAGAGGGTTGAACATGAGCGGTTCTATTTACACTCACTGCTGCTACAAATTTAAGTTTAGCTCACTGATTGTCCATTTCCCTGCATTCAAATGATATTTGGTTATGCACTAAGTTCATTTATAGTGTAGTTTCTGTATATACGTTTGAATGAGGACTTTTGGAGGAAAAGATAAGAAATAACATTATGTCCAAACAAAATAATCTTTTTTAGCAAAACCTTTCGTCCAAATAGTTTCAAATAATAATAATGTGTAGGAACGAATTGGAAGCATCAGTTTAACTTGGTCTTCAAAAGAAAATCATTATTGAAGGGGTGATGTTCTTGGTGATGATAGAAGGTCAATCTGTGACCCTACGCGATCTCTGCGGTTTGTAAGTAACCGTGTGAAAGTAATGAAATGTTAAATGTGTTCTTGTTTCGGTACACCAAGAAAGCTGTTCTTGTTTCGGTACACCAAGAAAGCTGAAAGCCAGTCATCGTTTGAAAATCGACGTTGAGAATAGTTTATATACAACCTGCACTATTTTCGACCTAACCGTTAATATGTATTTTCTTGAGGGGAAATAAAAGAGTCGAAATTCAAAGAAAAAATATTACCTAGCACTCAACTAACTTAGAAGTAGAGACTCCAATACAATCTTATAATAAAAGAGAAATTTGAGTAGCAATTTACTCATAAAATATCAAAATAGCACCTACATTACACCCATGTTAGCAAGTGCATATGTGAAGGGCTTCCAGAAAATACTAGGTCTCCTCTCCATTTTGATTTTGATGCACTTTGCCTTAAGGTAGCACAATCTCATATTCTATAAATTATACAAAATCACTATTCAGATTGTCAGGGAAATCCCTTTCCACTTGGTAATCCTCTACAACTTTTTTTAGAAGTGACATGAAAAATTAGAGAATTTTTTCTACCACCCCGTTTTTAAACCTGGCACCTCCATATTGCATATTTCGAAAATACTCTGATCTTATTTACTCAACAAAAATATTTTTTTAAAGTTTTTTTTACTGTTGATAAAAGAAACCAAAAACGAAATTTCCTGTAGGTCGCTTGAAAATTTCTAGTACCCTTTATAGGCGAATACTGGAAATTCTTTGTTCACAAATTTCTGGTACCAATATACCAGATATTTACAAATTATTGGTACGATATACCGGAATTTTTGAAAATTCCGGTATGATTTATCGAAAATTGCCAAAAAAATCCGTTATTTTTGCTTTCGTTATTTCAGGTACCGGCAATTCTAAAATTTCCGGTACATAAACAATACCAAAAATTTTAAATTTACGGTATATACCGAAAATTTTGTTAATACCTGAAATTTCCGGTATGGAAGAGGAAGTGTTGTATATTTGTGGTCCCGAACCGGCACCTTCAACTTCTTCTACGAATTCATGTACTGATCTTGCGCAGTACTTTATCACCGATACGGTACACTATACTTGACTTTATACGCATTTTCATATTTTTTTTTATAAATTGATCTAATTTAGCTAATTATACGTTTATGTGATTGCCAGATTTTTGAATCACGAGAGGAAGTTCTTGAATGGACACGGTCAATTGGAAAAACTCATGGTATTGTTGTTGTTACTATCCAAACCGACACTGCTAATGATATGCGAGGGAGGAAGGATAAATTGATTATGGGCTGTGACAGAGGAGGTAATTACAAAAAGAAAAATAAAGCTGCAGCTCCTTCCGATGACACTTATTCTATGAAGGTTAAATATCCATTCAGGTTGAAATATGTTCCGAGTGGTGAAGGTTGGAAGGTGATGGTAAGATGTGGGATGCACAATCATAAACTAAATAAGGAATTGGTAGGGCGTGACATTTTGGGCCGTCTAAAAGAGGAAGAAAGAAAGTTTGTGAATGACATGACGAAGTACAACATGGCTCCAAGGTACATAGCTTTTGCTTTGAAAGACAAAGATCCAGAAAACCTTACGAGTATTACCCAGATATATAAAGCTAGAGCAACATACAGAATGAACAAGAGAGGTGCAATGACATAAATGCAAATGTTATTGGGTCTTGTTCACCAAGAGAAATACTTGTATTGGTCTAGAAATAAGGATAATTCAGATATGGTGGCTGATATCTTTTGGACACACGCTGATTCTGTGAAGTTGTTGAATATGTTTCCGATGAAGTTGATTTTTGATTGCACTTACAAAACAAATGGGTAAGAATTTTAAGTTTAATTTCATGACATCTTAAAAATATGTTGAGTGAGTTTGTCTTTGAATTTCCTACTTTCTTTCATCCATACATTGAAGATATTATTGATGTAGAACCGGATGGAAACTGTGGTTACCGTTGTATTGCAACTGCGTTGGGATGGGACACAGATGCATGTTTTGATGTTAGGAAGCAGTTTGATACTCATACCCATCAACACGAAACATTATTTTCCAAGGTGTTCTATGACACTATGTCTTATGAGGAATTCATTAATCGTGAAACACTTGGGTCCTTAAGGTAGGGAGAAATGGATGTCGCTTCCAGATATAGGTTACCATATTGCTTGTAGATATGGTGTTGTTTTTGTTTCTTTATCCATGAGAATTAGCACGACATTTTTCCCGCTTCACATACCTCCACCCCTGTACACGAGTCGTCATACAATCGTTGCAGTCGGTTTTGTCAATAATAATCATCGGGTTCTTCTCAAATTGAAACCCGGTTGTCCATTGCCTCCCGTCACCGAACGTTGGAGGGATAATTATTGTGATGTTGCAAAAGGTTGAGAATCAGCATATGCGGGTCAGATAAGACATTGAGCAGTACTGTCTGGGAAGTGATTGTATTTTATTTGTAATGCATTTATGTATAACATTAATTATATTTGCTGACATTAATTATATTTGTAATGCCTCTATGTATGACATTAATTATATTTATGCATTCTATTTAAGTAAAAGTTTTAAGTAAAAGTGTAAAAAAATTATGAAAATTTCTAAGTCCCAGTAATACCGAAAATTTGAATTTTTTGGTACTGTTTTTATACCATAAATTTGAAATTTCAGGTACGGTTATTAACTAAAGCAGTCAGTAAATTTGAAATTTTAAATTACTATTTTATGTCGGAAATTTCAAATTTCTACCATTAAACGAAATACATACCGAAAATTTCAAATTTCCGATACAATTGTAAACTAAAATATATACCATAAATTTGAAATTTCCGGTACAAAAACAGTACTGGAAATTTCAATTTTACGGTATTCAAGGACGGTAAAATGGTAACTTTTCCAAAATTTCTGGTACGCGCCGAAAATTGTGACTTTTCCGGTATTTTACAAGGATATTTTGGTAAAATTGCCCTATTGAAGTGCGAGTTTAATTGGGGGTAGCAGGATAAAATCTCGAAAAATTGGGTGGACTTTTGACCATATAGACAACTTCATTTGGTACACTACTAAAAGAGGTGAGAATACCCTGAATTTTGATATGAACTTTTCAAAACTAAGTCTACCATGTTAAAAAAAAAAAATCAAAGTCTACATCTGATCTTTATCCTGTTATAGACTTATTTTTAAATTTGATTCGGACCTTTTGAAGGTTCAATTGGATTATTAATATACTTAAAACTATTTCATTTGAAAATATATAAATAAACAATTCAACTAATATTTAAATAGACTAACATTAGAGGTGAGAATATGTTAGGCCGAGTTAAGCTTTGTCAAGGCTGAGTTTGATATGCTAAAAAATTTAATGCCTAAGCCTGACATGTAGCTTATAATAGACTCATTTTTATGTCTGAGCCCAACTTTTTCGAAGACCTGATTGTCCTACTAACCTACTTAAAAGCCCACTTTATTTGAATTTGTAAATAAACAATTCAACTAATGTTATATAGGATAACAAATTAAAAGATCAATGAACATAAGTGTTGTGATACTCTTTATTTGAGAGAACGTATCAAAACGACTTATGACAGACAACAACTTATAACATTGTTCATAAGAGGTTTTCAATTTATTTTCATAACATCTTCAGGATAACTATGCTTTACTTTCGTATTTTAATTTGTAGTATAAAATATAATATAAAAATAATAAGTTTATGCATATTTATTTAAATAGGCCAGCCTCATAGACTTAAAAGACTTTCTATATGGTGATTGGCCTAATCTTTTTAGCTAAATAGATATATTAAAAATTCAATTTTTTTTACTTAAAAAAAGCCTAGCTTGGTATGGGTCTGTGTAGGCTAACCCGTAGGTTCATGTTAGTTGACCTGATCTATTTTCACCCTAACTATGTAATATTCCACATCCTCTTAAGTGCCATATTCCTTGTCAGTTGATACAAACTGAACTCCTAAATGCTCTATTTGTTGGAAGTTGTTGTTAGTTGAGGTCAATAGAGTAATTAGTAAACTCGGAAGGGGTTGGTTAACTCAAATTGGGTGATATTAATAATTGATAAAAGTAAGAAAATTTGATAGCATTAGTAGATGACCATTTAACCATTTGAAGATGAAATATTCTTAGATATTTTCTCTTATCTCTTGTCCATCATTCATAATGTTACTTTGTTAGTAACAAGAAAAAGAAAGAAACGAGAGAAAGAAAGAGAAAGAAAAGGAAAAAAAGAATAAAATTGGAAAAATTAGAGAAAGAACATGATAAATATTGAATTATCAAAGATTCATATCAAACTTTCATCATCTTCATCTTCTTGAGGTCGGTTCCTAGTTAGTTGTAGCTTTTGAGGAAGAATCTATGAATTTGAGAACTAGGGTTTTCGTGAAACTTGTTATATGTATGAATATGATGTTGATACATGTTCTACTTGTTGTTTTGCTTAATTTATGTTGTTAATCCATGATAGTAGGCTTTAAGGTGTTGTGATTTTGAATATTTTAGTGAAATTGATGGAACCAAGTTTGATGTAGTTTTTGTTGTTGTTGTTGTTGTGAATACATGATGTATGAGTAAATAGGAAACATAGTTGCATATAGGTCTCATTTTTTTTGAAGTTATGGCTAATAATCATATAAATTGGTGTTATATGATGCAATATGATGATACATGATGATGTTTGTGGTTAGGATTGATGTGGGATGGTTTATAAATGCTTTGTATGTAGAAAACTGGGCATTTCCAGCCTAGCTGTTGTGGTAATCAATTACAACCTATTAGGAATCGATTACCAACTTAAAAATTAGGTTTTTAGTTATTGTAAGGGCTAGTAATTGATTGCAACATACTGGTAATCAATTACTAGTAACTCTGTGGAAAATGATGTATCTTGAGTTTCGTAATTGTTTCGAGCGTGGTGGGAAGCGTTAGAAAGCTAACGATGAGGGCTATGACATATAAAAGCTTCTATGAGTTTATTCCACTTTACTTTTCCCCAAGTAATAGGATGATCCCACATAAGCTTAATATGGGACATGTAAGTGGAATAATTTAGGTTGAAGCATGTTAGGTGAAAGCTTCGCCTAAGGGCTGTTTAATAAATTATACTATCTTGTAAGCATGTGTTACAATTATTGGTTGTATATTGGTGATAGACCATATTAATATGTGTTTGTGTGTTTATGAACAATAATGTGATTTATCTTGGTTGTATTGATAGTGTACTAATATGATTAAAACCTTATTATGACGACTGGAGAAAACCTAGGAGTATAACTAGGTGAATGAATTAGAAAGATAACTTATCTTATGGTAAATAACTTAGGTTGTAATGCTCCAGTGTAAGATATTCCTTGATGTGCATTCATGAGTGAGTAGTTTCTAGAGATGAATCATTCCATTTATAAAAAATGTCGAATGGCATGGATGGTTAACGATAGTCCAATTGTGAATTGAAATAGCTTGTATGGAAACGCTTTGTGATATATTATGATTTGTGATTGTTATACCACAAAATTTTCCCTCTCATTTTGAGATCAAGATACATCTCTATGCTCGAGAACTGCTCAAAGGAGTGACCACTTGTAACACCCCGAATTTAATATATTATTTAATTAAATTATTAAATGATTTATTTGTTGGAATTAGTCCAAGTTGAAAAATTATCGGCGTAATTGGATTAATATGTTGATTTGAGATGTTAGGTGGATAGTCGGATTATTTAGTCGGTTCAATTGGAGAAAATAATATTAGAAATAATATTATTAAATTGGACTATTTATTTAATTAAATTAGATTTAGTTGTGTGGTGGTAAGAAGCAAATTGAAAGTGTGCTAATAATAGGCCCATTAAAGAGTTTAAGAGAAAATACTATTAGTTTGGTTTATAATAAAACAAATTAGATTATAAGAGAAAGAATGAGGTTTTTATCAGTATAAGAAAAATAAGTTTGTTGTACATGAGAGGTAACAAGGAAAATAAGGGTTTGAGAGAAAAAGAAGAAGCCATGGAAAATTGATCGAGGCAGATGCATAGAACAAAAGTTGGAAGTTGCGGCAAAGCGGGTTCGACCGGATAATTATAGAGAGACCGTCAATCCAAGGTAATAGTGAGGTTCTAACTCTATAACTGGGTTTATGACGAATCATATGTGGGGATAAAATTGTATGGAACTATCTCTGTTTGTGTGTAAATTACGTGTAAAACAATTATTTAATTTTGTACTGGAATGTTGATGTTGATCGACTGATGAAATAATGGTATATGTGAGTAATTGTGTGACTGTGTTGGTTGATATCTTGCTGAGAATTAATTTGGTAAAATCGGTGAGAGAAGGAATTGGATCGAACAGAATAATTGATGAAGAAGAAAGTAAGACGGACGCCCTATAGTAATAAAAGAGAAAGAGGAATATGTATGCAGGTAAGGTGGGGCGACCGCCCCTTATGCTATGGAGGGAGGAGGACGACCTCCCCTTAAGGTCATGGGAGGGAGGCGGACGCCCTAAGGGCTAGTGGGTGGGGAGACCACCCTTGGAGTAAGGGTGGGGACCACCTTTTGGTGGGGTGAGCTCCCCAGGTGACCAAGCAGTGTGGTTTGTTTATTTTTCTGTTCTCGGCATTAGTAAATATAATAGTGATACATACAGTTAGTGGTGCATATGAGAATCCTATAGAAATTAATTGATACAAGTAATTTAACTGCCTAATGTAAAGTTTGATACAATAACTTAACAGAAAAATGGAATTGGTAGCATACATTATCAATGCAGATAATTTAATTGCAATGTAGAAGAAATAGCAGATGGATAATTGTATTAGTAAGCCATAGCATAAACTAACAAGTAATTAGTAATAACAGTAGGATAGTGAAAACCAGTACCGAATTAGCCAAATTTGTGAATTAAGCGGTAAAATTAGTTGTTCGGAATTAACTGAAATTTGTCATGGTAGTTCGTGTTTGTTATTAGGTAATCGTGATTGGTTTGTGGTGTGAAATTATGTTGAACACGTGTTGTTATTTTCTTGGTGAATTATTAGTGATTATATGTTGCTGTATGTTGTTGTTGTTTTATGCGAAGTTACAGGATGTTTCAGTGATGATGTTACCTTTATTTATTGGTAACTAAATTGGTGATATAGGCTTATGCCTGGAGACGTGGATTTGTTGTTTATGGTATGTGTTGTGCATTATCGAGTTGCATTACATTGCATATTTTAGCGACGACCTGGATTGACAAAATTTGCGTTGAAGGCTTATGCCTTGTTTGATGCCTCTATTAATTGGCAATTGGCGACGGGGGGCTGAAGCCCTGATTGGTACCACATGCATTTGCACTGTTGAGTCTTATTTGAATTGTCATAAATATGATTGTTACGATGTGAAGTGAATTGTGATGGTGTTAACTATGAAGTGGTTTGCGATGTTTTTAACTGCAATGTGATAATTTTGTATGATTTAATCCTAGCATATTATTTATCATAAACTTGTTTATATTGTTGGATATCTCACCCCTTTCATTTGTTTCTCCGTTGCCTTTATACTGGTAACGTGCAGGTATTCAAGAATGAGGAATTAATTGTTGTTAGTTCAAGTTGATGTCAATTGCTCTGATACGTAGCACTCGGGGGGGTATTTTTGTCTATGTCGTTTCAGTTGTTATTATTGCTGTTGCATTTCAAGTTGAATAATAAAAAGTACTATGATGTTTTAAGTTGTTTCAGTTGAACATGATGTTATAAATGATGTATGAAGTTATATCATGAATTCCGCTGCGTATTTAGTAAAAGATTATTTTGTGTTAAAAGATGATGCAAGTTGTTATGTGACCCTCTAGAATATTAAAAGTGTTACGTATCTAATGTATGCGTTGTTTTAAAGTTGAAAATGTGGCATCCCATGCTTTGTTGAAAGTTTTAATTACTCTGATTTTAATATAATTTTTTGGTAGAATTTGGGGTGTTACATAAGTGGTATCATAGCAGGTTGGTCAGTCCGGCCAATGTCGTTTAATGTTGTTTATTCCTCTGTACGCGATAAGTGTGTGAAACACTGTCGGTACTTGTGTTTCTGATCTGTTGTCTGTAGGATTTGAGTTGAAGCTAAGTGGGGGAGAAGCTTTGCTTCTAGGATGTGTTCGGTTGTGAGATGTTAGATTAGTATGCCGCTGATGGCTACAGTGTAAGTGTTGTTGGAGCCTTGTTGTTCGCGAATTCGAAGGTAACATGGATTTAAGATTCTGGTTGTTTAACAAGTTGAAGCGTCTTGGAGAAGAATAATTATTATAAGATGGAATTTAGTAAGTTGTTGTTTAAGTAGCCTTGCGTAAGATGTTGACGTAGGAACAATGATTGAGTGATGGATTGTTGTAGACTGTGTTGTGGGATTCTTGTTGTTGAAGTTGTTGGAATGTTTGAAGCGCGAAGCAGATTCAGGAATGCGAAGAGAAGAATACAAGTTCTAAGGGAACACTATTGTAGTTAGTGATGATGGTTTATACTCCATTATGGTTGTCGATTATCTATGGACAAATTGAGGAACTAATCACCCTTAATCTCTTGTTGATAGTAGACAGAATCGTATCAGATGGTATAGAATTATCATGCTATCTTAATGGTGAGTAAAACGATGGATGTTAGTATCGATGAGATTGTCAAGACGATGCTGTAATGTTGTACAACCAAGTATAAGCGAGTGGTGGTTGTTACTACTTTATAAGTTGATGTTCCAAGATATTGTTGAAGCAGTGATGGTTATGTTGTAAGAGTATTAGAAGACTAACATATGCGTGTTGAATTTAACCATGTTGAGTTGTTGTGATACCAGAAGAGTAGTAGTTGTAGTTTGCCAAACGCAACTGAGGATCAGAGAGTGGAAGCAAAGTTGAAGATGGTTGTGTTGGATAGATTTTCGAGGACGAAAATATTCTAAGTGGGGGAGAGTTGTAACACCCCAAGTTTAATATATTATTTAATTAAATTATTAAAGAATTTATTTGTTGGAATTAGTCGAAGTTGGAAAATTATCAGAGTAATTGGATTAATAGGTTGATTTGAGATGTTAGGTGGATAGTCAGATTATTTAGTCGGTTCAATTGGAGAAAATAATATTAGAAATAATATTATTAAATTGGACTATTTATTTAATTAAATTGGATATAGTTGTGTGGTGGTAAGTAGCAAATTGGAAGTGTGCTAATAATAGGCCCATTAAAGAGTTTAAGAGAAAATACTATTAGTTTGGTTTATAATAAAACAGATTCGATTATAAGAGAAAGAATGAGGTTTTTATCAGCATAAGAAAAAGAAGTTTTCCGTACGTGATAGGTAACAAGGAAAATAAGGGTTTGAGAGAAAAAGAAGAAGCCATGGAAAATTGATCGAGGCAGTTGCAGAGAACAAAAGTTGGAAGTTGTGGCAAAACGGGTTTAACCGGATAATTATAGAGAGATCGTCAATCCAAGGTAAGGGTGGGGTTTTAACTCTATAACCGGGTTTATGACAGATCGTATGTGGGGATGAAATTAAATGGAACTATCTCTGTTTGTGTGTAAATTGCGTGTAGAATAATTATTTAATTTTGTACTGGAATGTTGATGTTGATCGATTGATGAAATAATGGTATATGTGAGTAATTTTATTACTGTGTTGGTTGGTATCTTGCTGGAAATTAATTTGGTAAAATCGGTGAGAGAAGGAATTGGATCGAACATAATAATTGATGAAGAAGAAAGTAAGATGGACGCCCTATAGTAATAAAAGAGAATGAGGAATATGTATGCAGGTATGGTGGGGCGACTGCCCCTTATGCTATGGAGGGAGGAGGACGACCACCCCTTAAGGTAATGGGAGGGAGGCGACCTCCCTATGGGTTTGTGGGTGGGGCGACCGCCCTTGGAGTAAGGGTGGGGATCACATTTGGTGGGGTGAGCGCCCCAGGTGACCAGGCAACGTGGTTTGTTTATTTTTTATGTTCTCTTCATTAGAAAATATAATAGTGATATATACAGTTAGTGGTGTATATGAGAATCCTGTAGAAATTAATTGATACAAGTAATTTAACTACCTAATGCAAAGTTTGATACAATAACTTAACAGAAAAATGGAATTGGTAGCAGAAATTATAAATGCAGATAATTTAATTGCAGTGTAGAAGAAATAGCAGGTGGATAATTTTATTAGTAAGCCATAGTAGAACATTAACAAGTAATTAGTAATAACAGTAGGATAGTGAAAACCAATACCGAATTAGCCGAATTTGTGAATTAAGCGGTAAAATTAGTTGTTCGGAATTAATCAAAATTTGTCGTGGTAGATCGTGTTTGTTAGTAGGTAATCGTGATTGGTTTGTGTTGTGAAATTATGTTGAACATGTTGTGTTGTTATTTTCTCGGTGAATTATTAGTGATTGTATGTTGTTGTTGTTTTATGCGAAGTTGCAGGATGTTTATTGACGATGATACCTCTATTTATTGGTAACTAAATTGGTGATATAGGCTTATGCCTGGCGACGTGGATTTTTTGTTTATGTTGTGGGTTGTGCATTATCGAGTTGTATTACATTTCATATTTTAGCGACAACCTGGATTTACAAAATTAGCGACGGAGGCTTATGCCTTGTTTGATGCCTCTATTAATTGGCAATTGGCAACGGGGGGCTGAAGCCCTGATTGGTACCGCATGCATTTGCACTGTTGAGTCTCATTTGAATTGTCATAAATATAATTGTTGCAATGTGAAGTGAATTATGGTGGTGTTAACTGTGAAGTGGGTTGCATTGTTTTTAACTGCGATGTGATAATTTTGTATGATTTAATCCTAGCATATTATTTATCATACACTTGTTTATATTGTTGGATATCTCACCCCTTTCATTTTTTTCGCCGTTGCTTTTATACTGGTAAGGTGCAGGTATTCAAGAATGAGGAATTAGTTGTTGTAAGTTCAAGTTGATGTTAATTGCTCTGATATGTAGCACTCGGGGTGATGTTTTTGTCTATGTCGTTTCAGTAGTTATTATTGCTGTTGCGTTTTAAGTTGAATAATAAAAAGTACTATGATGTTTTAAGTTGTTTCAGTTGAACATGATGTTATAAATGATGTATGAAGTTAAATCATTAATTCCGCTGCGTATTAAATAAAAGATTCTTTTGTGTAAAAAGATGATGCAAGTTGTTATGTGACCCTCTGAAATATTAAAAGTGTTATGTATATGCTATATGCGTTGTTTTAAAATTGAAAATGTGGAATCCCATGCTTTGTTGAAATTTTTAATTACTCTGATTTTAATACAATTTTGGTTAGAATTTGGGGTGTTACACCACTCAAACCCTCTCCTAAGAAATCAATCCACAACTAGGGTTTTGCTTCTCTAAAAAAAAGTGATTTCTAATGGCTCAAGTGAATTTCATGCCTCCCCATATGATTCAAGGTATCCCCATATCAAGTTTCAAGCCTCATAGCCCAAGCTGGCTCAATCAATTGCTCAGATGGTTGAAAATTAGATGTATTGGATAAAAAGTCAATTATGGTCAACATGTAGTCAAACTCCACCATTTTTGGTCAACATCAAGATTTTGAGGTCACATTCATCATTTAATCAAGGGTTGATCATGATTCATCAAGAAAACTCAAGAGTTGATCAAGAGTCAAAAGTTGCTAAGTTAGGGTTTCTTAAGGGAAAATCAACAAAACTTTGACCAAGCATAACTTTCACATACTTTATCAGAAATTTTTCAACCAAAGGTCATTTTAAAGGGAGTTCAATTTTCTACAACTTTGTCTCATTCAAGATTTTCCCAAAAAATGCTTCATTTGAGAGATATGGGCCAAGACATTATAGGTCCTTTCAAAAGTAAAAAAAAAAGTTATCTTTTCTCAAAGAGGTGTACATGAACATGAAAGATTAAATGAAGATGAAACCAAACAGAGAACTTAGATGACATCTTAATCTTTCTAAAAAGTTCAAGACCATCCTCTAATGATGAAAATTGAGCAAGATGTAGTTTGTGCAAAATTGGCAATTTTGAAAAGGTGCATGAAGAAAATATTGAGCAATCTTGAAAATTTCCCAAATGGGCTTATATTTTTATGTTTGAAACTTGTTCTTAACATTATCCAAGGCCTCTAAGCCCAACTACACGCCCTCCTACTATTTATTTCATTTATTTTTGAATTAATTAATTCAAATTCAAATTTAATTAAAATAAAATACAAGATGAAGAGTGATGTGTGCAAGGCTTAATATTTAACATTCTTAAGGTCTAAGCAAGCCCAAATAGTTGGCAAAAAACGAGCAAGAGGCATTGATACAAGATTTCCCATGATAGAAGGATTTTATTTTTGATTTTCAATCAAATATTTTCCTCATGAATGCAAGAGATATTCTTCATATTTTCTGACCTAATGCACTCATTATAAATAGAAGATCATAACCAAGTGAGAAGGACACGAATTGCTGCCTTAAGAACCCTAGCCAAACTCTCCAATTTGTTTCAAGTTTAGGGCAAACTCGAATCTCACTTTCCACCCATTCTGAATCAATTTCAAGCATCCATTAATACTCCTAAGGCTTTCAAGAATCAATCCAAGTACTTGCATAATCCAGAAGCATCCCATAATCGTCCCCTCGAAGTTGCACCTGTTTGGTAAAATTTTGAATTTCAAACTCTCAATTCATGCCATTTAAATAGTTCGATGCACATATACATGTTCATATTGATGTTTGTGATTGTTTAGAACCATCATGCATGAGTTTTAACGCAGGAATCAAGGATTTCCATTGTTAGGGCATGAAGCTTATGCTTCATCGAAACCCAAGTTACAGGCTGTTTCAAACCAAACCGATGTCACCATTAGATTCACAACACTTTAATTAGTGGATGTGGGTTGTTTTCCGTTTTTGTTTTGATGGATTTTCCAGGTTTGGCGTTTTGGTTGATCGGAGAAGATGACCGAAATTCATCTCCGGCATCTCTTACTTGGGGTCAACCGGCCAAGGCAGGTGTGGCTTGCTTCGATTGGCTGGTTTGAATTCCTGGGTCCCACGCAAGTTTGTGTTTTGGAAAATTGATTTTTTGAAATTGATTTCACAAATATACATTTATGGGTTCAGTTTAATTCATGGATGTATCACCACCCCAGTGGTTAAACGCACGCACTTAGTCCATTACTCTCTCAAGTTGTGGCTTCAATCCCTGCCTTTTGGAAATTTTTTCATATTTTCTGATTTTTGCACAGGTAACACATCAATTTTCAGGGCAAGCGTATTAACACCACATGCAGGTGGCGCAGTGGTCAAGTTTTGGATTTGTGACCCTAAGTTCCTGGGTTCAACCCCTTGGAGGACCAAACTATTTTTTTTACCATTAGTTTCTTCATATTTTTCTTATTTCTTTTAATTTCTTTTCTATTTTAATTCTTTTCATAAATTATTTTTATTATTATAAAAAACCCTAAAAAATATTTTAATTTTAGATTTAGGTTTAAAAAATGTTTAATTAATTTTAGACACAAAAATATTTTAGTTTTCACTTAATTTAAATTTATTTTCATAATTATTTTCTAATTAATTTAGAATTAGGATTTTCTCATTTAAAATCAATTTCGAAAAACAAAAAAAAAAACATTTTTCTTTAATAATGAGGGTTTAGTATATTTCTACATTGATTAAAATAAGTTTCTTGTTATTTATTATTTATTATTGTCTTTAAATATTAGAAATCGATGTATAGGTTGCAAGGATACTTTTGTAATAGTGTAGTTTAATCTCTTCGCATTTTTTCTCTATTATGTAACTGCTTACAGGATGTAATAGCCTAGGTTAAGTTTATTTTCCGCACCTCCTTCTTATGTAACTTCCCCAAAGCCCTGTAATAGCATAGGGCTTTTATTTTTCCACACTTTTATTTTCTGTAAATATTAACTGTTAGATGTATGTTAATAGAATTGTATGGCAAGAACTAAAAATAACTTAGAATAACCTTAATCTCTAGATAAATATCTGAATTGAATCACTTTGCACACTTGCATCCTCTCTTGTTTCCTTACGAATAAACTTGGTCATGTCCCTCGAACGTAGGGATACCATTAGCAAAGACGCTTATGAATAACATCATCATAGTCCCTTCGATATAAAGACCATAGTACCTCGATGACCCTCGATATTGCCTACGAATATATGATCTTGTCCCTCGGTTGTTGCCTATGAATAAATGGTGGCCGTCCCTTCGAAATGCTAATGATCCTTACAATGTTGCCTTCAATGACTATTCGATGACCCTACGCCTGTTCCTTCACATCCCATGGATGGGGCTTCCTACCAACTAATGGTATGGATAACACTATCCCTAAAGGAGAAGGAAAATAACAAAGAACGACCTTTGAGTGGGTAAAACTCTTAAGTACTTGCTCAAAATAAATACTTTTCCCACCTCAAACTTTCAAAATATTTTCAAACACTTCGTATACATTCTTGAGGACTGATACAAGAATCATTACAAATTCAAAGCAAAATATTTTCAAGCAAATCAAACACACACAAAAGCAATTTTTCAAAGTGATCTAAGCAGTTAAGAGCCCATAGATAAATACAGATGAAAAGGGTGCTAACACCTTCCCTTTTCATAACTTACCCCCCCCGAACCCAAAATCGATAAAAAGGTCTTTCTTGTTCTTTTCACCTTTCCTTATTGGATAAAAGAAAATTCGCTGGCGACTCTTTCTAACCGTAACATTTGCGATAAAACGCAAAACAACCAAGTCAATTCTCTCACCGTGTTACAGAACTGACGACTTTGCTGGAGAGAATACTCAAAGAGGGGTTAGTTTAGGGATTTAGATCACCTTTACTTTCTTTTATTGTATGACTTGTTTGATTTACTTTTAAGGGTTTTGTTTGGGTATTATTGCTTTTAAGGATCCTACACCTGGATCCAGATTTCCTTAGGTAAGTAGCAATAGATCATCGCGACTGTCCAGCATAGACCGACACAGTTAAAATGATGCCTACGGTTAGTGTGACACTTTGGATGTCCCGATGTTCCTCAAGTTCAGTTGAGGAAACAATTGGCGTCTGCGTGGTGTCATCAACAATAACTAAACTTTTAGAACTCTAATTGATCCATCTTGGCCATTAAAAGGTAGTGAGATAGCCAAATTTGGTGCAGACTGAAGTTGGTTGATACTCGATGCTATGCTCATTGATATTCGACTTTCGAGATGTTTTGGTCGGCCATTTGGTTTCCGCACTGAAATAAAGCCTACGATAAAGATTCGTGATATGAGATTCCTAGAACCCGGTTACTATTATAGGACAGGTTTGAACCAACTCAACTTTAGTAAAGGGTACACACCTATAGACCTCATGCAAGCCTTTAAACCTAGGGCTATTGTATGACTTGTTTGTATTTGCTATTCATTTAAGCATGACATCATGACATCATAACATCATACCATCATAATATTTCACTAACCATTTCAAGGACCTAGGGATTTATCTTTGCTCTTTGTTGTAGGGTTATGGCTTTCGCTCTTAGGAAAACTATCCGAATCAGATTTATGGGGATACCTGCTCAACTCAAGGAGTTAGTCTCAAAAGTTACTGATCACTCTCATTTCATCAAGAGACATGGTTATCTACTCGACTTCGTTGTCTCCGATTTTGAGAAAGATATAATGAGCCTCGTATTCTAGTTCTTTGATCCGAAGCATCACTGTGTTACCTTCCCAGATTATCAGTTGGTACCTATAATGGAAGAATTCTCTAAGCTACTTGGGATACCCATTCTTGATCAGATATCTTTCACTGGTCTAGAAAAAGTTCCAAGACCTGAAGACATTGAGGCAACTTTACACATAAAGCGGTCAAACATTGAAGCTAATTGGGAAACAAGAAGTGGAGTTAAGGGTTTGCTTGCTAAATTTCTGATAAAGAAGGCTCAAGAATTCTTGAAGGCTATGAGTCTCCATGATTTTGAAGATGTCCTGTCCTTACTAATCTATGTTTTGGTGTTATTTCCAAATCTGGACCAATTCATAGATGTGAATGACATTAAGATATTCCTCACTAGTAATCCTGTGCCTACTTTGCTCGGAGACATTCTACATTCTCTTCACACTCATACTATGAAAAGACAAGAGCCTCTCATGTGTTGCATACCGTTATTATCCAGGTGGTTTATTTCGCACCTTCCTCGATCAATAATGAAGAATGAACAAGGCCTAAGGTGGTCTCAAAGGTTGATGTCACTCTCTCGTTCAGATATCCGTTGGTGTCTCTACTTTCAAGAAGACATCACTTTCATTGAGTGTTCTGGGGAATTCCCTAATGTGCCACTCCTTGGCATAAGAGGAGGTATCACTTACAACCCTTGTCTAGCGCTACGTCAGTTTGGCTACGCTCAAAGAAATAGTCCTTATGATATGCTTTTCCAAGATATCGTATTTGACTACAACAACGATCTCCAAGGTTATCATCGAAGATTTGTATATGCCTGGGGCATGGTGAAGAAAATTGATACCAAGACTTTGGAGCATAAAAATTCCATCCCTTTGGAACCATACCTCAAATGGGTGCGAGCTCGTGCTCAAAGTTTAATGATGCCATATACTGCTATCCTACCGATAATTGTGGAACCTGTTGTTGAAGGCGATGAGTCTTTTACCATTCTCCATCCAGATTTGTCCGTTGATATTGAAGAATTGAAGAGATCCTGGATTCAACTCAAAGAAGAAAGGATACATTCGAAGCTTAGTGCTATGCAAGCGAGAAAAAAGTATTGGAGCTGACGAAGCTACTTCATGAGGAACAGAGTCTTAACGCCTACGTCAACACAAAGAGGAAGCGTCCATGGGAGACCTAAGCATTAGGAGCTTTACTTTATGTTTGAACTTCTTTTGTATTTTCTAATTTAACTAATAAAAAGTTTGTTCCTTTTGTTTACCAAATTTAAATCTCACTAGGTCCTTGAAAACATTGCATATCATATCATATCATATCATATCATATCATATCATATCATATCATATCATATTATATCATATCATATCATATCATATCATATCATATCATATCATATCATATCATATCATATCATATCATATCATATCATATCATATCATATCATATCATATCATATCATATCATATCATATCATATCATATCATATCATATCATATCATATCATATCATATCATATCATATCATATCATATCATATCATATCATATCATATCATATCATATCATATCATATCATTTCATAACAGGTACTCCGAAGACCGGTTTTCTTATTCTCTCGCTGTTTATTTCAGCAGAAATAGCTCTCGAACAAACTGTCAAATATCTCCATGCTCAGAATGCCCATTTCTAGGAAATGTTCATCAACTTGACCAAATGACAAGAAGATCTGAAATAGATCATCACCAAGAAAAAGAAGAAAAAGATATCTAGTATTCTCAATATGGGAAGAAGATTCAGAGGTCCAGTCAAGACAGCCAGACAGCTTGAGTTCTTAGGATATAGTGGTGAAACTGAAGGAAGTGTCAAAGCCAATGAAGGAAGCAATCATGGGTCTGAAGAAGAGTAAGAGGAAGATTACTTGAGCAAGCAATATCCTCCCGGTGATGAGTAGTATAAGTAACTTGAAGACCGTCTGAATGCTGTGGAAATCTGATAATGTCAGGATTGAACTTCGATGACTTAAGTCTGGTTCCAGGAGTAGTGATTCCTCGCAAGTTCAAAGTTCCCAATTTTGCAAAGTATGATGGTATTTCTTGCCCGAAGCTTCATCTAAAGTCTTATGTTCAGAAAAGGCAACTACACACTGCTGACAGGAAGTTGTGGATGCATTTCTTTCAAGAGAGTTTGTCTGGAGCACAGTTGGAGTGGTATTATTAGTTGGAAAACACCCACATTCATACCTGGAATAATTTGGCAGACTCTTTATACAAGCAGTACCAGTACAACACTGAATTGGCACCAACCCGTATGCCGTTATAGAGTATGTCCATGAGTCGTGATGAGAAGTTCAAAGAGTATGCCCAAAAGTGGAGAGATCTAGAAGGCAGAGTACAACCTCCCTTGTCTAATAGGGAGTTGGTTGACATGTTCATGGGAACATTGACAGGTCCATTCTTCAATCATCTGATTGGAAATTCTTCATCCAAATTCACTGAGTTGATATTGACAAGAGAACATATTGAATCTGGAATCAAGAGTGGGAAGATTCAAGTCGAGACATCTTCAAGTGCTGTGAAGAAGTATTTTAGTGGGAAGAAAAAAGCTAATGCTGTGTACGGCCAGAAGGGTCGTGATAAAGGTGATCACCCTTAATCTGTAGGGGCAGTTCTGATCTCCAATCTTATGCTGGTGCAATCTAAACAAGACAATATGCGTAGACAAAACACGCCGAGAAGACAATTCACAAGGATCAACATGCCATTGTCTCAAGCATTAAAACATATGTTGAAAGCAAAGTTGATTACTTTGAGGGATCTTCCCCAGCATGTTAATACGTCATCCCTAAATATAATCCCAATGCAAGGTGTGCATATCTTCCAATAGCCTTGGACATGACACGAACAATTGTTGGGCTCTGAAGAACAAGATTGAAGATATGATTGAATCTCAGGAGATTGAATTCGACCCTTCTGTGGAAACCCTAAACGTGATTACTACACCGATGCCTAATCATGCCAAGAGTGCCAATGTTATTGATGATGACTCTTATGTTTTTTCTTTGAACAACTTGACCACTCCCCTAATGACTTTCAAGGAAAATATGTTGCGAGCTGATTTATTTCCAGGATGTTTCAAAAATTGTTGCTATTGTGCATCTCAATCCAATGGCTGTGTATGGATGAAGAAAGGTATTCAGCGCCTGATGGACAACAGAGAAGTGTTATTCATGAAAACTCCATATGTAGAAGGTTTGTGCGAAGATGTTTCCAAAAGTCTGAAGATTGAAGACATAGAGAGACAAGACGACAAAGAAGAAATTCTACCAGAGATCTGGGACTCCTTGGGGAAATCGAGCAGAAAATTTCATTTTATGGTGAAATATACCGCCCCTGAAATCTCAAAGATTGAAATTGAAGATATCCAACCAACAGGGTAGGGAGACGACGACTATCCTGAAGAACATGCTGATGTGAATGTAATAAAGATCACCTCTATAGGTCCTATGAAAATTGCTCCTACACCCAGAGTGGCGCCTTTGATTATCACCTCACCTGGACCAGTTCCATATTCCTTTGACAAAGCTATACCTTGGAATTATGGAGCCAAAGTTTACTATCATGGCGTTAAGCAGGAGTCATTGGCCATTAAAGACAATAATGTTCAAGCTATTAACCCTGATGTCGACAATATTACTGGATCTAGTAAGGTAACCAAAACTGGAAGGGTCTTTTTCTCCAGAGATCTCTCCTCCTAAAGACACTATTGCATCGGTTGATATCCCCGCTGTTGAGCCAACCACAAAGGCTTGAGGCAAAGAAAAAGTGACTCAGCCTGCCCAGGCAGAAGTACCAAAATAAGTTGTTGAAGATGCCTCCAAGCAAGATATGGAGGAAATTTTGAGAATTATTAAGAAAAGCGATTATAATATTGTTGAGCAGTTGGGGAAAACCTCATCTAAAATATATATGCTAGCTCTGTTGTTGTGCTCTAAGGCCCATGTTAAAACCTTGGTAAAGTTCCTGAAGAATGATCACGTGCCGCAAGAAACTTCTGCTGATCAATTTGAAAACTGTATTGCTAGCCTGACCGTAGACAATGGTTTGGGTTTTTCTGATGTTGATTTGACTCCAGCAGGAAGGAAACATAACAAAGCCTTACATGTATCTATTGAGTGCAGGCGCACTACATTATCTTATGTATTAGTAGATACTGGTTTTGCTTTGATGTTAAAGAAGTGGTGATGAAACCTAGTGACATAATTGTGAGAGCTTTTGATGGTTCGAGAAGAACTGTGCTTGGAGAGCTCGACCTGGTAATCAAAGTGGGTTGCCAAATTTTTGACTCTACTTTCTTCGTGATGGATATTCGCCTAACTTATTCTTGCTTGATTGGAAGCTCTTGGATACATGGGGCAGGCGTTGTTAGCTCTACCTTACATCAGAAGTTGAAGTACCCAGTGAAAGGGAAGATTGCCACTGTATATGGAGAAGAAGAGTATGTGGTGAGCCACCTACAGTCCTTCCGGTATGTTGAAATGGAAGGCGAATTCATTGAGACCCATTGTCAAGCTTTTGAAGTAGTTCCTAGAGTAATGCATGTAGACGCTCCTGTCACTCCCAAGGTTACTAGAGTTCCACCAAAGATGTCCTCGCTAAAGGATGCAAGGGTTGTGGTTAAAGAAGGAGGATGTAATGTTTGGGGTCGGTTTCCCAATTTCCCTTTCAAATCAGATTCGTTTGGTCTAGGCTTCACTTCCAAAGGTCAGAAGATGGTACGTCACGAACGTGCTAGTGGACCTCCGTTTTGCATCAACAAAGATAGAATTAATGCTATAGAAAACGAGGATGATGATCATGACATTAGCAACTGGATCTTCCCAACTATCGGCAGCAGATCCGACAATTGGACGGTTATATCAATATCCTCTAGTCAAGAGTAATTGCTTTTTATGTTTTATGCTATTAAGTTTTATGTAATTCTGAATAATAAGACTTTAAGCCTAGTGCCTTACCCGGGGAACGATGACTCGTTTGTGAGGGTTATTATTTGTCATTCACATATTTTCATTCAACAAATCATTGGACTTTTGCATTTAAATTTTGCGCTCTTTGTCTTTTGTTTTACTTTACTGCTTTTTTCAAACTTAGCTATGTGTTCTAACACACACCCACATAATAAACTGCAGATCCACATCCACTCTGGATCCTATCGATAACAATTCTGCTATTGTCAAATATGACTTTGAAAATCCGATCTACAAAGCCGAAGATGAAGGTGAGGAAGATTGTGAAGTACCATGAGAACTTTCCAAATTATTACAGCAAGAGGAAAGAGCTATACAACCACACGAAGGTCCAGTCAAGATTGTGAACTTGGGTATCGAAGAGGACATAAAGGAAGTCAAGATAGGAGCCAGGCTTGAGAAAAATGTCAAAGAAAGGTTAATCCAGATGTTCCGAGATTACATTGAGATTTTTGCTTGGTCCTACAAAGACATGCCAAGGTTGGATATTGATATTGTGGTACACAGGTTACCAACAAAAGAAGGTTATCCTCCTATAAACAGAAGGTTCGTCGTATGCGTCCAGAGATGTCTGAGAAAATCAAAGCTGAAGTCATGAAACAGTTCAACGCATGTTTCTTAGTTGTTACTTCCTATCCATAATAGGTTGCGAACGTGGTGCTAGTACTTAAAAAGGATGGCAAAGTGCGTATGTATGTAGATTACCGAGATCTGAATAGGGCGATTCCGAAAGATGCTTTTTCGCTTCCACATGTTGATGTTTTGGTTGACAACACCGTCAGCATAAGGTATTTTCTTTCATGGATGGTTTCTACAGTTATAGTCAAATCAAGATGGCTCCTGAAGATATGGAGAAGACTACTTTCGTCATACAGTGGGGGCACTTTCTATTACAAGGTTATGCCGTTCGGGTTGAAGAATGCTGGTGCGACATACAAGCGTGCTATGGTAGTCTTATTCCATGATATGATCCATCACGAGATAGAAGTCTAGATCGATGACATGATGGACCAATCTCAGACTAAAGAAGAACGTCTTAACCATTTGCGCAAGTTGTTTGATAGATTGAAGAAATACAAATTGAGGCTGAACCCGAACAAGTGTACCTTTGGGTTTAGATCTGGTAAACTCCTAGGGTTTGTCGTCAGTGGTAAAAGTATTGAAGTTGATCCCTCCAAGGTTAAAGACATTTAAGAAATGCAGGCTCCCCGCACTAAGAAAGAAGTCAGAGGTTTCCTAGGATGATTGAACTACATTGCCAGATATATTTCACACTTGACTGCTACTTGTGATCCAATCTTCAAATTATTGAAGAAAAATCAAGCAGCAAAATGGAACGATGATTGTTGGATAGCCTTAGACAAAATCAAAGAATAACTCCAAGAACCTCTGATCATGTACCTAACAGTATTAGAGAACTCAATGGGTGTGTGTTGGGGCAACATGACGAGTCTAGTCGAAAAGAGCATGCAATGTACTACCTTAGCAAAAAGTTTACCGACTGTTGAACAAGATATTCACTGCTCGAGAAAACTTGTTGTGCTTTGGCTTGAGTTGCTCACCGAATAAGGCAATATATGTTGACTCATACCACTTTGTTGATCTCTAAGATGAACCTGATAAAATACATATTTGAGAAACCTGCTCTCTCCGGAAGAATAGCAAGATTACAAATGATCTTGACCGAATACGATATTCAATACACTACTCAAAAATCAATCAAATGAAGTGTGGTAGAAAATCATTTGGCTCATCAAGCTGTAGATGGCTACCGGTCTAGGAATTCCGATTTCTCGGATGAGAATCTTAGTTACCGATTATAAAGAACCTGGATTGGATGAAGCAGCTGAGCCAGGACCCCGGTGGGGTTTTTGATAGAGCTTTTAACGCACTTGGCAATGGCATTGGAGCTATGATTATCTCTCCCAAGGGTGGCCATACTCCATTAATGTAACACCCCATATTTTTAATTGCTAATAATTTAGAATTTTAAATTATTAAGTAATTAAATTGGATTTTTGGAGAATTATTGGAATTATTGGAAATTAAATAAATGTTGGAAATTAGAGAAAAGGAAATGTGCTTAAGTGTGATTAGTAGAGAAAAGGAGGTGAAAGTAAGAAAACTCACTAATCATATTTTATTATTATTATTATTTAATATAAGGAATTAGAAAAGAAAAGGAAAATTGGAACAAAAGTGTGAGAAGAGAAGAACGTACGAGAGAAGAAGAGCAAAAGAGAAGAGGATTCAAGAACTCAAGAATTTGGCTAAGGTAAGGGGTGACTTCTCCGATTATTATGCTTTATAGGTTTTGAGATAATAGGAATGGATGGGGTAGATTAGGAATCTCAATTTAGGATATTAAGGTTTAGAAAGTTTAGATCCTAATGCATGATTTTGGTGAATTTGAGTCAAATTGATGTTATAGTGTTGTTCTGTGATGTTATACCATGATAGAAATGCATTATAATCATGTTTGTAGATCTGTTTTGGTGTTACATAAGATTGGGGTCAGAATTGGAATGATTTGGGATAACTCTGTTGCTGTCAAATACTGTATTTTTGCTATAGGTCTGGTGGTAACCAATTACTCCAGGGTGGTAACCGATTCCCACTGTGTTGCATTCTAGAGAAATTGTATTTTTACCTTGAGTAACCGGTTACCCTGGAGTGGTAACCGATTACCTCGCTACTGAAAGGAAAAATCACACTTCTGAATTCGTGATAACCGGTTACCCTCATGGTGGTAACCGGTTACCACTGAAGCTTTGTTTGAAAAATACTTTACTTTGAAAATTTATAACTTCTAAACCGTAAGTCCGTTTTAATCTCCGTTTTGGGCATTGTGACTTAAATAAAATATTTTATAAAATGGAAAAATTGTTAGTAACTCGATTTATTTTAAAAGTCCTGATTTTTATCTAATTAGGTTGACAATGCGGTGTTTGTGGTGTGGTTATGAATACATGATGTTGCTGAATTGTGTATGTTGTGATAGCATTACGAGTTGTGAATATAATTGATTGTATATGTTGTATATGATTGGAAGTTGTTTATGATAGAAGTTGTTATCATATTCGGTGTTGATAATGCATGCTTTAAAGATATGCATGCATACATATCATTGTTGTAGTAGCTAATGCCGATTGTGTGGAATTAGTGAAATTGCCATAATCGTGTCCGAGTTGGAATGAGGGTGAGGTGTATCCTTGTCTGGGTTGGAATGGAATGGAGGGTGATACCCGTGTCTGAGTTGGAATGGAACGGTGTAGTGAATTTAATTCACAATTGGTACCACATGCATAGAGTCAGTGTCTCATTGCATTAATTGTATGTGTTATAACATGATTGGAAGAACTACAGTGTTATAATGTGATTGTTGTATGTTATTGTTGATTGCTGGCTTATGTACTGTTTGGAGATAAAATGATAAATCTGAAATACGCTAAATAGGGTGAGATGATTTGCTTATGAAATTCTATTTATTTATGAGCTTATAAAGTATAATAATTGTGATTTAGTCTCACCCTTACTGTTGATAATTTTCAGATTGAAGTTAGCAACTTAGGCGCTTTGGTGAGGATAGCTCGTAGAGCTAGACTATTATGATCTGTCGAGTACAATGTCCTGCTATGATTTGTAACACTGGGGGACGCTTAATTGTTTAGAGTTATTATTAAACTCTTATTTTGATTAAATGCTTTAATTGGATAATAATTTTGTGGAACTATGGTTTTGACCTCATTGTTGATGTTTTGAATTATCCAAGAACTATGAATATTTTCCGCGGTGTTAAACATATTTATTTCAATTATTTTAATTGGTTTATGTTCCTCAGATAAGCATGACATGCGCAAATTTTATTATAATGAGTTGTAGCATCCTTGATGACATGTTACTCTGAAATAATTTTTATATTACGCGGGTGTTTTTGAATAGGGTGTTACAATTCACCGCCAGACTATGTTTCGATTGCACCAACAATATGGTCGAGCATTAAGCGTGCATCATGTGTATCAAAGTTTTTATGGGCGAATGGGACACAAAACATCCAAATATCATTTCTTACTGAGAACATGTGTTGAGTTTGATTCCCTACTTCGAAGAAATTACTTTTGAACATATTCCATGTGAAGAGAATTAGTTGGCGGATGTGACACCCCGAATAAATCGATTATTAAATAATTACGATTTTTAATTATTAATTTAATTAGGAATGTAATATTTAATATTTTGGATTATTAGAAGTCAATTGAATTAAATGGAAGTGGGTTTATTGGTGGTATGATGAATAAAGTGAGGGTGTGAGGAGTAAAAGACTCTACTCACATTAATTATGTTATTTTTATTATGTTAGAATAATAAAAGAAATAAAAAAAGGAAAAGAGGAAAAAGATCTTTTGGAGAAACTCACCGTGGAATTGAGAAGAGGAGAAAAGGAGGAAGAAGACCTAAGGTGTCGAATTGAAGAACCCACAAGGTAAGGGGTGATTTCGATTGATTATGGTTTATTATCGGTTTTGATTTTAATATTATAGATCATAGCATGTTAGGAAATCTATGTTTAGGGATTTCTAAGTTTCCATGGGTGTATACCTAATGGTGTCAGATGATGTCAGATTGTGTCAGAATGTATAGATTAATGGATCTGTATGATATAGGATCATTACTGATGAATAAAACATGTTATATTGTATGTTATTGATGATGAATGAGTGAATTTATGGTGTCGGAATGTGTGGCACGTTTTGGAATAAAGAGGAAATGGTTTTGGGAAATAATGCTGTCAAAAACTAAATTTTTGGGTCTGATGGTCGTGGGAACCGGTTCCCCAGTGGGAGAACCCGGGTTCCAGCTTTTAAAATGGTGAAAAATGGTATTTTTGAACTCAGGAACCGGTTCCTGTGTGGGAGGAACCGGGTTCCACGTTACTTTTGCCAGAAAAACTGAAAATATTTTCTGGGAATCGGTTCCCTACCTGGAGGAACCGGGTTCCCCATACATTTTTCCAGGGGGCGTGTATTTTTGAGTTGTGGGAACCGGTTACTCCTGAGGAGGAACCGGTTCCATAGCTTTGAAAATTTTCCAAACTTTAAAAATTCATAACTTTCAAACCGTAAGTCCGTTTTGAGCGCCGTTTTGGACGTTGTTTCTTAAATTTAATGCTCTATCTTATAAAATGGAAAGATTTTCTAAAAGTTGAAATTATTTTGAAAAAGAGGAAACAAACAATTATTGACCGACACACTTTGAGGTGCAAGTGTGAAACTGTGGTGATGGGTATATTGACCGAGTGAATGTAAAGCGTGTTATCTGTGGTTATTTTATGCATGATGGTTGGAATATCATGTTTTGAGTTTGATTCGGTTTATGATGATTGGTGTATTCATGATTGTATTGATATCATGTGTTTGTTGGTGTTGTATATGCCGATGGTTGTTGACCTTAGTTGTCATTGTTGTGATATATCGGTGATAGTCTTACCAATTGAAGGGTAAGTGTTTGGCATATTTATGCTCGGTGATGAATTATTTCATGATAGGTGGTTATATCATGTTGATTGGTTTGCATGTTATGCCGATGTTAGATGTATGCATGATTGGTTGATATATCATGTTGGATGGTTGTTTCAGTTATGTTGAATTGATGTATTACATAGACTGACTAATGTTGCATGCTATTGATGTGCGTGCATATGCATTGTTTTGGTGAAGTTAATTCCCATTGTGCGGAATTTGACTTGGATTGCCAATAACTGATACCCGAGTGAGGATGGGTGGTTAGGCTGGATTCGTGTTCGAGTGGTTATGGACGAATCGATGGTACTATATCCGGTTGGTGATGGATCAGTGTTGGGTGACTTTGAGTCACGAGTCGGTACCGCATGCATTGAGTCTGCATTTTGATTGTGTGGAATAGTAACATGTTAGGATGTCTTCCAGTGTTACTATTTTCTGATTGATGATGGTTATGCATGATGATTATATGGTTGTGATTGTGTATGGAATATGAAGTTATGTTGAAATGGGTGGGTTAATATGCTTGAAATATATTGTTAATTGAGAAGCTTATAATATACTTTAATTATGAGAAGTCTCACCCTTACTTACCATTTCAGATTAAAGTTAGCAGCTGAGGAGTCGGTGAGGATGGCTCTAGAGCTTATCGTTTAGTACGCGAGTCAGTGTCATGCTCTGATTAGATTGTAACACTGGGGAATGTTAGATGAGGAATTAGATATTGGTTTATTAATTATTTAAAACTTTGTTGGGAATAATAATGATGGAATTATTCCGTGTTTGGTTATGATGTTTTCCGCTGTGTAAGACATGGTCTTATCTATATTGAATTATTTTGAAGGTGTTGATCCTCAGTGTAGCATGGCTACTGTTTGAATGAAGTTTTATTTTACCTATTAATTGTGACATCCCGTGATTACCGTGTTAAACTCTGATTAAAGATGATTTAAATGTTAATTTAATTAATATATTTCGGGGTATTTAGATGGGGTGTTACAATAGTGGTATCAGAGCATAGTCGGTCATTGTGAAAGTCTTAATGTCATTACTCATACAGATCGACATGTGTTTGAAACATCATCGCTGTTTTTCCTGGTTATCTGGTTGCAGGAGTGGTTTGGAAGCAAGTGGGGGAGAAACTTTGCTTCTCTAAGATGTTCTGGTGTGAAGAGTTGGATCGATGTGCTATTGGTTACACGAGTGCAGATGTTGATTAGACTGCGTAGTTTTCCCGAATTTGGAGGGATTACGAATTCGAGAATTCAGTATGATGGTCAGATAAGGTTCTCTTAAGTGGTGACAATTAAGTGCTTGTGTTGTTCGCATCACTGGGAGTGGAGGACGATGTTATGGACAATGATGTTCCATTTGAGGTGTGAGTTCCGACGTTTCCATGGGAATAATAGCGACTCACCGTCTGAGCAAGATGTTGGATTAACTGGAGGTCATCCTTGGGTTGGATGTTTGAAGTTAAACCAAGCGATTATGAATCGTTATGATGAGTCGATGCATATTCTTGGCCTAGAAGATATTTGGTAATTAAGAAGGATGACTTTGAGAAGATGAAGCTGGTGTGGTGGGAAGGTTGTAACACTTCCAGTTGATTGTGGAGTTGTCTGTGTGAGTTACTTTTTTGTGTTCTTGAAAAGAATGATAGTGTCAATGGTTGATATAAAGTATGTAGTGGTGTGAATTGGTTATTGGAATTGTAACCTGACGCAAGTGATCATGGAGAACGATGTGTGTTGCGGTATGTTGAAGTTAGGATCCCAAATTTTGTATTCGAGGATGTTTTGGGATTTCTCACTCCCACAAGGTGGAAATCGACTACCTATTGTAGGGAATTGATTTCCTGACAGCATTTCTTCCGAAAACTTGTAAGATTCATAACTTGAGTTTTGGATGTCTGATTTGAGTTCCGTTTGAAGCATTGGAAAGATAATGTGATGAACTTTGTTTTAAAAATGGTCCTAGCACCTGAACGTAATTTATTTATCATGTAATGATGTTTGAGGAGAATCAGAGTTGTTGTTGATGTCGTTCTTGGTACAAACTTATTTCTATGACACCGTGCAAGATGTCAACTTTTGAGTTAAGGGAATTGAAGAAGCTATTGGAAGATGTGCAGTGAAATGGATTTGTAAAACCAAGTGTATTGTTTGGGAGCTCTAATTTCCTTAGTCAAGGAGGAAGGAAGTAGCCGCGTGTGGATTTTGATAACCGATTTAAGTGGTGATTGAGACTAAATATCTATTTCAAATTGTTGGTGATTTGATGGATCAATTAGTTGGAAAGTATGCCTTGGTAAAGTTGAGTTTAGATTAACTTACCTTCGTGGTCAGGTTAAGGATGAAGATAGTTAGAGATAAGCTTCTAAAACTCGGTATAGGTATGTTGAATGTTGTGAGGTGAATTCCAACTTCGAGAGATAGTAGAATTTTGTTAAGTTTTCATGGTGTAGATTACGGTATGAGGATGTGAGCTTTCTTTATCATGTTATCTCAAGTGACGGTAATGCGGTAGACCCATCTGAGGCTGACGTAGTGTTGTAGTGGGAAAGTCCAAAATTTGTTGCGGGTATTGGAAGATTTCATGGACATAACCGAGTAACAGTCGCAGTTATTTGAGACGAGGTCAAGAATGATATATTTTTAATGAATGAGATGTTGGTATTAATAAGAGTCGACAAGTATTAGAGATGCAGCTTATGTCGATTAAGGATGGATAAGTGACGTTAGCTTCTGAGGAAAAGATAAGTGATAATTAGAGGAAAAATAAATTCGATAGGAAATGCAATTATGTTTAAGATGTCAAAATATTGACATGTGTTAAGAAAATGTTGGAAGTTTCTTTTACCGATCATATGATGAGGTGTATTACCGAGATTTCATTTGAAATAAGATTCAGATTGAGCATATATGGATCCTAGATGTTATGAGATTTAAAGGGAGACTAAGAGTTGTGAATGTCGTTAAAGTTCTCCGCATGTATAAGGACTTCAAATGGAAACAAAATGAGTTATGGTGTATTTGGTGTGTTAGCATCTCATGAAGGGGAAAATACTTAACAATCGTGTGATGCTAAGTGAGTGTGAAGAAGATTATGTAAAATCGATCGGTATCTCATCGTCGATATCAAATGAGAAATATGTGTGGAAGAAGTTGTAAACCTTAAAGGAAGATTATTGAACCATGGTGCTTGGGTGACTTCGAGCACAAGTTCTAAAGGAACGCTATTATAGTTTGGTACGGTGGTTTATACTCCATTGTGATTGGCCATCTATTGACAAATTGAGGAACCGATCACCCTTAATCTCTTGTTGATAATAGACGGATCGTGTTGGATTTAATAGACTCATCTTGCAAGCTTGATAGTGTGTGAAGTGGTTGACGCTAAATGAGAAGATAGTAGTTCATCGTTCGCATGAAACTAAGAGGAAAAGGACTATGAAAAGACTTGGAAATTATCTAGCGGGTCGGAGACTTGAGTGTGTATGCAAGTTGAAGCCGGGTGGAAAGTTTAGAATGTAAGAAGTTGAACGGTGATTTTGATAGATATTAAGGAGAAAGTCTAAAGATAAAATGTGAAACTTGTAGAGTGGTAGTTGATGAAAATCAAATGAAGATAATGACTTAAGGTAATTAATCAGTCGTCAAGCATAACGTGATGCACTTTGTTATGCGAGTATGATTTTTTTTTTAAAGTCACAAATTAAACGTTAGAAGGTGTGGAGTTTATGAAACTATTAGAAATTTCAGAATAGAATTCTTAGGTGAAGGGTTCTCTGTCTTATTGATGTTACATCCATTATAATAGATGTATTAATTTGCAAGCTCTATCGTTGGAACGTAGCCTCGTGGTACTAGCATTGTGTATAAATGTTGTGGACATTGCGGTTATGTAGAGGTTCTTATAATGGTGTTGTAGTGTGGTGAAGTGATAAATCATGTACCCTAGAGTGAAGGGGGTAAGAAGTGTGAATAGTATTTTAACGATGGATCGTGGATCGTCTAGTGGTTGAATAAGAAGGATATTTGTTAGTGATATTGGAAATGATGTCAAACATGACGTGATAGTTGGAAGGAAGGATTTCAAGAGCTGAAGAGGAGGTTGACTAGTGCTCCGATCTTCATTTTGTCGAATCCGACTAAGTCTGTTGTTGTGTACTGCGACGCATCATTAATGGGATTAGGTGGTGTTGATGCAAGATAAGCAGGTTGTGGCTTATGCTTCACGACGATTGAAAGTGCATGAAGGGAGTTGTCTGACTCATGATTTAGAGTTGGCAGCTGTTGTATTTGTTTTGATGTTGGGGAGGCATTATTTATATGGTTCTCGGTTTGAGGTATTAGTGATCATAAGAGCCTGAAGTATCTCTTTGATCAGGAAGAGTTGAAACGATTGCAGTCAAAGAGATCGCATTGGTAAGAGTAGCTTGGGAGGACCAGCAGATGGAAATGTTACATGGGAACCGGAGAGTCGATGAAGGACTCATATCCCGAATCGTTCGTTTAGGTTGTGTTTTCGAGGACGAAAACTCTTTTAGTGGGGGAGAGTTGTGACACCCCGAATAAATCGATTATTAAATAATTACGATTTTTAATTATTAATTTAATTAGGAATGTAATATTTAATATTTTAGATTATTGGAAGTCAATTGAATTAAATGGAAGTGGGTTTATTGGTGGTATGATGAATAAAGTGAGGGTGTGAGGAGTAAAAGACTCTACTCACATTAATTATGTTATTTTTATTATGTTAGAATAATAAAAGAAATAAAAGAAGGAAAAGAGGAAAAAAGATCTTTTTGGAGAAACTCACTGTACGTGGAATTGAGAAGAGGAGAAAAGGAGGAAGAAGACCTAAGGTGTCGGAATTCGAAGAACCCACAATGTAAGGGGTGATTTCGATTGATTATGGTTTATTATCGGTTTTGATTTTAATATTATAGATCATAGCATGTTAGGAAATCTATGTTTAGGGATTTCTAAGTTTCCATGGGTGTATACCTAATGGTGTCGATGATGTCGATTGTGTCGAATGTATAGATTAATGGATCGTATGATATAGGATCATTCTTGATGAATAAAACATGTTATATTGTATGTTATTGATGATGAATGAGTGAATTTATGGTGTCGGAATGTGTGGCGTTTTGGAATAAAGAGGAAATGGTTTTGGGAAATAATGTCAAAAACTAAATTTTTGGGTCGATGGTCGTGGGAACCGGTTCCCTGGGAGAACCCGGTTCCGCTTTTAAAATGGTGAAAATGGTATTTTGAACTCGGAACCGTTCTCGTGGGAGGAACCGGTTCCACGTTACTTTTGCCGAAAAATATTTTCTGGAACCGATTCCACTGGAGGAACCGGGTTCCCATACATTTTCCAGGGGTGTATTTTTGAGTTGTGGAACCGTTACTCCTGTGGAGGAACCGGTTCCACCGAAACTTTGAAAATTTTCCAAACTTTAAAATTCATAACTTTCAAACCGTAAGTCCGTTTTGAGCGCTTTTGGACGTTGTTTCTTAAATTTAATGCTCTATCTTATAAAATGGAAAGATTTTCTAAAAGTTGAAATTATTTTGAAAAAGAGGCAAATTTCAAACAAACAATTATTGACCGACGACTTTGAGGTGCAAGTAAGTGAAACCGTGGTGATGGGTATATTGATCTCGAGTGAATGTAAAGCGTGTTATCTGTGGTTATTTGTATGCATGATGGTTGGAATATCATGTTTTGAGTTTGATTCGGTTTATGATGATTGGTGTATTCATGATTGTATTGATATCATGTGTTTGTTGGTGTTGTATATGCCTGATGGTTGTTGACCTTAGTTGTCATTGTTGTGATATATACTGGTGATAGTCTTACCAATTGAAGGGTAAGTGTTTGGCATATTTATGATCGGTGATGAATTATTTCATGATAGGTGGTTATATCATGTTGATTGGTTTGCATGTTATGCTGATGTTAGATGTATGCATGATTGGTTGATATATCATGTTGGATGGTTGTTTCAGTTATGTTGAATTGATGTATTACATAGACTGACTAATGTTGCATGCTATTGATGTGCGTGCATATTCATTGTTTTGGTGAAGTTAATTCCCATTGTGCGGAATTTGACTTGGATTGCCAATAACCGATACCCGAGTGAGGATGGGTGGTTAGGCTGGATTCGTGTCCGAGTGGTTATGGACGAATCGATGGTACTGTATCCGGTTGGTGATGGATCAGTGTTGGGTGACTTTGAGTCACGAGTCGGTACCGCATGCATTGAGTCTGCATTTTGATTGTGTGGAATAGTAACATGTTAGGATGTCTTCTAGTGTTACTATTTTCTGATTGATGATGGTTATGCATGATGATTATATGGTTGTGATTGTGTATGGAATATGAAGTTATGTTGAAATGGGTGGGTTAATATGCTTGAAATATATTGTTAATTGAGAAGCTTATAATATACTTTAATTATGAGAAGTCCCACCCTTACTTACCATTTCAGATTAAAGTTAGCAGCTGAGGAGTCGGTGAGGATGGCTCTAGAGCTTATCGTTTAGTACGCGAGTCAGTGTCATGCTCTGATTAGATTGTAACACTGGGGAATGTTAGATGAGGAATTAGATACTGGTTTATTAATTATTTAAAACTTTGTTGGGAATAATAATGATGGAATTATTCCGTGTTTGGTTATGATGTTTTCCGCTGTGTAAGACATGGTCTTATCTATATTGAATTATTTTGAAGGTGTTGATCCTCAGTGTAGCATGGCTACTGTTTGAATGAAGTTTTATTTTTACCTATTAATTGTGACATCCCGTGATTACCGTGTTAAACTCTGATTAAAGATGATTTAAATGTTAATTTAATTAATATATTTCGGGGTATTTAGATGGGGTGTTACAGCGGACGCATTGGCTACCATGTCATATATGTTCAAAGTTAGATGGGACGACAAAGCTCCTCAGATTACCATTGAAAGGCCAGAAGAACCGGCATATTGTTGTGAGCTTGATACTAAAGGAGTGGAAGAAAAACCCTGGTTTTTCAAAGTGAAGAGATATCTCGAGGCTCAAGAATACCCCGAGGGGGCATCTGTCAACGACAAGAAATTTCTAAGAAGATTCTCTGCCAAGTTCTTTCTAAGTAATGACATTCTATACAAGCACAACCATGATTTTTCCCTACTTCAGTATGTGGACAAGAGGGAAGCTGAAAGAATTATGGAGGAATTGCACGAAGGCACTTTTGGTACCCATTCCAGCGGACATACAATGGCTAAAAAGATTCTGAGAGCAGGTTACTATTGGTCTACCATGAAAGCTGATTGCTATCGCTATTCTCAATCTTGTCACAAGTCCCAGATCTATGCTGACAAAGTATATGTACCTCTGGTTTCCTTGTAATGTTCTAACTGCTCCCTGGACTTTTGCAATGTGGGGCATTGATATGATTGGAGATATCAAACCTACCACTTCCAATGGGCATCGCTTTATCCTCGTCGCCATCAATTACTTTAAAAAGTGGGTAGAGGCAGCCTCATTTGCGTCTGTTACTAAGAACGTTGTGGCTCGATTCATCAAACACAATCTTATTTGTTGGTACGGCATCCCCGAAAGGAATATCACAGACAATGGTACCAATGTTAACAACAAGATGATCACCGAACTCTGGACGCAGTTCAAAATAAAGCACCATAACTCCTCTCCATACTGGCCAAATATTAATGGGACTGTGGAAGCCGCCAACAAGAACCTTAATAAGATCATACAGAAGATGACAGTGACGTATAAAGATTGTCACGAGATGTTACCATTTTCTCTTCATGGTTATCAGACCTCGGTACGAACATCAACGGGGGAAACCCCGTTCTTTCTCGTGTATAGTATGGAAGTTGTCTTACCTATCGAGGTCCAGATTCCTTCGTTAAGAGTTATGAAGGATGCAGAACTAGACGAAGATGAGTGGGTTCAGACTCGGATTGACCAGATAAATTTGATTGATGAGAAGAGGCCCGTGGCCATCTGTTATGGTCAAATATATCAAAAGTGCATGATCAAAGCTTTTAACGAGAAAGTCAAGAATTGAGTGTATCAAGCTGGTGATTTAGTAGTCAAACGCATCATCCTACCGCTAGGTGATCCCAGGGGAAAATGGAATCCTACATATGAAGGACCATTTTTAGTAAAAACAATATTTTCCGGTGGAGCCATGATATTGACCACTATGGATGGAGAGGACCTCCCGCACCCTTTGAACGCGAACATAGTCAAAAAATACTACGCATAAAAGAGACCCGCTAGGTTGAGTGGCCTAGGCAAAAATAAGGGCATCTCGACGAACCAAAAAGGTTCGGGCAAAAGTTACGGATATATATGAAAAAATTGTACACCAGACAAGTCAAAAACCTGAAAAGGCGGCTTGGGTAAAAAAGGGTATCCCGGTGGACTGAAAACCCGAAAGGGCGATCTAGGCAAAAATTAGGGATTTAAGCGTATGACTATGTCCCTTCGGATCATCTATTTACAAACTACATTGCTATCAACTTCAAGATCGAATGGCACAGATCAAGCCAGTCACCTTTTTCTGGAAGCAAGGAGATGAGATACTCGAAAATATATGAGAAATAACATAGTTGAAACTCGATGGGATTGTTTTTGCATAGCTTTCTATCACTTTATAGTTTTTTAATATTTTGACGATTTCCTCTTACTAGGATATCTATCTCTTTGTACACAACTTCCTGCTCATAGGAAATCTTCTTTTAATCAATATAACTTCTCTTTCAAATAAAAACTTTTTATTTTCTCCGTTCTGTTTGCACAAGTCCAATGATTTCTTTGAATGATCATATGCATCTGACAATAATTACTACTTATAAATATACGCAAAATAAATAGAAATAGCAGCTACTACAGGCTCTAGGAGTTGGGATAACGACCCAAGTCACCAACATATCCCCACAGAGTCTGTAGCACAAAAATACTCCCACAAAATGACTCTTATAGCCCTCGCAGAATTATCGCACCCTCGACAGAGGTGGGTCTCTCCAACAAGATTACTATACCATCTTATCCATAATAGAATTGTTCATTTACAATGTCTACGTTTCTTCTTTCTACATTGGTACCCGAGCAGTAGCAAGCCAACTTTCAAACTCATCACGTTAGTCCCCGAGCAGTGATTATCTATGTCTATTTTGGTTACATCAGTCCCCGAGAGATAGCAAGACAATCCTCAACTTATCACGTTAGTCCCCGAGCAGTGATCATCTACATTTCTTCTTGCTACATTTGTCCTTGAGTAGTGGTGAGCCAACTTTCAAACTCATCATGTTAGTCCCCGAGCAGTGATTATCTACGTTTATTCTTATTACACCAGTCCTAAAGCGGTAGCAAGATAATCATCAACATATCATGTTAGTCCCCGACCAGTGATTATCTATATTTCTTCTTGCTACATTGGTCCCCGAGTAGTAGCAAGTCAACTTCCAAACTCATCACGTTGGTCCCCGAGCAGTGATCATTTCTTATTGTTACATTAGTCCTCGAGCAGTAACACATCAACTTTCAACTCATTACGTTAGTCTCCGAGCAGTGATCACCTTCATTCCTTCTTGTTACATTAGTCCCTGAGTAATGACAAGACAACTACAAACTTATTATGTCAGTCTCCGAGCAATAATAAGTTACTCAAAATCACATTGTTCCCCAGCAGAGGTTTATTCCCTTAATACAATGCACATGATTTAATCCCCCGAGCTAAATTTCATTCAGGATTTTTCCATCCCCAGTTGAATGTTACCCAAGGCTTATCATTCCAAAATAGAGCCGGTATCATACCCAAAACTTGGTCAGATAGTGCATCAGAGGAATTTACATCTCTTTTATCCCCAGTCAGGATATTCAATGGTCATTTCTCTATCCCCAAGTAGAAGTTGAGGATCCCCAACAGAACATTCTAAAGCAGGGAATCTCCAAAAGGAAATGACAAATCATCCACCTCAAGATGGATATGTTTTGAAATACAGTAACATATACATTCATACATCATTTACAAAAGAAATCCTAACATATACATACAAGATGCATATAACATTCTCGTTTATTTCGAGAGCATCATTATATATTACATGCATCATGATATACACAAAGCTAACCATGCCTTTTCAGGTCAGAATTCTCCGTCTGCAAGTTCCTGCATATTTGGTTAAAAATCAATATATGACTGTAAATACTTTCCTTCAAGGACGATCTTGGAACACATTTCCCTTCTGAGAAAGTTATTCTGAAGAGAATCTCTCTGAATGAAGTCTAGAGTACGACTCATTCCGATACAAATCACGACATCAATTTCTCCGGATAGCATCCTTAAGCCTATCTCCACCTGCACATCAGTTGCTTCTCTCTAAATGGAATCTTTAAGCCCATTAAGGTATATCATCAACCAACGACTTCACTCTGCGCACCAGCAAGTGCACATTTCAGGGCACTCGAGTGTTCAATCGTCTTTTACCTTCAGGTCACGAATGATGTGCACACCAATATAATCCCTCAGGTACAAGAATATTGAACAGGGGCAGGTGTTATACCCCAAAATTTCCCCTCCCATTTTGAGATCAAGATACATCTCCATGCTGGAGAACTACTCAAAAAAGTGACCACTCAAACCCACTCATAAGCAATCAACCCACAACTAGGGTTTTGTTTCTCTAAAAAAAAGTGATTTCTAATGGATCAAGTGAATGTCATGCCTCCCCATATGCTTCAAGGTATCTCCATATATAGTTTAAAGCCTCATATCCCAAGTTGGCTCAGTAAATTGCTCAGATGGTTGAAAATCAGTTGTATTGGACAAAAAGTCAACTGTGGTCAACATGCAGTCAAACTCTATCATTTTTTGTTAACATCAAGATTTTGAGGTCACATTCATCATTTGATCAAGGGTTGATCATGATTCATTAAGAAAACTCAAGAGTTGATCAAGAGTCAAAAGTTGCTAAATTAGGGTTTCTTAAGGGAAAGTCAACAGAACTTTGACCAAACATAACTTTCACATACTTCATCAGAAATTTCTCAACCAAAGTTCATTTTAAAGGGAATTCAATTTTCTACAACTTTGTCTCATACAAGATTTTCCCTATAAAATGCTTCATTTGAGAGATATGGGCCAAGACATTATAGGTCCTTTCAAAAGTCAACAAAAAGTCATCTTTCCTCAAAGAGGTGTACAAGAATATGGAAGCTTCAATGAAGATGAAACCAAAGATATCTCTTAGAGGACATCTTAAGCTTTCTAAAACATCCAAGATCATCCTCAAATGATGAAAATTGAGCAAGATGTAGTTTTTGCAATTTTGGAAATTTTGAAAAGGTGCATGAAGAAAATATTGAGCAATCTTGAAAAGTTTCCAAATGGGCATATATTTTTATGTTTGAAACATGTTCTTAACATTATCGAAGACCTCTAAGCCTAGCTACACGCCCTCCTACAGTTTATTTCATTTATTTTTGAATTAATTCATTAAAATTCAAATTTAATTAAAATAAAATACAAGATGAAGAGTGATGCGTGCAAGGCTTAAGATTTAACATTCTTGTGGTCCAAGCAAGCCCAAATAGTTGGCAAAGAACGAGCAAGAGGCATTGATACAAAATTGGCCATGATTGAAGGATTTTATTTTTGATTTCCAATCAAATATTTTCCTTATGAATGCAAGAGATATTCTTCATATTTTCTGACCTAATGCACTCATTATAAATAGAAGATCATAACCAAGTGAGAAGGACACGGATTACTGCCTTAAGAACCCTAGCCAAACTCGAATCTCACTTTCCAGCCATTCTCAATCAATTTTAAGCATCCATTCATACTCCTGAGGCTTCTAGGAATCGATTCAAGTACTTGCATAAGCTAGAAGCATCCCAGAATCGTCCCCTTGAAGTTGCGCCGATTTGGTAAAATTTTGAATTTCAAACTCTCAATTCATGTCGTTTAAGTAGTTTTGATGCACATATACATGTCCTACTGATGTTTGTGATTATTTAGAACCATCGTGCATGAGTTTTAACGCAGAAATCAAGGATTGCCATTGTTAGGGCATGAAGCTTCTACTTCATCGAAACCCTAGTTACAGGCTGTTTCAGACCAAACCGATGTCACCATTAGATTCACAGTACTTTAATTAATGGATCTGGGATATTTTCGTTTTTGTTTTGATCGATTTTGCAGGTTTGGTGTTTTAGTTGATCAGAGAAAATGAGCGGAATCTATCTCTGGCATCTCTGACTTTGGTTCAACCGACCAAGGCAGGCACGGTTTGCTTCGATTGGTTGGTTTGAATCGCTGGGTCCCACGCGAGTTTGTGTTTTGGAAAATTGATTTCACATATATATTTATGGATTCAATTTAATTCATGGATGTATCACCACCCCAGTGGTTAAACGCGCGCACTTAGTCCATTACTTTCTCAAGGCGTGGGTTCGATCCTTGCCTTTTGCAAATTTTTTTTCATATTTTCTGATTTTTGCACAAGTAAAACATATCAATTTTCATGGCAAGCGTATTAACACCACATGCAGGTGGCACAGTGGTCAAGTTTTGGAGCTGTGACCCAAGGTCCTGGGTTCAACCCCTTGGAGGACCAAACTATTTTTTTTACCATTAGTTTCTTCATATTTTTCTTATTTGTTTTAATTTCTATTCTATTTTAATTCTTTTCATAAATTATTTTTATTATTATTAAAAACCCTATAAAATATTTTAATTTTAGATTTAGGTTTAAAAAAATATTTTAATTAATTTTGGACACAAAAATATTTTATTTTTTACTTAATTTAAATTTATTTTCATAATTATTTTCTAATTAATTTAGAATTAGGATTTTCTCAATTAAAATCAATTTCAAAAAACCAAAAAAAACATTTTTTTCTTTAATAATTAGGATTTAGAATATTTCTACATTGATTAAAATAATTTTCTTGTTATTTATTATTTATTATTGTCATTAAATATTAGAAATCGATGTATAGGTTGCAAGGATATTTTTGTAATAGCGTAGTTTAATCTCTTTGCATTTTTTTCTCTATTTTGTAACTTCTTACAGGATGTAATAGCCTAGGTTAATTTTATTTTCCGCACCTCCTTATTATGTAACTGTCCCAAAGCCCTGTAATAGCATAGGACTTTTATCTTTCCTCACTTTTATTTTCTGTAAATATTAACTGTTAGATGTATGTTAATAGGATTTTATGGGAAGAACTAAAAATAACTTAGAATAACCTTAATCTCAAGATAAATATCTGAATTGAATCACTTTGCACACTTGCACCCTTAGGGTATCCTCTCTTGTCTCCTTATGAATAAACTTGGTCATGTCCCTCTAGAACTACTGATGAAACCATCAGATAAAATATCAATGAAGTTGACATCGAACATTTTTTATCCCGCGGGAGGAAAGGAAAAAATTGAGTAAACCTGAGAGGGAGAAATCATAGTCTTACGACCAAGAGGTCGGGTAAGGGGGTCAGTTACGCGAGGGGAAGGTATTAGCACCCCCACACGCCCGTAGTACTCTACAGTATCCACTTCTACTTTCTATCTATTGGGTGTGGGTATCTATTTACAACCTATGTTTAAGGAAAAATGAATGAATGCAAAGTATTACGTACAAAAATAAAGGTTTTTTTAGTCGTGCTTGCCACGGTTGCGAACCTTTGGTGCCTACGTACCCCATTCGTGCAATTAGGGATCAAAGCACTGCGTAGTTCTCCTAAAATATTTTGGTGAGTAATAATATTTTTTATGAGAAATTCCATTTAACAACCTCGATTATGATTACAATTCATGCTTGGCGTTGCAGCTTATCGTAAGTCTTATGCTCGGTCGCTCACACACTTAGCAACTCGCTTGGATTTGAAAAGAAACACCCTTATCGAAAAGGTTTTCATAGAAAAAGGTCTGAAGATGAAAAGGTTTGAAGCTGGTGGATCTTTTTTACCTTAGCGAAAGGATTTGAGTTTATTAACATGTTTTGAGATTTGATAAAGAAAATGATTTTAGTTTTATTATGAAAAAGGGGAAGAAAAACATCTAAGGGGAACTATCTATGTTGACATACAACGTCTCTACGTATGTTGACATGCAAAGGATGACTATCCTAATTGTAACACCCTGACTTCCCCATAGCATATTTATATAATTATTAGAGTAAATTTAAAATCGAACAACATAAATTAGGATGTCACATGCTTCAAAAAACACAATAGCTCAATCAATATGATACATAACACATAATTAGAATAAACTTAACATAGTCTGAATCAAAAACTTTATTGAAATAGCAGAAATATTTCAAATCCAACAAAACAACTTCAAATAATTATTCCGGAGTTTAAATTCTCCTATCGGAATCAACAACAGAAAACCAAGACAAACTAAAGCATTTAAAACGTTTATCCCCAACCCGTGTGTTACGTATCAGAGCATAACGTTGACTTGAACTAAAAATAAGAGCAACCTCTTTGACTCTTTCTACTCGAGCTACTCCTGAGTATTTGCACAATACCCATGTAAAGGCAACATCACAATAGAAGGGGTGAGATATCACAATAATATAAAGAACATTATAATCAGAGGTATACAGAATTATCATGCATAATTATCAGTGTTCAAATATCTCATCGCCACAAAACAACTGTCATAAACCAAACAATTGAAATTCACAATCAACATCAACATAGAATTATGAAATGCAATTCAACATCGACACAATGCATGCGGTGTAACAACCCGATTTTTATTATCTATTTTATTTAGTTATTTGGTGTTTTATTAATTAATTAGTTATTTAATTATTATGTGGCATGATAATTATTTAATTATTTAATTATATGTGTATTTGTGTGTTTTGGATTACTTGGGCTAATATTATTATTAAGAGGAAATAACTATTGGGCCTAATTATTGGTAGTATGAGAAAGGTGGGGTGTTAATTAATTTAAGCCCAATATGAATTAAGTTAGTAAAGGGAGAAAATGAAAGAAAAGAGAGTTATCACATTCATTTGAAAGAAAACAAGAGAAAGAGAAGAGAAAGAGAATAGAAAAGGGAAAAAGAGGAAGAAAGACTTAGAGCTTGAAAAACAAGGGTTTCATACAGAGGTAAGGGGGAGAATCCTTATTATTATCGGATAGTATGATTGGGTCAATGGATAGAAGAACATGATAGGTTTTCTATGTGTTTGAATCTAGAATTGAAGAGTTAGGGTTTGTATGAAAATCCCCAATTTGAATGTGCAAACCATAAAAATGAATATGTTAGGTTAGTAACCATAAGGAAAATACATTAGGTTGATGTTACATACTGAAATATAGTGTTTAGTTGTGGTATTGAATCTTGTAGCATGTCAATTTTCGCATTTGGATTTCATTGAAGTTGATGTTTTCTACAAGATTCGTTCAGTTTGTGGCGCCAAAAGGGTGTTTCAGTTCCCGACGCCAACAAGGATGCGCGGCGCGAACTGAGTGTTTTTCAACTACTGTTTGGCATGATTAGGAATTGGTTATATTTTGAAACATAGCTTCTTTTCACTTGCCGTTTGAATCAATATGAAACTAGTAAATTATCCATATGATAGGATTGGATTGTTTGGCATTTAGATGTCTTATTTAGATTTGGCAAGAATTGTGTCTTATTAAGTGCATGAGTCTTGTGGTTGTTGCACACTACACTAGCATGAAGTCTTGGAGAAGAGGCAATGTTAGATAATTTCTTGGATATTATTTGCTTGTCCCAAACCTAATGCCGAATGGAGATTTAGAGTGGTTATCTAGTCCTTAGAGTTGGACAATCGGCTTGCTGAAAATGATAACAAGTTTTGGATCCACATGCATATTGCATTGAGTTAAACTTGATTCACACGTATCATTGTGAATGGTTGTTGATGTGTGATTTATGTGATATGATGATGTGGATATGTTTTGATGAATGTGCACATATGTGGATTTTGGTGATATTGTGAATATGTGCTTATTAGATGATATGGTGCATATTTTGTGATAAATGGTATTGAATGTTTTGATAATTAAATCCATGGAGTTTTTGCATACTTGAATATGTGAAATAAAGGTGATACTACTATTTACTTTTATTTATGCAAGGTGTGATGACTTCCTTTGAATGTTGTTTATTCATTGTTCCTTATTATGCTTTTCCATAATGATATGAATTCTCACTCTTCTGTTGGAATGATGTTCTATGCGACATCGCTCAAGTACCGAAGGTAGCGGTAGTGGCGCTTCGTACGAGGAGAATGTAGAATCTTAGCTTGTTGGTTTTTGTGTCTTGACTAGGTAGTTATGTCAAATGCTCTGGTCATGTAACACTTGGGTGGGATAGTTGTTCGACTCATATTTGATTCTTGAGACGTATTGTTATGTTCTCTTATTTTGGATGTATGTTGAGATATTTAGTTAGATGGCTTTAATGCCTAATTGATGACTTGCATGTCTTGTTTGGATTTGTTTCATCGGTGAAAATAATGATTATAGTATGGGATGTAATCATTGCTAATACATGAGTTATTTGTTAATTCCGTTGTGTAATGCATATTCTAAATGAATTATAATTTTGAATAAGTGTTATTCCTATGACCAGGTGTATTAATAATTGACATGTTTGTTTTATTGGTTTTTAGAAAGCTTTTAGTTTCTAGAAACGTCGATGTGACGCCCTTTGTGTATATGCATGTTATTTAACTTTGATTATATGCTTATGTATTTGGGGTTAGTAGAAAGGGGTGTAACATTAGTGGTATCAGAGCCTGGTGAGTCAGTTGGCTGAGTCTTTTATGTTTTCTAACCCGTTGTATTTGATTTGTGTGTCTGACACGATCGATATTGTTTGTCTGGTTATTTGGTTGTTTAGGAAGATGGTTGCAGGCAGGAACGATGATGTTATTGCTGAAGGTTTGATAATGTTGGCCGGATCCATTGGTCAAATTCCTCAAGTGAATGCTGGTGAGCGGAATGGTGGAGTTGATGAATGTTGTGCCTTGGAGAAGTTCCAAAAGAATAATCCTCCTATCTTTGAGGGTGAGCATGAACCTGATAAGGCTCAAGCGTGGTTGAAAGCAATCGAGAAGATCTTCCGAGTGATGAATTGCACTGATGCTCAAAAAGTTCAGTTTGGCACGCATAAGCTTGAAAAGGAAGCAAAGGACTGGTGGAATAATACCGTATAGAGATTTGATGAGGAGGGAGTTGAGGAGACGTGTGCTATTTTCAAGGATGTCTTTTTGGAAAACTACTTTCTAGAATATTGTCGTGGGAAGAAAGAGGTGGAGTTCCTTGAGTTGAAACAAGGAAATGGTTTTGTGGCTGAATATGCAGCTAGATTCTAAGAGCTTATTAAGTATTGTCCCCACTACAATACTGCTAATGTGGAGAAGTCCAAGTGTCTAAAGTTTGTTAATGGATTGAGGTCGGATATCAAGAAAGCCATAGGATATCAACAAATTACTCGTTTTGCTGAGTTGGTTAACAAGAGTAGGATCTATGATGAGGATAGTAGGGAGAGTGCTTCTTACTACAAGAGTTTGAAAGGAAAAGGTAAATTCCATGGGAAGCCTTATGTTGACAAGATGAAACAGTCTGGTCATGGAAAGAAGCCAAGTGGGAGAGTTTCTACTCCTATCAAGTGTTACAAGTGTGGCAAGGAGGGTCACAAGTCCTTCAATTGTAAGGATGGTGGTTCAGGTGTGACTTTTTACAACTGTGGTGAGCAAGGGCATATTAGTACCAAGTGTGACAATTCGAAGAAGGAGCAAGCTAGAGGGAAAGTGTTTGCATTGTGTGGATCTAAGACTGCTGTTGAGGATAGACTTATCCGAGGTACGTGTTTTATTAATGGTATTCCTTTGATTGTTATTATTGACACTGGTGCAACACATTCTTTCATTTCTTTGGATTGTGTTAAGAGGTTGAATCTTGAATTGTCTGATATGCGTGAAAGTATGATTATTGATACTCCTGCTATGGGTTCTGTGTCCACTTCTTTTGTGTGTTTGAATTGTACGTTGAGTATTTTTGGTAGAGATTTTGGAGTTGATTTGGTTTGTCTTCTGTTAGAGCAACTTGATGTGATTCTTGGTATGAATTTGTTGGAGTACAATCATGTTTATATAAACTGTTTTGATAAGACGGTTATTTTTCTTGATTCTGGTATTGAGAGAGATTTGTTTTTGTCTACTAAGCAAGTAGATGAGTCTGTGCAAGATGGTGCTGTGTTGTTTGCTTTGTTGGCAAAGTTGGATCTTAGTGAGAAACAAGCTGGGTAAGTTGCCTATTGTTTGTGATTTTCCTGAAGTGTTTCCTGATGATGTAAGTGATTTGCCACTAGAGCGTGATATGGAGTTTTCGATTGATTTGCTTCCGGGACTAATCCTGTTTCGATGTCTCCATATCAGATGTCTGCTTCTGAGTTGAAAGAGTTGAAGAGTCAACTTGAGGATTTGCTTGAGAAGAAGTTTATTCATTCGAGTGTGTTGCCGTGGGGTGCACCTGTTTTGTTGGTTAAGAAGAAGGAAGGTTCCATGAGGTTGTGTGTTGATTATAGACAACTGAACAAGGTGACTATTAAGAACAAGTATCCACTTCCGAGGATTGATGATTTGATGGATCAATTGGTTGGAGCTTGTGTATTCAGTAAGATTGATTTGAGGTCTGGTTATCATCAGATTCGTGTGAAGGCTGGGGATATTCAGAGGACTGCTTTCAAGACAAGGTATGGTCATTATGAGTATTCTGTAATGCCGTTTGGTGTGACTAATGCACTTGGTGTATTTATGGAATATATGAACAAGATTTTTCATGAGTATTTGGATAAATTTGTTGTTGTGTTCATCAATGATATTTTAGTTTATTCCAAGAGTGAAGAAGATCATGCTGAGCATTTGAGGATTGCGTTATCTGTGTTGAAAGAGAAGCAGTTGTTTGCTAAGCTTTCTAAGTGTGAGTTTTGGTTGGAAGAAGTGAGTTTTCTTGGATATGTGATTTCTAGTGGTGGTATTTCAGTTGATCCTGTTAAGATTGAGGATGTATCTCAATGGGAGGCTCCGAAATCCGTTTATGAAATTAGAAGTTTTCTTGGTTTGGCTGGTTATTATCGTAAGTTCATTAAAGGTTTTTCTAAGTTGGCCCTTGTAATACGGTGAACTGACTTTGTAGGATTTTTTGTATCCAAATGTGCGGATAGCAAGAGTCGCCACCGACTTTTATTTTTATCCAATTAAGGGAAGGTAAAAGTAACAGAAAAAGACCTTCGTTAGATTCTGAGTTCGGGAGAATGGTTATGAAAAGGGAAGGTATTAGCACCCCTTTCCATCCGTAGTTATCTACGGGGCTCTTAGTTGCTCTAGATCACTTTTTAAAATTGCTTTCTGTGTGTTTGACAAAGATGTTTTGAAAAAAGGCATTTCGCTTTGACTTTGTAATGACTCATGTAGGAGTGTATACAAAGTGTTCGGAAATGTTTTTGTTTCGAAAAGAATTTGAACTTTGAAAAAAAGTGTGTGGTGTGAAAAGCATTTGGTAGAGCAAGCAACTAAAAGACTTATTTACCCACTCAGAATTGGTCATTTTATTGTACTTCTACGTTCCTTTAGAATAGCGCTAGCCATACCATTAGTTAGTAGGTAGCTCCATTCGTTGGATGTAAACGGGACATTCGAAGGGACATTGGATGGTCATAGAAAGCAACTTGTAGGAAGTATCCTAGCCCATTCGAAGGGACTATCATCATTTTTCGTAGGCAACAATCGAGGGTCAAGATCATGTATTCGTAGGCGACATCGTGGGTCTATGATCTTTGTATCGAAGGGACTATGATGATTTGTTTTGAAGGCAACGGTGCTAGAATACCTCTACGTTCGAGGGACTTGACCATTTTGAATTCGCAAAGGCAACGAGAGAGAATTACCCTAAGGGGTGCGTGTGTGAAAGAAGTGTGTTGATTTCAGAATATGTTATCTTGAAAATTAGTGGGCTATGTTCAATTTTAGTCTTGCCATACACGCCTAATTACTAGCAATTTATAGGGTGCGGAAAATAAAATGCGGAATGTAAAATGCGGAAAGTAAATGTCCTACGCTATTACAAGGCTTTGGGGCAGATACATAATTTAAAATGCGGAAAATAAAATCCTAATTTAAACTATTACATCCCATATACAGTTACATTATTGGAAAATAAAATGAAAATAGTAAAGAAACGTCCGAATTGGAAGAACCTGTGAAACGAATGAGAAATCGGAAAATATGATGAAATCGAAATAAGAGAAAATGTTAGGAAAAATGAAAATTTTAAATTGGAAAAAATATGACATGCTGGAAATAATATAAATATACTAAGATAATTTTTTGGGATTTTTTAGATGCAATTTAATAATTAAAAATGAATTTACAATGATTTAAATGCAAAATTACAAATAAAAATAAATATGCATGCAAAAATATGTTTTTTAATTTATTAAATTAAATAAAGGTTTTCTGAAAATAAAATAAAAAGGAAAATAATTTTTGATGATATTTTAATGCAGAATAAAAATTATGAAAAGAAATTAAAACAATGCAAAAATATTAAAATAAAATAGAAAATAGAAAATATTTGCAAACTTGTTAAAAAACAAAGTGTCAAGGCTGGGATTCGAACTGATGACCCCTGGGTAGCAAACGCGCAGCCTTGCCAACTGAACTGGAGTGCACTACTGTTTGGAAATCGGAGCGAATGGAAGAAAAACAAGTGTCACGCCCTGGCTTCATCGTCCCCGCGCCAAACCTCATCTTCTTCGTTTTGAAAATTTGAAAATATAGCGTCGGCCTCAGTGCGACGCTATAACCCCTGCATTTTTCAAAAGCTCATACACATAATATAAATTCATTAGGAATACATGAATCGATTGGAAATCACGTTCTGAATGCAATAGCAATGGTCTTATGGTCCAATTTTTCGTATTTTGTGAGTTCCCAATTCGTGCAGGGAAACCCTAATCATGGTGATTCGTGTTTTAGGCCATAGAAATACAATTAAACCATCCAGAAAGTTTGCAAGCTTCATTCTAAACACAAAACAAACATCAAAACTTGTTAACAATGCATGAAAACTGAAAATCGATTTTGGAAAAGGATGAACAAACCGAAATCGTATTTGCTGGATTCTTGATGGTTTTGAGTGATATAAGAGTCTGGATCGACTCTAAGGACCTCAAGGAATGCAACGGAATCCTCAAAATTGACTGAGAACGGCCAGAGCTAGGGTTACCAATAGCTTGAATGTCACGGTTTTTCGAGTTTAGGTTAGGGTTTCTTGAGGCAATTTTTTCTTTCTTTTGATTGGTATGCATCAAGTATTTATATTGGATGGATTTGAGACAGTTTTTGGCAAGAATCAATCACCATTCAATGATAATCAAAATTTGATTTTTGTATAAAATCAAATTTTCAAAACTTGATCAATTCCAATCCAATCTTGCCATTTTTGTCAAATTTCGAAATTTGCTGGACTTTGGTGAGTTTCTTGAATCTCAAGGAAGGAATAAAATCAATCTTTCAATTAATTTTGATTTTATAATTTATTTTAAAATTTAATTTGTATTTAAATGAATAAATTCAAAATTAAATAGAAAAATAAATCAAAAATTCAAGGCATTGGGCTTGGATATTCCTAATTGTATGAGGAATAAGTTTGGATGAAGAAAAAGCAAGCCCATTTGCAAAAGATTTGATTTTTAGAAGTATCTCTCTTTGTGCATTCTTTCAAAATTGCCCAACTTGTGAATGGTGTATCTTGCCCAATTTTCCACATTTTTGAGTGTTCTTGGACTTTTTGGAAATCTCTAAGAGTCCTATAACCAACCTTTTTGGTCTCATCTCAATTGGAGTTTCCATGCTCAATATATCTTCAAAACAAAAAGTTGACTTTTTGTTGACTTTGAAAATGACCTGTAATGTTTTGAGCTATACCTCTCAAATGAAGCATTTTTTGGACATTCTTATGAGACATGAAGTTGTAGAGAATTGAATTTCCTTCAAAACAAGAGGTGGTGGAAAATTTCGAGAAAGTATGAGAAAGTTATGATCATCAAAGTTCGATTGACTTTTCACCTAGAAACCCTAATTTAGAAAGTTTGACTTTTGAGCAAATCTTGAGTTTTCTTGATGAATCATGATCAAACCTTGATCAAATGATGAATGTAACTTCAAAATGAGGATGTTGACCAAAAATTATGAAGTTTGACTGTATGTTGACCACAGTTGACTTTTTGTCCAATACAACTGATTTTCAACCATCTGAGCAATTGTCTGAGGAAACTTGACTTGTGAAGCTTGAAACTTGTCATGGAGAATCTTTGAAGCATATGAGGAGGCATGAAGGCCATTGGAGATGTTGGAAGTTCATCTTGACTTGAGAGATACCAAACCCTAGTTTGGGTTGATTGTCTAGGAGAGAGCTTGTCTGATCAACTCTTGAGGAATCCTTGAGCATAGATGTATGAAATCTCTTGAGTAGATGGAGGGCAAATTTTGGGGTATGACAGCTGCCCCTGTTCAATCTTCTTGTACTGGAGGGTTAGATTGACACGCTTGTCTTTTGTGACCTGGAGGTAGAAGATGATTGAACACTCGAGTACACCTGAAAATTTGCACTCGCTGTTGGTGGATGATGCGGGAATGGGCTTACAGATGCCATTTGGAGAAGCTGGATACTTTGCTGGAAGATGAGTCGTACGCTAGACTCGAGAATGTCGATAGGAGAATTGACGGAGATGGGCTTAAGATGCCATCTGGAAAGATCGATGCTGGGGAGTGAGCCGTACGCTAGGCTCTGTAGACGTTTCTGGAAGGAGCATGGAGATGGGCTTAAGATGCCATCTAGAGGGAGTCATACGTTAGACTTCGTGTTCATTTTTTGAATGAAGTTATTGATTTGTATTGATTTTTAATCAAATACGCAACATTCCAAAAGTGGAGAAATGTTGATAAGTAGTCGGAGATGGGCTTAAGATGCCATCCAAGGCAACTGAGTCGTATGCCAGACTCTGTAATTGCTGTTGATAATAAGAATGAGTCAGAATAGTTCTTTGTGCTGACTATTCTGAGGGGATAGTAATTTGGCAAAAATGTGGATAGCTTCCCTGTTGTGCATCGGGTGTTGATCCATTGCCTATTATCGGAGGATAACCAGGGGCGGTCTTTCAGATAGTTTTCCCGTCGGTTCGGGGCTTAATCCTGGACCAGTCGTCGGAGGACAACTAGGGGTGGTCTTTCAGATAGTTTTCCCGTCGGTTCGGGGCTTAATCCTGGACCAGTCGTCGGAGGACAACCATGGGCGGTCTTTCAGATAGTTTTCCCGTCGATTCGGGCTTAATCTCGACTGTTGGCGAGGATCATACTGTTTAGAGAAAACAAGAGGAACTTTGATAGAATATTGGTTAGTTTTATGCGAAGTATGATGCATGACAGTGTATATGAATGACATATGCATGAATTATGACTCTATGAGAAATGTATGAATGATAGATGTTGTGGTATTTCAAAACATATCCATCTTGAAGAAGATGTGGATGTTCTGCTTGAAGATTTCTGACTTCTGCTTGGGGAATTGAGTAGGTGAGAACCCCGCCTTTGAAGGAAAAGAAAGATATCCTGGATTCCTCCGATGCACTATCTGACCAAGTCTTGGGCCTAGATATTGTTGAGGAAGGTAGAGATTTGAGAAGCTCGTTGTTGGGGATCTCATATATAGACCCTGCTGAGGAGAGTCTGGGAGGCGATCCGTTGGGGACCTTGTGTGTAGATCCTACTGAGGAAATTTAGGAGGCGCTCTACTGGAGATTCAGAGTGTAGATCTCGCTGGAGAGCAATTGATAGTTGCCGAGGAGACCGAGCTGGGAGAGTCAGGATCCCGTTGTGATCTTTGGCTGGGGGATGAGGATGTAGTTTCCTCCGATGCACTATCTGACCAAGTCTCGAGTCTGGATACTGCCGCTCGGGGAAAGAGGAAGGGACTGAGGGATGTCCCTTGGGGGATAAATACCTTGACTGGAGATGAGGTGTTTACTGCTTGAAGATCGATGTAACATTGCTTGGTCAAGTGGAATTGCTGCTCGTGGATTCCCTTTTGCTCTGCTGGGGAAGTTGTGTTGGTGACTTTTGTCGTCATCTCAATTCCCGGAGCCTGTAGTAAGTACTTTTGTATGTTCACTTTTCATATGTTTGCGATTAGATTCTTATTGTCAAGTGCGTATAATCATTCAAAGCAAACGTTGGACTTATTGCAAACGACAACAGTGAAAATTGTAAAGAGAAAGAACTTGCATTTATTTGAAATGTGGCGTATGGCCAAGTAGTTTTGTACACAAGAAAGGTAAAAAGCTATGCGGAAACAATCTCGTTAAGTTCCAACTATGCTAGTACTCATATATTTCGACTATCTCATCTCCTTGCGGTCAGTAGAAAGTGAGTGAATTGATCTTCGCCATTTGAATCTTGAATGCTGATAGTAGTCTGGAAGCAGGTGACCTGGAAGAGACATAGTCGTACACTTGAATCCCTAACTTTTGCCTAGACCTCCCTTTCGGGTTTTTAGTCTACCGGGATACCCCTTTTTGCCCAAGCCGCCTTTTCAGGTTTTTGACTTGCCGGGTGTACATGTTTTGTATATATCCTTCACTTTTGCCCGAACCTTTTTGGTTCGCCAGGATGCCCTTATTTTTGCCTAGGTTCGTTGACCTAGCGGGTCTATTTCATGCGTAGTATTTTTTGACTATGTCTGCGTTCACAGGGTGTGGGAAGTCTTCACCATCCATGGTGCTAAGTATCATAGCTCCGCCGGAAAACACTGTTTTGACCACAAATGGTCCCTCATAGGTGGGAGTCCATTTGCCCCTGGAATCACCTTGTGGAAGGATGATGCGCTTGACTACTAGATCACCGACTTGGTAGACTCGGTGCTTGACCTTCTTGTTAAATGCTCTGATCATTCGTTTCTGATAAATCTGTCCATGGCAAATGGATGCGAGTCGTTTCTCATCAATCAAATTAATCTGGTCAAGCCGTGTCTGAACCCAATCATCTTCACCTAACTCTGCGTCCTGGAGGACTCTGGTTGAGGGTATTTGAACCTCGATGGGTAGGACTGCTTCCATACCGTACACAAGAGAGAAGGGGGTTGCCCCTGTTGATGTTCGCGCTGTAGTGCGATAACCATGAAGAGCAAATGGTAACATCTCATGCCAATCTTTGTAAGTCACAGTCATCTTCTGATAATCTTCTTGATGTTTTTGACCTTCGGTTCATCGAGCCGATAACTTGGTAAAGTAATCAATTGCCACGATAAAACGATGTCCATTGGAAGTTGTGGGCTTGATTTCTCCAATCATGTCAATGCCCACATTGCAAAAGGCCAAGGAGAAGTTAAAACATTCAGAGGTACTGGAGGTACGTGCACTTTGTCGGCATAAATCGGCACTTGTGACAAGATCGAGCGGCGGTGACAATCGCTTCCATGGTGGACCAATAGTAACATGTTCTCAAAATCTTCTTAGCCATAGTGTGTCCATCGGAGTGGGTACCAAATGCGCCGTGTAACTCTTCCATGATTCGCATTCTTGTTTTCCGGTCTACACAGCGGAGTAAGCACAAGTCGTGGTTGCGCTTGTATAAGATGTCGTTGCTGAGGAAGAATTTGGATGCAAATCTTCTCATGAACTTCTTATCGTTAACAGATGCCCCTGCGGGATATTCCTTAGTCTCAAGATACCTCTTCACGTCATAGTACCAAGGTTTCTCTTTTGCGTCAAGCTCATAACAATACGCTGGTTCGTCGAACTTCTCAATGATGATCTGGGGAGCCTCGTTGTCCCATCTAACCTTGAACATAGATGACATAGTAGCTAATGCGTCTGCCAACTGATTCTCTTCTCGTGGAATGTGATCAAAAGTAATCTCTTCGAAGTAGGGGATCAAACTCAGAACATGCTCTCGATACGGAATGAGATTCGGATGCTTCGTATCCCACTCGCCTTTTATCGATCGATCACTAAAGCCGAGTCTCCATACACTTGTAAGAACTTGATTCTTAAGTCAATAGCGCTTTAAGACCCATGATGCACGCTTCGTACTCGGCCATGTTGTTCGTGCAACTGAAACATAATCTGGCGGTGAAAGGAGTATGTCCGCCTGTAGGGGATGTAATGATGGCACCAATGCCATTGCCAAGTGCGTTTGAGGCTCCATCAAAGACCATAGTCCATCGGGATCCTTGTTCGGGTCCTTCGTCCGGGCCTGGTTCTTCACAATCTGTAACTAGTAAAACATCTTCGTATGGAAATTCGAACTGCATAGATTGATAGTCATCTACGGCTTGATGAGCCAAATGATCGGCTACCACACTTCCTTTGATCGCTTTCTGAGAAGTGTACTGGATGTCATATTCGGTCAAGATCATTTGCCATCTTGCTATTCTTCCGGAGAGAGCTGGTTTCTCAAAGATGTATTTTATCGGATCCATCTTGGAAATCAACAAGGTAGTGTGAGTCAACATATACTGTCTTAGTCGGCGAGCAGCCCAAGCCAAAGCGTTGCAAGTTTTCTCAAGTGCAGTATCTTGTTTCACGGTAAACTTTTTGCTAAGGTAGTATATTGCATGCTCTTTTCGACCAGACTCGTCATGTTGCCCCAACACACACCCCATCGAGTTCTCTAACACTGTCAAGTACATGATAAGAGGTCTTCCTTGGTGGCATCGGATATAGGAGGATTCGTAGGTACTCCTTGATTTTGTCAAAAGCGATCTCGCAATCGTCGTTCCATTCCACTACTTGATCTTTCTTTAATAACTTGAAGATTGGATCACAAGTAGCAGTTAGGTGTGCAATGAATCTGGCAATGTAGTTTAATCGGCCCAAGAAACCTCTGACCTCCTTCTGCGGGGAGCTGGCATCTCTTGAATAGCTTTAACCTTGGCGGGATCAACTTCAATACCTTTACCACTGACAACAAACCCTAGGAGTTTTCCGGATCTGACTCCAAAGGTGCACTTGTTAGGATTGAGTCTCAGTCTGTACTTCTTCAATCTGTCAAATAGTTTCTGCAGATGATTAAGATGTTCTTCTTCAGTCTGTGATCGAGCTATCATGTCGTCGACGTAGACCTCTATCTCGTGATGAATCATGTCATGAAATAATGTTACCATAGCACGCTGATAAGTGGCGCCTGCGTTCTTCAGTCCAAACGGCATAACCTTGTAGCAGAAAGTGCCCCACTGTGTAACAAAAGTAGTCTTCTCCATGTCTTCGGGAGCCATTTTGATCTGATTGTAACCGGAGAAACCATCCATGAAGGAGAAAACCTTGTGTTGAGCGGTGTTGTCAACCAGAACATCAATATGAGGAAGTGGGAAATCGTCTTTCGGACTCGCTTTGTTCAGATCTCTGTAATCCACACATTCGTACCTTGCCATCCTTCTTAGGTACGGGTACCACATTGCAACCCATGGATAAGAGGTGACTAAGAAACCAGCGTTGAACGCTTCATAACTTCGGCTTTGATTTTCTCGACATCTCGTGACGATCGACGAACCTTCTGTTTCACTGGGAGAAAACCTTCTTTCGTCGGCAATCGGTGTACCACGATATCAATGTCCAACCCTGGCATGTCTTCGTATGACCAAGCAAAAACCTCAATATAGTCTCGTAGCATCTGAACCAACCTTTCTAACACCTGCTCAAGACCCGCTCCTATCTTGACCTCTTTTGCCTTCGTCGGCACCAGATTCACAACCTCAACTTGCTCTTCGTGTGGTGTATAACTCGCTCTTCTTGTTGTAGCGGGCAAGTTCTCCTCACTTCACAATCTTCCTCACTTTCGTCTTCGGCTTGGTAGATCGGATTATCGAAGTCATATTTAGCACTAGCATAGCTGTTATTAACGAGATTCGGAGTGATTCTGCAGTGTATCACGTGGGTGTGTGTAAGAAACACAAAGCTTTTTGAAGGGGTGATAAAGTAAAAGAAATAAAACAAACAATTGAATGCAAAAGTCCAACGATTTATTGAATGAAAACGCGCAAACAACAGATAATAACCCTCGCAAACGAGCCATGATGCCCCGGGCAAGGCACTAGGCTTTCAAAGTTTATTGTTCAAAACATAAAGGAATTCGAAAAGCAAAACAAAACAAGAGCAATTACTCCTGACTAAAGGAGATTGGTATGACGTCTTCGGTCTTCCAATTGCTGAGCCCATGATCTGGAGTTGGGAAGATCCACTTGCTGATGTCGAAGTCGTTGTCGTTGTCTTCTATAGCATGGATTCCACTCTGGCTAATGCGGAAAGGAAGTTGGCCGGCACGTTCGCGGCGTATCATCTTCTGTCCTTTGATGGTGAAGCCTAAACCAGTCTTGTCACATTTGAAAAGAAGATTAGGGAGCTGACCCCAAATAGTACTACCCTCTTCAACAGCAGCTTGAGCATCTTTTAATGAGGCCATCCTAGGCGGAGCTTGTGTTACTTCAGGAGTGGTGGGAGAGTCAACAGGCATGACTCTGGGGATTGTCTCAAAAGCTTGACAGGGAGTCTCAAAGAATTCACCTTCCATCTCGAGGTATCGGAACGACTGCAGATGACTGACCATATACTCTTCTTCACCACATACTGTAACAACCTTCCCTTTCACCGGGTATTTCAGTTTGATGCAAGGTAGAGGTAACGCTTGCCCCATGTATCCAAGGGCGTCCAAGTAGGAAAGAATAAGCTGGACGGATGTCCATGACAAAGAAAGTGGAATCAAAAGTCTGGGAACCGACTTTAACAGGCAGAGTGAGCTCTCCAAGTACTGTGCGCTTAGAACCATCAAAAGCTCTCACAATAATGTCACTGGGTCTCAGAACCAACCCTTCGACATCAAGCCGATCAAAAGCAGTCTTCGGAAGGATATTCAGAGCAGAACCGGTATCAACCAAAACATGAGACAGGGTAACGCCCTTGCATTCAACAGAGATGTGCAAGGCTTTGTTGTGTTTCTTTCCGGCAGGAGTCAAATCAGCATCAGAGAAGCCTAGGCCGTTGTTGGCAGCCAGGCTAGCAATACAAACTTCGAATTGATCAGTGGTAGTGTCTTGCGGCACATGAGCATTCTTTAGAAACTTCACCAAGGCGTTAGCATGAGCCTCAGAGCACAAGAGCAGTGCAAGCATGGAGATCTTGGACGGAGTCTGTCCCAACTGTTCCACAACATTGTAATCACTCTTCTTGATAATCTTCAGAATTTCCTCCATTTCTTGTTTGAGGTGTCTTGAAACTTCCTTTGGTACTTGGTTGAGCAGGGAGTCACCGGTTCTTTCCTCTAGCTTGGGAATGGGTTGAATAGTGGAATGCGAATGGAGTCGCGGTGTCTTTTGGAGGAGAGATATCGAGAGAATACCCTTTCGTCACCTTAGTTGATCCGGTGATGTTTTCAATGTCAGGAATGGTAGCTTCAACTGTAAGATCCTTGATAGTCAGAGGGTCTTGCTTGACGCCATGATAGTAAACATCAGCTCCATAGTTCCAAGGGATAGCTTTGTCAGAGGAATACGGAACTGGTCTTGGAGAAGTGATAATGAGAGGCGCCACTTTAGGCACAGGATCAGCAGAGGAAATCCTTATCGTGTTAACATCAGCGTAGTCTTCTGGGAATTCGTCACCCCATCCGGTCGCCTTAACATCTTCAATAGGAATCTTGTAGCTTTCAGGAACAGTGTATTTCACCATGTAATCATACTTTCCACTTGGCTGCCCCAAGGTATCCCACACAGATGGTACAGTTTCGTTCGCATTGTCAATCTTCCACTTAGACATTTCTTCACACAACTTCTGCACAGGTGGTTTCAGAAACAGTATCTCACGGTTATCCATCATGCGAACACGTCTTCTCAACCAAGCACAACCATCGTGCGGATGGGCACCAACGACAATTTTCGGGCATCCTGGTTGACACCGCTTGCAACAAATTCTTCTTAATCATCGAGGAATGGTCAAGTCATCTATGTTGAAAACATAAGTATCGTCACCAACACATTGGAACCCTTGTCATGGTTAGGCATAGGCGCATTGATCACATTCGAGTCTCAGGAGGGTCAAACTCAATGCTTAGATTCAATCATATCTTGAATTTTGTTCTTCGAGCCCAATTGTCGTGTCGCCCGGCTATTGGAATGGTAAGCACACTTAGCATTAGGATTGTACGGAGAGGAAGTATTGACATTCGAGGAGGATCCCTCAAGGTTATCACTCGCTCAACATGTGTTGCAAGGCTTGCGACAAAGGCATGTTGATCTTCGAAACTGCCTTCGCTGCTCGTTACGCACGCTGTCTCGCCGAGGTTGCTTGATGTAGGATCGAGATCACGACTGCCCCCACAGATTGAGCACGGTCGGTCTTGGTTCGGATTTTTTGACCATACACAGCATTGGCTTCTTTCTTACCACCAAAAGATCTCTTCGCAGCATTTGAAGATGTCTCTATCTGAATCTTTCCACTCTTGATACCAGCTTCGATACGCTCGCCTGTCAGAATCAGCTCGGTGAATCCGGCTGAAGAGTTTCCAATCAGATGATTGAAGAATGGGCCGGTCAGTGTCCCCATGAACATATCAACCAACTCCCTATTGGACAAGGGTGGTTGAACTCTGCCTGCTAAATCTCTCCACTTCTGAGCATACTCCTTGAACTTCTCGTCACGACCCATAGACATGCTTTGTAGTTGCATGCGAGTGGGTGTCAACTCAACATTGTACTCGTACTGTCTGTAGAAAGCATCAGCTAAATCACTCCAAGTACGGACACAGTCATTCTCTAGCTGATAGTACCATTCCAATTGGGTTCCGGACAAACTCTCTTGAAAATAGTGCATCCAACTTTCATCATCGTGGGATTGATCTTCTGGACATAGGACTTCAAATGCAGCTTTGGGCAAGACATGCCATCATACTTGGCAAAAGTTGGAACTTTGAACTTGGGAGGAATCACAACACCAGGAACGAGACTCAGATCATCAAAATTCAGCCCGGACATCTTCAAGTTTTCCACAGCATTTAGACGATCTTCAAGTTGCTTGTACTTGTCATCTTCATTAGAGTATTGGCCATCATCATAGTTCTTCTCAAGCTCAGGCTGACTGCCTTCACCATCACCCTTGTTACTTTCCTCAGTATGGACACTTCCTTCAGAGAGCTCAATACGGCTGACCACCTTAGGACCACCTTTGTAGCGTCTGCCCATGTTGAGGAGACCAACAACCTTCTTCTTCTTGTTGATGAGCTTCTTCAAATCTTCTTGGCCTTGGACCAAGCTGGTGAACATCTGTTGGAACTGAGCATTCTGAGCTTGAAGATCTTTGACAGTCTGTTCAAGAGCCATTTCTGCTAAAATAAATAGCGAGCAAATGAGAAAACCAATCTCCAATGTACCTGTGATGCGATGTTATGCTATGCTATGCGATGTTTATGCGAATGCAATGCAATGTTTTCAAGGACCTTAGAGATTTAAATTTGTTAGACAAGCAATGAACAAACATTTATTAGTACTTCTTTTTATTCTTTTTATTTTTAAGTACAAAAGATAGTTCAAAAGAAAACATAAACATCCTAAAGCTCTAAGTCTCCCATGGGCGTTTCCTCTTGGTGCCGATGTAAGCGTTGATGTTTCGCTCCTCGTGAAGTAGCTTGGTCAACTCTAACACTTTCTTCTCACTTGCATAACACTGAGCTTCAAAGGTATCCCTCTCTTCTTTAAGCTGAATCCAGGATCTCTTCAAGTCTTCAAAATCAGTAGGCATGTCAGGATGGAGAACAACATAGGGTACGTCACCTATAGCAACAGGTTCCATAATTACTGGTAAACAGTGAATGGCATCATGAGGTTTTGAGCTCGAGCTCGCACCCATTTGAGGTAAGGTTCCCAAGGAATGGAGTTCGGTGCCCCAAAGTCTTAGTATCGTCTTCTTTACCATGCCCCAAGCATGTATAAACCTTCGCTTGATCGAGATCGTGGTTGTAGTCGAACACAACATCTTGGAGAAGCATATCATGTGGACCATCTCTTCGAGCAAAACCAAACCGACGAGAGCTAGAGAAGGGTCAGTAATACCTCCCTTATACCAAGGAGTGGTACATTAGGGAATTCTCCACAACGCTCAATGAATGTGAAGTCCTTTTGAGAGAAAAGATTCCAACGGATATCTGAATGAGAAAGTGACATTAACCTTTGAGACCATCTCAACCTTTGTTCGTTCTTCAAAACTGATTGAGGAAGGTGCGAAATAAACCACCTTGAAAGTAACGGTATACAACACATGAGAGTTCCTTGTCGCTTAGTAGTACGAGTGTGGAGAGAATGCAGGATGTCTCCAAGTAAAGTAGGCACTGGATTGCGGGTAAGGAACAACTTGATGGCATTGATATCGATGAACTGATCCGAGTTAGGAAATAGAACCAAACCATAAATTAGCAAGGCCACAATGTTTTCAAATGCATGGAAACTCATAACTTTGAGGAGTTCTCGGGCTTTCTTGATTAAGAACTTGGAAAGTAAACCCTTAACTCCGCTTCTTGTTTCCCAATTGGCTTCGATATCTGAACGCTTAAGATGTAAGGCTGATGCAATGTCTTCGTACTTAGGAACCTGTTCTAGGCCGGTGAATGGCATTTGGTCAAGAATAGGTACCCAAGTAGCTTAGAGAACTCTTCCAAGGTAGGAACCAACGATAATCGAGAAATGTGAAGCAATGGTGTTTGGATCAAAGAACTGAATAGACATGCATCATATCCTCTTCAAAACCGAGATAACCAAATCAAGCGATAACCATGTCTTTTGATGAACCGAGCATGGTCGGAATTTCGAAACCAATTCTTTGAGTTGAGAAGGTATACCCATGAAGTTGATTCGATAGTCTTTCTAGAAGCCATAATTCCTACAAAGCAGCAAAGATAAATCTAGGTCCTTGAAATAGTTAGAAATGATATGCAATGCGATGATGTCATGATGTCATGTTTAGCACACAAACAATTCGCACAATGAGCCTAGGTTTAAGGCTTGCATGAGGTATAGGTGATTACCCACCAAAAATTTGAGTTGGTTCATCCTGCCCTATAATAGTAACGGGTTCTAAGAATCTCATATCACGATCTTTCTCGAGGCGCTTATTTCAATCGACGCCAAGTGGTCGATCGAAAATGTCCCAAAAGTCTAATCTCAATGAGCGTAGCATCGAGTATCAACCAACCTCGGTCTACACCAAAGCCGCCATCTCACTACCTTCTAATGGCCAAGATGGGTCAATTAAGGTTCTAAAAGTTTAGTTAGCGCTGATGACACCACGCAAGCCAAATACTATCTTCAACTTGGGAATGAAGAGTATCGGACAACCAAAGTGTCACGCTAACGTAGCCATCATGTTGACCGTTTAGTTATCGTCTAGCGGTCGCGATGATCTAATGCTACTTACCTAAAAGGAAACCGGATCCGGTGTAGGATCCCCAACAATATAATACCCAAGCAACCCTTAAAGATAAAGCATACAAGTCAAACAAAAGCAAAAAATGATCTAGAAATCCCTAAGGCAATTCTCTTTTAGGGTGTAGTCCCACAGAGTCGCCAGAGAATACGGTGAACCGACTTTGTAGGATTTTTGTATCCAAATGTGCGGATAGCAAGAGTCGCCACCGACTTTTATTTTTATCCAATTAAGGGAAGGTAAAAGTAACGAAAAAGACCTTCGTTAGATTCTCGAGTTCGGAGAATGGTTATGAAAAGGGGTATTAGCACCCTTTCCATCCGTAGTTATCTACGGGCTCTTAGTTGCTCTAGATCACTTTTTAAAATTGCTTTCTGTGTGTTTGACAAAGATGTTTTGAAAAAGGCATTTCGCTTTGACTTTGTAATGACTCATGTAGGAGTGTATACAAAGTGTTCGGAAATGTTTTGTTTCGAAAAGAATTTGAACTTTGAAAAAAAGTGTGTGGTGTGAAAAGCATTTGGTAGAGCAAGCAACTAAAAGACTTATTTACCCACTCAGAATTGGTCATTTTATTGTACTTCTACGTTCCTTTAGAATAGCGCTAGCCATACCATTAGTTAGTAGGTAGCTCCATTCGTTGGATGTAAGCGGGACATTCGAAGGGACATCGGATGGTCATAGAAAGCAACTTGTAGGAAGTATCCTAACACATTCGAAGGGACTATCATCATTTTTCGTAGGCAACAATCGAGGGTCAAGATCATGTATTCGTAGGCGACATCGTGGGTCTATGATCTTTGTATCGAAGGGACTATGATGATTTGTTTTGAAGGCAACGGTGCTAGAATACCTCTACGTTCGAGGGACTTGACCATTTTGAATTCGCAAAGGCAACGAGAGAGAATTACCCTAAGGGGTGCGTGTGTGAAAGAAGTGTGTTGATTTCAGAATATGTTATCTTGAAAATTAGTGGGCTATGTTCAATTTTAGTCTTGCCATACACGCCTAATTACTAGCAATTTATAGGGTGCGGAAAATAAAATGCGGAATGTAAAATGCGGAAAGTAAATGTCCTACGCTATTACAAGGCTTTAGGCGATACATAATTTAAAATGGAAAATAAAATCCTAATTTAAACTATTACATCCCATATACAGTTACATTATTGGAAAATAAAATGAAAATAGTAAAGAAATCCGAATTGGAAGAACCGTGAAACGAATGAGAAATCGGAAAATATGATGAAATCGAAATAAGAGAAAATGTTAGGAAAAATGAAAATTTTAAATTGGAAAAAATATGACATGCTGGAAATAATATAAATATACTAAGATAATTTTTTGGGATTTTTTAGATGCAATTTAATAATTAAAAATGAATTTACAATGATTTAAATGCAAAATTACAAATAAAAATAAATATGCATGCAAAAATATGTTTTTTAATTTATTAAATTAAATAAAGGTTTTAAAAATAAAATAAAAGGAAAATAATTTTTGATGATATTTTAATGCAGAATAAAAATTATGAAAAGAAATTAAAACAATGCAAAAATATTAAAATAAAATAGAAAATAGAAAATAGAAAATATTTGCAAACTTGTTAAAAAACAAAGTGTCAAGGTGGATTCGAATCGATGACCCTGGTAGCAAACGCACCTGCCAACCGAATGAGTGCACTCATGTTTGGAAATCGGAGCGAATGGAAGAAAACAAGTGTCACGCCCGCTTCATCGTCCCGCAAACCTCATCTTCTTCTTTGAAAATTTGAAAATATAGCGTCGGCCTCACGCTATAACCCCGCATTTTCAAAAGCTCATACACATAATATAAATTCATTAGGAATACATGAATCGATTGAAATCACGCTCAATGCAATAGCAATGGTCTTATGGTCCAATTTTTCGTATTTTGTGAGTTCCCAATTAGGAAACCCTAATCATGGTGATTCGTGTTTTAGGCCATAGAAATACAATTAAACCATCCGAAAGTTTGCAAGCTTCATTCTAAACACAAAACAAACATCAAAACTTGTTAACAATGCATGAAAACGAAAATCGATTTTGAAAAGGATGAACAAACCGAAATCGATTTTTTGGATTCTTGATGGTTTTGAGTGATATAAGAGTCGGATCGACTCAAGGACCTCAAGGAATGCAACGGAATCCTCAAAATTGACCGAGAACGCGAGCTAGGGTTACCAATAGCTTGAATGTCACGGTTTTTCGAGTTTAGGTTAGGGTTTCTTGAGGCAATTTTTTCCGTTTTTTTTATTGGTATGCATCAAGTATTTATATTGGATGGATTTGAGACAGTTTTTGGCAAGAATCAATCACCATTCAATGATAATCAAAATTTGATTTTTGTATAAAATCAAATTTTCAAAACTTGATCAATTCCAATCCAATCTTGCCATTTTTGTCAAATTTCGAAATTTGCTGGACTTTGGTGAGTTTCTTGAATCTCAAGGAAGGAATAAAATCAATCTTTCAATTAATTTTGATTTTATAATTTATTTTAAAATTTAATTTGTATTTAAATGAATAAATTCAAAATTAAATAGAAAAATAAATCAAAAATTCAAGGCATTGGGCTTGGATATTCCTAATTGTATGAGGAATAAGTTTGGATGAAGAAAAAGCAAGCCCATTTGCAAAAGATTTGATTTTTAGAAGTATCTCTCTTTGTGCATTCTTTCAAAATTGCCCAACTTGTGAATGGTGTGTCTTGCCCAATTTTCCACATTTTTTAGTGTTCTTAGACTTTTTGGAAAGCTCTAAGAGTCATCTAACCAACCTTTTTGGTCTCATCTCAATTGGAGTTTCCATGCTCAATATATCTTCAAAACAAAAAGTTGACTTTTTGTTGACTTTGAAAATGACCTGTAATGTTTTGAGCTATACCTCTCAAATGAAGCATTTTTTGGACATTCTTGTGAGACATGAAGTTGTAGAGAATTGAATTTCCTTCAAAACAAGAGGTGGTGGAAAAATTTCTGAGAAAGTATGAGAAAGTTATGATCAGTCAAAGTTCAGTTGACTTTTCACCTAGAAACCCTAATTTAGAAAGTTTGACTTTTGAGCAAATCTTGAGTTTTCTTGATGAATCATGATCAACCCTTGATCAAATGATGAATGTAACTTCAAAATGAGGATGTTGACCAAAAATTATGAAGTTTGTTGTATGTTGACCACGATTGACTTTTTGTCAATACAACCGATTTTCAACCATCTGAGCAATTGTCTGAGGAAACTTGACTTGTGAAGCTTGAAACTTGTCATGGAGAATCTTTGAAGCATATGAGGAGGCATGAAGGCCATTGGAGATGTTGGAAGTTCATCTTGACTTGAGAGATACCAAACCCTAGTTTGGGTTGATTGTCTAGGAGAGAGCTTGTCTGATCAACTCTTGAGGAATCCTTGAGCATAGATGTATGAAATATCTTGAGTAGATGGAGGGCAAATTTTGGGGTATGACAGCCCTACCGTTGACGCAGTTGACTAGAAAAGGTCAAGCTTTTATTTGGACGTCTCAGTGTGAAGCTAATTTTCAAGAACTTAAGAGAAGGTTGACAACCGCACCTATTTTGATTTTGCCTAATCTGGTGGAACCATTTGTGGTGTATTGTGATGCTTCATTGTTGGGTCTAGGTGGTGTGTTGATGCATAATCGACAAGTGGTAGCTTATCCATCGAGGCAACTTAAAGTTCATGAGAGGAATTATCTAACGCATGCCTTAGAGTTGGCTGCAGTTGTGTTTGTACTGAAACTTTGGAGGCATTATTTGTTTGGATCATGGTTTGATGTGTTCAGTGATCATAAGAGCTTGAAGTATTTGTTTGATCAGAAAGAGTTGAATATGAGGCAAAGAAGATGGTCGGAATTCTTGAAGGATTATGATTTTGGTTTGAATTATCATCTGGGAAAAGCGAATGTTGTAGATGATGCTTTGAGTAGGAAGTCCTTGCATATGTCTATGTTAATGATGAGAGAGTTAGAATTGTTGGAGAAGTTTAGAGATTTGAGTTTGGTTTGTGAAGAGACTTCGTCTGGTGTTAATCTTGGTATATTGAAGCTTACTAGTGGTATTTTGGATGAGATTAGAGAAGGTAAAAAATTGGATTTGGGTTTGGTTGATCGACTGACATTGATTAATCAAGGTAAAGGTGGTGAATTTTGGATTGATGAGAATGGTATCATGAGATGTCATGATAGAGTTTGTGTTCCTGATGTTATGGACTTGAAGGGAAGGATTCTTGATGAAGGATATTGAAGTGGTTTGAGTATTAATCCTGGTGCTACAAAGATGTATCAAGATTTGAGGAAATTGTTTTGGTGGTCTGGTATGAAGAAGGATATTACAGAGTTTGTGTATTCTTGTTTGATCTATCAGAAGTCGAAGATTGAACATAAAAAATTATATGGTTTGTTACAGCCGTTATCCATTCCTAAGTGGAAGTGGGATAACATTTCTATGGATTTTGTTTCAGGTTTGTTGAGGACTCTGAGTAATCGTGATTCTATTTGGGTTATTGTGGATAAATTGAAAAAATTTGTTCACTTTATTCCGATTAGGATGGATTATAAGATGGAGAGGCTTGCCAAGTTGTATATTGAGAAAGTTGTGAGTTTGCATGGTATTCCGTCGAGTATTGTTTCGGATAGAGATCCGAGGTTTACTTCGAGATTTTGGGAAGGTTTGCAAGGTGCTTTAGGTACAAAGTTGCGTTTGAGTTCGGCATATCATCCGCAGACTGATGGTCAGATGGAGAGGACGATTCATTCGCTTGAGGATCTTTTGAGAGCATGTGTTTTAGAGCACGGGTGCTTGGGATGTGTTTTTTCCTTTGATTGAGTTTACTTATAACAATAATTTTCATTCTAGTATTGGAATGGCACCGTTTGAAGCTTTGTATAGACGAAGGTGTAGGACGCCTTTGTGTTGGTATGAATCTGGTGAGAGTGTTGTGGTTGGACCTGAGATTTTTCAACAGACTACGGATAAGGTTAAGATGATTCGGGAGAAGATGAAGGCTTCTCAGAGTCGTCAGAAGAGTTATCATGATAAGAGGAGGAAAGCACTTGAGTTTGAGGTTGGTGACCATATGTTTTTGAGGGTTACTTCTGTAACTGGTGTTGGTAGAGCTTTGAAGTCGCGTAAGCTGATGCCTCGTTTTATTGGTTCGTATCAGATTTCAGAGAGAGTAGGTGAAGTGGCTTATCGAATTTCTTTGCCACCGTCACTTTCTAATTTGCATGACGTGTTCCATGTGTCTCAGTTGAGGAGGTATATTGCAGATCCATCACATGTTGTCCAATTAGATGATGTTCAAGTAAGAGATAATTTGACGGTTGAAACATCACCTATGAGGATTGAGGATCGTGAAGTCAAGCAACTTCGTGGTAAAGAGATCGCTTTGGTCAAAGTTGTTTGGGGTGGACTGGAAGATGGTAATGTGACTTGGGAGCTCGAGAGTCAGATGAGAGATTCCTATCCTGAGTTGTTTATTTGAGGTAAATTTTCGAGGACGAAAATCTTTAAGTGGGGGAGAGTTGTAACAACCCGATTTTTATTAGCTATTTTATTTAATTATTTGGTGTTTTATTAATTAATTAGTTATTTAATTATTATGTGGCACGATAATTATTTAATTATTTAATTATGTGTGTCTTTGTGTGTTTTGGATTAATTGGGCTAATATTATTATTAAGAGGAAATAACTATTGGGCCTAATTATTGGTAGTATGAGAAATGTGGGGGTGTTAATTAATTTAAGCCCAATATGAATTAAGTTATTAAAGGGAGGAAAGGAAAGAAAAGAGAGTTATCACATTCATTTGAAAGAAAACAAGAGAAAGATAAGAGAAAGAGAAGAGAAAGGGGGGAAAGGAAGAAAGAGTTAGAACTTGAAGAACAAGGGTTTCATCAAGAGGTAAGGGGGAGAATCCTTATTATTATGGGATAGTATGATTGGGTCAATGAGTAGATTAACATGATAGGTTTTCTATGTGTTTAAATCTAGAATTGAAGAGTTAGGGTTTGTATGAGAATCCCCAATTTGAATGTGCAAGCCATAAAAATGAATATGTTAGGTTAGTAACCATAAGGAAAATACATTAGGTTGATGTTGCATACGGAAATCTAGTGTTTAGTTGTGGTATTGAACCTTGTAGTATGTCGTTTTTCGCATTTGGATTGCATTGAAGTTGTTGTCGCAAAATTGTTCATTTCGGGCGCCAACTGTGTCAAAATGAATCGGTGTTTCAGTGGCACCAACAAGGGTGTGTGGCGCGAACTGAGTGTTTTTCAGCTACTGTTTGGCAGATTTTGGCATGATTGGGAATTGGTTATATTTTGAAACATAGCTTCTTTTCACTTGCCGTTTGAATCAATATGAAACTAGTAAATTATCCATATGATATGATTGGATTGTTTGGCGTTTAGATGTCTTATTTTGATTTGGCAAGAATTGTGTAATATGACATAAGTTGAATATGTGTATTATGCTTTATTCGTTTGGATATCAATATTGTAATTTGGAATTGTTTCTGTGGGTAGCCGAAAGGCGTGAATCTTAGTGATTGAATGATGAATGTGATTGTGTAATATCATGCATTCGTGAAAATGTGTGTTATACATTGATGAAACTTGAATGACATGAGTTGGTATATTTTATATGTGTTATTTTGTTGTGAATGTGATTGTGAATGCTATGTGATGCGTCATTTAGGATTGAAGTCATGTTATGTAGTAGTTGTGCAATTGTTGGAGCATATGCTCTTGTATGATTAAGGAGTTGTGATCGTCTTAAGTGCATGAGTCTTGTGGTTATTGCACACTACACTAGAATGAAGTCTTAGAGAAGAGGCAATGTTGGATAATTTCTTAGAGATTATTTTCTTGTCCCAAACCTAACGCCGAGTGGGGTTTGTAAAGCTTAACGCCGAATGTAGATTTAGGGTGGTTATCTAGTCCTTAGAGTTGGACAATCGGCTTGCCAGGAATGATAACAAGTTTTGGATCCACATGCATATTGCATTGAGTTACACTTGAGTCGCACGTGTCAGTGTGAATGGTTGTTGATGTGTGATTTATGTGATATGATGATGTAGATATGTTTTGATGAATGTGCATATATGTGAATTTTGGTGATATTGTGAATATGTGCTTATTAGATATTATGGTGCATATTTTGTGATAAATGGTATTGGATATTTTGATAATTAAATCCATGGAGTTTTGTTGCATACTTGAATATGTGAAATAAAGGTGATAATACTATTTACTTTGATTTATGCAAGGTGTGATGAATTCCTTTGAATGTTTTTTATTCATTGTTCCTTATTATGCTTTTTCATAATGATATGAATTCTCACCCTTCTGTTGGAATGATGTTCTATGCGACATCGCTCAGGTACCGAAGGTAGCGGTAGTGGCGCTTCGCACGAGGAGAGTGTGGAAGCTTAGCTTGTTGGTTTTTGTGTCTTGACTAGGTATTTATGTCAAATGCTCTGGTCATGTAACACTTGGGTGAGATAGTTGTTCGACTCATGTTTGATTCTTGAGACGTATTGTTATGTTCTCTTATTTTGGATGTATGTTGAGATATTTTGTTGGATGGATTTAATGCCTAATTGATGAATTGCATGTCATGTTTGGATTTGTTTTATCAGTGAAAATAATGATTATAGTATGGGATGTAATCATTGCTAATAGATGAGTTATTTGTTAATTCTGTTGTGTAATGCATATTCTAAATGAATTATAATTTTGAATAAGTGTTATTCGTATGACCAGGTGTATTATTAATTGACATGTTTGTTTTGTTGGTTTTTAGAAAGCTTTTAGTTTCTGGAAACGTCAATGTGACGCCCTTTGTGTATATGCATGTTATTTAACTTTGATTATATGCTTATGTATTTGGGGTTAGTAGAAGGGGGTGTTACATGCGGTACCGAGATTCCCACCGAATCCACTCCATCTAGGATCAAGGTCACCATTTTTGTGAACAATTGGTACACCTAACCACTAATGCACTCCATATAGGATTAGGGCCATCAACAATAGGGAATAAATGTATTCACCTCGGTCGTATCCACTCCATATAGGATTTGAGCCAACAACAACAACAACATATGCAACATGAATGCATGAGACTCAATCATACAATCAATAACAAGAATTATTGGTTTTAACATAACCAACACCTTACCGTTTTCAGCCACCTGCTGCAAACCAACAACAACAATACGAAGCAGTACAACATTGGTTTCTACAATGTCACAACATACAACACACGACACCAAAATAAATACAAATCTTAAAATATTTGAGTTACTAGTTTTAAAAACATTTTTATAGTAAAGATCGTATTTTTAGCTTCCCGTAGGTTCGAATGGTGCGTCAAACGGACACCCGAGCCCAAAGTTATGATTTTTCAAAGTTTGGAATTTTTTTCAAAATGCTATAGTGGTAACTAGTTACCATATAATGGACACCGGTTACTACTAAACAGTAACTCTTCCTTCTCTAGTTCTCACGTGGGAACCCAGTTACCCTCCCATTGGGAATCGGTAACCCACTCAAAGTTTTTCTCCCAAAAGTATTTTTTTCTACGTGGTAACCGGTTACCATATAATGGGCACCGATTCCCACAGTTTGTTTTTCAAAAATTATGCAACTTATTAGTTGCGATTTTACCAATTTAAAAACCCCAAAAACCAAAATTTTACACACAAATCAGCAAAATCAATGCTACCAAACTTGCTTAAATCATAGTTACTAATGAGAATCATCCCACAACCAAAACCAACAATTTCCACATCAATCAATCATGCATAATGAGAAATTTATGAATCAATAATTTCACACAAATAAGAATACATCAAACCCCACATACCTAGGATTATACTACCCTTTATAAAGTTGGAACCCCACCCTTACCTTATAATTGATGATTACTCTAGGTTCCCAACAATGGTGTTGTTCTTCTTCTTGCCCTAAAGCCTCTTCCTCTTTCTCTTTTGCTCTTTCCTTGTTTGTACGATCGTAACTAATGAGAATTCTAATCCTTATTTTCTCTTATAGTCACTTCTACCCTTAGGACCCTTAATATTGGTTTTCCTTTTCTATCCTCACTTATTTTATCAAAAGTACCACCTTGCTCTTGTCATCCTTCTACTAACTATCTTATTATTTTAATTATTCAAATAATAACCAATTAATTAGTAAAAAATCTATTTTCTAAAATTTCTATTATTTCTAATAATAATTCTAAACTAAATAATTTATCAACACATTGATAAATCTAAAATACTCTCAACCAACATTAAATCCGACACTACCCCACACACAACAGTGTCAAACTGTTGGCTGAAGATTTTGATACATACAGTTCGAAATGAAATGAATTGACGTTTTGTTATGTTTCGGAATGGAAGAGATTGTTCTTCGAATAGAAAGGACAAAGCTTAGAGCTTCGAGTGACAGTTGTGAAGATATATTTAAAAGAAGCCTCGAAGTGGTAACGAGACTGTGTCTTTGAAGGTTGTGAAATGAGTTCGAAGCGAAGACTACCAAGGCATTTGAAATTCAAACGTGAGCGGGATATTGGAAATCAAATATATATGCGCTGGAGCGTTCGAAGACGCGTGGAGGCAAGAGAGAAGCAATGCTCTGCATGCTCCGAACGTGGCAGAATCTTATAAGCGAGACCGTTATGGTCGAAATAGTATAAATAGAAGTCTTAGTGTTAGGATTTCGTGTGTCATATCTATTGTACAAAATTCAGTAAACATTCAAAATACCACATGGATAGGAAAACGAATGCTCGAACAATGTACGTATGATAACACCAAACATTTATAATTCAGTAAGACTCTTTATCTTTTCCAGTTTATCTTCCATTTTCATGTCAATGTCATTCAAATACTTTTACATTCAAAGTCATTTACTTATTTCTTGCATTCAAACGTTTTTTCTTCTATTCGAATCTCTTACACATTCAGAAACCTTTTACATTCATACTTTTATATTCATGCTTTTACATTGAAGTCTTTACATTAAAGCTTTTACTCTTTTTTGCATTTAAACGTTTCTTTTACATTCGAATCTTTAGTCATTTAATCCAGTTTTACATTGATTTGTTTAGTTATGTTATTAAATTCCTTTAGTATGGAAATCGAAGTAAATTGAATGTTCCTAAAACACTTTAATTAAAGATCTTAACTATGAAGACCAGTTTTACAATTAGATTTATCCAAACGACCAATACCCCATAGGATCAAACTAGTCGATCCTGCAAGTTACCAGAGAGATTAAATAACAGTCATTAAGATTATTTGATAGTTTGGAAGACTAGCGGTTGTTTACCAGAAATCACTATAAACGAATTGGCGTTTTGTTATGTTTCGGAATGGAAGAGATTGTTCTTCGAATAGAAAGGCCAAAGCTTAGAGCTTCGAGTGACAGTTGTGAAGATATATTTAAAAGAAGCCTCGAAGTGGTAACGAGACTGTGTCTTTGAAGGTTGTGAAATGAGTTCGAAGCGAAGATTACGAAGGCATTTGAAATTCAAACGCGAGCGGGATATTGGAAATCAAATATATATGCGCTGGAGCGTTCGAAGACGCGTGGAGGCTAGAGAGAAGCAATGCTCTGCATGCTCTGAACGTGGCAGAATCTTATAAGCGAGACCGTTATGGTCGAAATAGTATAAATAGAAGTCTTAGTGTTAGGATTTCGTGTGTCATATCTATTGTACAAAATTCAGTAAACATTCAAAATACCACATGGATAGGGAAACGAATGCTCGAACAATGTACGTATGATAACACCAAACATTTATAATTCAAGAAACTCTTTATCTTTTCCGTTTATCTTCCATTTTCATGTCAATGTCATTCAAATACTTTTACATTCAAAGTCATTTACTTATTTCTTGCATTCAAACGTTTTTTCTTCTATTCGAATCTCTTACACATTCAGAAACCTTTTACATTCATACTTTTATATTCATGCTTTTACATTGAAGTCTTTACATTAAAGCTTTTACTCTTTTCTGCATTTAAACGTTTCTTTTACATTTGAATCGTTAGTCATTTAATCCAGTTTTACATTGATTTGTTTAATTATGTTATTAAATTCCTTTAGTATGGCAATCGAAGTAAATTGAATGTTCCTAAAACACTTTAATTAAAGATCTTAACTATGAAGACCAGTTTTACAATTAGATTTATCCAAACGACCAATACCCCATAGGATCAATGTAGTCGATCCTACAAGTTACCAGAGAGATTAAATAACAGTCATTAAGATTATTTGATAGTTTGGAAGACTAGCGGTTGTTTACCAGAAATCACTGTAAACAAATTGGCACGCCCAGCGGGACAGTCATTGGTCGTTACAGAATTTAAAAGTAAAAGTAACATAATCATTGTAAAAGTTCTTTTCTGAGTGTCAAGTTCATTGTTATATGAACCTTAGAAGCGGTAGAATAACCAATAGCAACCAACCCTTACCTAGAAGAAAACGTAATAATGGGATGTCTGATCCAAGCAATCAACAAGGGGAACAAAATGTCCCACATGGAACAGGCACTAACGCGTCTGCTTCGACGGGAACGTCTAACGCGATCCCTTCGAACGCACAGTCTGTTGCATCCTCCACCAGTAATGTGGCCACGAATGGAACAAGGGGCATATCGACTAACAGTTCGATCCTAGGAAATACAGGAACCACTGGTTATCCTGGGGGATTTGTCCCACCACCAGGGGCACAAACCCATTTCGCCACCCCACCACCAACTAGACCACCCAGTTTCGATGGCAGGAGACCCAGAAATCCCTCTTATGGGATGCCAACATCTTTTATGGCAGGTTTGCACGCTTCGACATCGAATACATCACCACAGTTTGGGTTTGGATCCGGGGCTAATCAATTTATGACAAATAACCAAGGGTCAGTAGGTTATAGTGCATTGCCTATCTTAACCACAGAAAATCAGATGGCTTTTAGGCAATTAATGGATGATAGTAACCATAATATGATAGGAGTGTTAGCGCAAACTATGCAAGAGATCTTTGCCCCAATAGTACAAAATGTAACTGTGACAAACAGAGAAAACGCGGATAATATGAGTCGAATAGCATATTTTTTCGCTCCGCCAGAAAGGCGTAGACAGAACCAGGCAGTGGTTCGAGCAAACGTACCTATCATAGAACAAATTGCTGATGACCCACCCTATAGACCAGCCAAAGAGGGGGTTAATTTGGGGCAAGGGCACAAAGGTTAGATGCCCCAGTGATTCGAGAAGAACCACAAAGGGGATTTATAGAACCAGCGGCAAGGATCGAAAGGTTAAATGCCCCGGTGATTCGAGAGGAACCACAAAGGGGAGTTATGGAACCAGGGGCAAGGGTCGAAAGGCTAGAAGTCCCAGCGTTTCGAGAAGAACAACCTAGAGGAGTTGTCATGGTGGGTCGAAATCAAGATGCTGATGCAGTCGTTCATAGAATTCGAAACGACAACATCTTGGCAGAAAATAATTTAACCACCATGATAGAAAGGATTATGGCCCAAAACGGTCTTAATACAGGGATTAGAAGGCCAAATTATGCCTCTCCTATAGAAGATTATGTAATGCACACTGATTTACCAAGGGGATATAAGATCCCTAAGTTTACGAAGTTTGCTGGAGATACCAATGAATCAACAGTCGAACACATAGCCAGGTATCTGACCAAAGCAGGAGACATAGCAAATAATGAGAACCTTAGGATTAAATATTTACCAAGTTCCCTGACTAAGAATGCTTTTACGTGGTTCACCACATTGCCTCCTGGATCCATAGATACTTGGACCCTCTTAGAGAGATTATTCCACGAACAGTTCTACATGGGACAATCTAAAATAAGTCCAAGGAACTATGTTAAGAGGAAATTTATCAACCAATAGATGATTACCAATAGGTTCGACTCTTGAAATCTAGATGCTTCACAAGAGTTCCCGAACATGAGTTAGTCGAAATGGCTGGTGGCTGACTATTCTATTCGAAAGAAATTAGACACACAATACTTGAGGGACATGGCTCAATTAGCAGATAGGGTTCGACAAGTCGAAAGACTAAAGGCCGAAAAGGCCAGGGCTTTTAAAAGTAATAAGAAGGAAAGAATTTCCTATGTCGAAACTGAGGAAGTTGAAGACTATCCTGAATTCGAAGAGGTCGAAATTGATCTCGCTGAATTAAAGCAGGCTCCACCTTACTCTTGTAAACTATTAGTTCCCACAAAAGGGAAAGAAATTGTTGAAAATGAGAAAAGTGACAAATTCCCAAAGAAGGTGTATACCTTTGATGTAACAAAGTGTGACGAGATTTTTGATTTGCTTGTCAAAGATGGCCAACTAATTGTGCCATCGAATGTCAAAATACCTCCTTTAGATCAAAGAAAGAAAAGACGATTTTGTAAGTATCATAGTTTCCTAGGCCACAAAACCTCACAGTATTTTCTTTTCAGGGATCTGATTCAAAATGCAATTAAGGATGGCAGATTGAAATTCGCTGACAAACCAAAAATGAAAGTAGATGAAGACCCTTTGGATGTTGCAGACACCAATTACTCCGAGCCTGCATACATTGGAGAAATCAGTATGGTGGAAGCAGGTCAAGATGACACTCCATTAGGAGAGGAAAACACTGAGAGTAAAAACTGTGTGTTAGTCGAAGTCAAAAAGGAGGTCACTGAGGACGTCCATAAGAAATAGGAGGCTTCGATTGAAGTAGCACCTTTGGCTGCTTCGAAAGAAATCCAGGCTACTGAGGGCCAGGGGAATCGAAACCAAGAATTGACACAGGCTACTGAAGGCCTGAGGCTAAAATTGGAGAAAGTTCAGATCACAAAGCCAGCTCTCCCTCAGAAAGAAATATGGGATACTTTGGGGGAGCCCAGTGGAAAGTTCGACTACCTGGTGAAATACTCTGCTCCAGAAAGTTCAAAAATCCCAATCGAAGATATCAAACCTACAGGATGGGGGGATGCTGACATAAAGGGGGAGGATGTAGATGTTAACATGGTAGATATGGAGAGACCTCGTTCTGAAATGGAGGAGATGGAAAGATATTTAGAGAAAGAGAAGTACAAGATGGAGGATAGTCATGCTAGGGATGCCAGTCTTGAAGACTACCTCAAGCTGTGCCACAAAGGAAATGCTGAAATGATACTATGTCCCAGATGCAGCATCATCTGCAACCAGAGAATTGCTGCAGACTTCGAGAGGAAACAAAGGGCACGAACTGGCATCAACTGGCGCCAGGATAACCAGTTATTCAGATGTTTCCCTAAAGCTGGAGAAAGTTTATTGGAGTTTTTAGTTCGTTGTCACAAAGGGGAAACCAAATGTCTAATATGCCCAAGGTGTTCTGCAGTGTATGGTCAAAATGTGGCCGGAGCCTTCGAAACAATTCCTTTCGCCCCATGCTGGAACCACAAAGAAACTGGTCAGATGAGCCAACGTTTCAAGGGCAACTACACTCAACGAAGGCCTGACAGCCCTTATCCCAAAGGCGCTCGAAGGGTGACATTCAAAGTTCCTGCTGAAGTACCAACAGACAAATGGCTGCAAGTCAGAACTAACAAGGGGAAAGACAAATGGAGAAACAATGAACGGAATGCACGCCACGCCATGACATATAGAAGGCAGTTCAATACTGCAAAGAGGGAAGAATTGAGGTTAGAAAACTACAAAGGAAGAAACCCTATGTCAAGATCACAATGGCAGAGGCAACAGAGAATTCGAAAGGCTGAAAGAGAAGCTATGGCAGATAAAGGAGCAACTTTGATCAAAAACCAAGGAGAATCAAGCACCAACAAACCAACACCAAATAATCAACCTGAGGGCAAACCCCTAGTTAGTAGGAGACTCTTTTCTGAAACACAACAAAATGAATCGAAGGAGTACACACCAAGTCCAGAAGAAGATGATGATATGCTAACTGACAACTTCGAATCAGAGGGGGAGTCTTCACTCAACATCAATTGCAACGTGGTATCTATACTACCTTGTGAGTTTGGACAGGAAACTGAAATCGGAGAGCATGAGGAGGATGAGACAATAGACTTGATGAAGCACAGGCCAGTATGCTACTACGTGATGGATAACAGCGCGGTCGAAGAGCAGAATGCTTTCTTCGAACACCCAGAGCCAGCTATGAAAAATCATCTGAAGCCATTGTTCATTCGAGCAAAAGTTGGTACACAAGGTGTAAACAAGGTCTTAGTGGATGGAGGCGCCGCAATCAACTTAATGCCCCATTTCATGCTGAAGAAGTTAGGAATACAAGATGGTGACATCAAACCACACAACATGGTACTATCCAACTATGAAGGAAAAGTAGGCCAGACTTTGGGGGTAGTTCAAGTAGATTTGACGGTAGGATCAAGCTGCAGGCCCACCATGTTCATGGTGATCGAAGCCAAAGCCAACTACAACTTGTTGTTGGGAAGAGAATGGATCCATGGCGTAGGAGCAGTTCCTTCGTCGATGCATCAAAGGTTAGTTTTATGGAGAGAAGATGGTATTGTGGAGAACATCGAAGCGGATCAGTGTTATTTTATGACAGCAGTTAACATAGTCAATAAGAGAAATTATGACAAATATCTAGCCAAAATAGCCCCTTGTACCCCAAGTGACGAAATCAACGAAACCAGGAACGCACACTATTATATGACCCTTCGCCATGATGGCATGTATTGGGATAGAGGAATGGTCAGCGAAGGTGAAGGAGTCGAAGGCACTACGCAAAGACGGCCAGCAGGCTGGGAGTTCGACAACCTTGCTCATGACTAAGTCCTCCTTCTTCGAAAGGATTTCGGCCTATATGGCTGAGAACGAATGGAAAGCGGCCTTAGAGGCTGAAGTAGATAATATAGCTGCAGAAGTGAACGAAATAGATGGGGATGGCTCGAAAGACTCACCCTTTGAAGAATACGAAATAGATCAAAGGCTAGATGCCATCTATGATAAAGAACCGTTAGGCTTCGAGAAGGACCCCACAGACTCAGGTGCTAAAATGTTGGCGCAGGATCCGCTCGAAGAGGTGAATTTGGGGGATGACAATACAAAAAGAATAACTTACATAAGCGCAAGACTCAATCCGAGCCTCAAGCAAGAAGTGATCGAAGTTCTCAAGAGAAACAAAGATTGCTTCGCATGGGACTATGATGAAATGCCTGGTTTGAAGAGAGAGTTAGTGGAACACAGACTTCCAATTAAGGATGGCAAGAAGCCCATCAAGCAAACTCCTAGAAGATTCGCACCAGCAGTTCTCACAAAGATTAAAGCTGAGGTCGAAAGGTTGCTGCGCTGCAGATTCATCAGAACCACAAGGTATGTCGAATGGTTAGCAAATATAGTACATGTGATTAAGAAAAATGGCTCTCTGAGAATTTGCATAGATTTTAGGGATTTAAATACTGCTACCCCTAAAGATGAGTACTTCATGCCTGTGGCAGAAATGTTAATAGACTCTGCTGCAGGATTCGAATACTTAAGTATGTTAGATGGATACTCTGGGTATAATCAGATTTTTATTGTTGAAGAAGATGTTGCCAAGACAGCATTTCGTTGCCCAGGAGCCTTAGGCACTTACGAATGGGTAGTGATGCCTTTTGGTTTAAAAAATGCTGGGGCAACTTATCAAAGGGCAATGAATTCAATTTTCCATGATTTTATTGAGACATTTATGCAGGTGTATATTGATGATATAGTCATCAAATCCATATCTGCAGAAACCCACTTGCATCATTTGAGCCAATCATTCGAAAGAATGAGAAAACATGGCTTAAAAATGAACCCCCTTAAGTGTACATTTTTTGTGCAGGCTGGAGATTTCCTTGGCTTTGTGGTTCATAAGAAAGGAATCGAGATCAACCAAAATAAGACCAAAGCCATTATGGAGACGAAAGCACCTACATCAAAAAGGGAGCTGCAATCTTTGCTAGGGGAAGATTAACTTTCTAAGAAGATTCATTTCGAATCTAAGTGGAAAAACCCAGGCTTTCTCTTCGTTACTTCGTTTAAAGCAAGGCCAAGCCTTCGAGTGGGACGAAGCACATCAGGAGGCATTTGACAAGATAAAAAGATATCTCTCTCAGCCTCCTATCTTGTCTCCACCTTCATAGGGAAAGCCCATGAGATTGTACATTTCTTCCTCTGAAGTTAGCATAGGTAGTATGTTAGCACAAGAAGATAACAATGGCATCGAAAGAGCCATATACTATTTAAGTAGGGTATTGAATGATGCAGAAACTAGATATAGCAATATAGAAAAGCTATGTCTCTGTTTGTACTTTTCTTGTATGAAACTTAAGTATTATATAAAGCCTGTTGATGTTTATGTTTCATCTCATTTCGATGTTATCAAACACATGCTTTCGAAACAAATAATGCATAGCAGAGTTGGTAAATGGGCTTTGGCTTTAACAGAATATTCTTTGACTTTCATGCCTTTAAGAGCTGTGAAAGGTCAAGTGATTTCTGACTTTATTGTGGACCATTCACTGGTCGAAAAGACTGTCATGGGTTACGTTGAAATGCAACCTTGGAAACTATACTTTGATGGTTCGACCCATAAGGATGGTAGTGGTGTTGGAGTTCTTATAATTTCTCCTGAAGGAATTCCAACAAAATTCAAGTATAAGTTAGATGGTCCTCGTTGCTCGAACAACGAAGCTGAATACGAAGCGCTTATTGTTGGACTTGAAGCTTTGTTGGAATTGGGGGCAACTAGATTCGAAATTAAAGGTGATTCGGAATTAGTGGTCAAGCAAATAACAAAGGAATACAAATGCATAAAGGAAAATGATGACATACTGTCATAGTTAACGGCTACTCAAAATTCGAATACATGGATATTCAACATATACCATGAATAGAAAATCAAGAAGCGAATGACCTAGCACAGTTGGCTTCAGGATATAAAGTTTCTACCAAAAACTTTAAGGATTTGGTTGAATTAAGAGGAAGGGTTATGGCTACTAGACTCATACCATCAGATTTAGAGAATATAAAATTAGGTTGTGTTGATAAATGTGGATTCGAAGTACTAGCCATAGACACCTTATCGATGCGATTGCGAAGTTCACTTATGAGTTATTTAAAAAACCCAACATTGAATGTTGATAGGAAAATAAAATATAGAGCATTATCATATGTCCTCATGGGAAATGAATTGTTCAAAAGACCCAGAAGGCGACATCGAAATGCCGGAGAAAGTGAGGCATACTTAGCATTGTCAGAAGTCCACAATGGGGCATGTGGGGCACATCAAGCAGGCCATAAAATGAAATGGTTGTTATTTCGATATGGTATGTATTGGCCCAGCATGCTCAAAGATTGTATAGATTTTGCTAAAGGTGTGAAGAATGTCGAAACATGCGGATTCAACATGCTCCGCAAGTGAGTTGCATTCGATCATTAAACCATGGCCCTTTAGAGGATGGGCATTAGATTTAATAGGAGAAATCAATCCTGCCTCGTCTAAAGGACAGAAATATATCTTGGTAGGAATAGATTATTTTACCAAGTGGATCGAAGCAATACCATTAATAGTTGCTGATCAAGAGGCTATTATTGAGTTCATACAAAATGATTATCTATAGGTTCGGATTGCAGAGAGCATAACCACGCACTGTTCGTGTTTATCGGTAGGAAGATGCAAGAATTTGCTCAAGAAATGGGGTTTAGATTACTAACATCAACATCATATTATGCTCAAGCAAATGGTCAGGTCGAAGCAGCCAATAAAGTGATAATAGGGTTAATTAAGAAACATGTTGGTAAAAAGCCAAGGAACTGGCACAAGACTTTGGACCAAATACTATGGGCCTGTAGAACATCTCCTAAAGAAGCTACTAACACCACGCCTTTCCAACTAACATTTGGTCATGATGCAGTTTTACCAGTGGAAATTCATCTACAATCAGTTCGAATTCAAAGGCAGAATGAGATCCCAACTGCATTATATTGGGAAATGATGATGAATGAGTTAGTTGAGTGAGACAAAGTTAGATTGCATGCATTGGAAATCCTGATGAGGAAAAAGGAAAGAGTAGCCAGGGCGTATAACAAAAGAGTAAAAGGTAAAACATTTACTGTTAATGATTTAGTTTGGAAAGTCATATTGCCCATGGACAAGAAGAGTAGAACATTAGGAAAATGGTCACCTCATTGGGAAGGACCCTTTCGAATACTAAAGATATTTTCAAGCAATGCATATGAAATCGAAGAGTTAGCTAATGATAAACGAATCTTAAAGGTAAATGGAAAGTATTTGAAAAAATATAGGCCTTGCCTGCAGGAGATTCGAATAATAACGTAGTCAAAACAGTATATAGGAATGCCAAAATGGTAACGTTCATTGCCAAAATGGCGTTGTTCAGATATTACAAATTAAGATTCAAAACTAATTAAATAAACAGAAATTTAAAAATATGTATTGTTCCTCAATCTATCAAAAGTGCTTCGAAAGGACTGAAGCCTTTGTTGAGTGAAGCGTTTTGCTCCTTCTAGGGTAGCTACTTCTCCTTTAAGTTGCTCTGCTGCTTCCATTTCGGCAAGGCCTTTGTTGAGGGTTTCTTCGAATTGATTCCCAGCAGTATTAGCTTCGTACGCCAATTGCTGTTGTTGGGCCTCCTTAACCTTTTGTTGGAGCTCTTGAATTTGCTTTTCCTAGAGGAGTATAGATTGAGTTCGAGCTTCATAGTCAGTCTTGGCTTGTTGTAAGTGCATGGCCTGGTCTTCAGCTTCTTTGGAAAGTTTAGAAGCATGCTCATAAGCAGCTTCCATAGCGTTTCTCTTTTCTTGGACTTTAGCAGCAACAAATTCGTCCTGAAGAAGACATCCAGTCACATTATCCAACAAGGCTTGAAGATCGAACAATATGGTGCTGACTTCTAAAGAGCAGGTGGCAAGGTTAACTTGCGTAAGAAGTTCCTTCATGGTGTAACAAGCTGTACCATCCTTCTTGAGCACTTCGAACAAATCTACGTCAAGGATTGTTCTCCTGATTTTATTAAGGAGTACAACTCTATCATCTGAGGGCAATGGGTTGTTGGTCGAATTAGTACCAGCCCTAGCAAGAGGAGTATCCCTCTGAGCCAATTTAGCTTTCATATACCCAATTGGGTTATTGCGTCTTAGGAGAGTTAACTACTCTTCAGTCATTTGAGATTGGGAAGATTCGGGAAGTTCCATATGCAAGGGAGTCACATCCATTTCGACTTCCATAGGCTCATTAGTCTGGCCACCATCGCCTTCGTCTTTGTCCTACTCATTGTCTTCTCCATCGTCAACCAGATCCACCACTTCGATCGAATTGGTTTCACTACTATTAGCATCAGACTCTGTTCCATCACTCGAACCACTCTGGGCTTCATCTTCCTCAGATCCTTCATCTGCAAACCCCCCACTCTCTTGAGAAGAGTTAGCCTTTTCCTCTTCAGCATGAGTGGCGTTTTGGCTCTCTTTAAGGGTTTCGAGAGGAGAATTGAGGAGACAAGTTTCTGGTAGAATCTCAGCAGACTTATGAGGCGATGCTTCATTCGTTTCTTTTAAAGGAGGGGAAGTGCCATGGTTATCTTGTGCCTCTGAAGTTCCAGTCGGAATCGCCATATTGGAGGATCCTTTGTTTTGCACAAGATTACTGGAGTCCCCATGAGGAGAAGAGTTGATTGGAGCAACAGTCTTTGATGGAGGAGTCGAAGTAGTGGGATTTGGGTTCGAGGTATCCTATATAAACAAAGAAAATTAAGAGCATGCACCAAGGTACGAATAACTATTTTGTTAAGGATTCGAATTCAATTTACCTGTGGATTGTCAGAGGAAATATGTTCCAACATTACGTTGGAGGTCGAAGGTGGAATTTTGGATTTTGTTGAGGGAGCAACATCTCTGGAATCAAGTCCTGAAATGCTAGTAGGCTCAATGCCTTTAGAAACTTCTTTTTTCTGCTTCTTCTTCGAAGCAGTTGGAGAATTTCCACCAACCTTTGGGATTCTTTCCAGTGGTGCTTGGTTTCCTTTTCTTCGGAGTGGTTGGTGGAAGTCTGTTAGTCTGAAAAGGTTTAGACATGAGTTAGATCTAAATCACAAACTTCAGTTTATTCGAAACATCAGGGTTAATTGATTACCTTTGGAGTTGGAACATTTGTTATTGCTGGTGTTGTTGTTGTTGCAGTAGTTGTTGTTGGTATGGCTAGAGGCACATCATCATTAGTTTCGACAGATTGTTGGGAGGTACTTCCTTCTTTGGACTTCGAAGCAAGGGCTTTATCCTGATGGCTGAAAATCGAAACAATTAAAGTAGAATTTTAACAATGAAGAAAGTAAGAAACATTTGGGATTTTTCCCAAGCATTCGCACCTGCGCCTTGATTAGATATAATCGACATGGCAGAAAGGTCATAGCGAAGATGTCCTGGGAAATTATGAAGCCAGTGACGAGCCCAAGTCACAGTCTCAGATGGCTTTAGTTTCTTTTGAGATTGATATTTGAACATCTCTTTGCAAGTCAACCACCAAGGGTATGGAGGAAACCAAGCCAGAGCCAGCTCTGAGGTAGGCAATCTAGGAAATTTAGGTGGATGCATTTCGAGTGCCAACCTATACCTATCCTCAGGTGACAACCCTGAAGGAAGTTTGAACTTAGAAATTTTTTCTTTAAATTTTTCCTTCAAGGTTTCGAACGCTCGATACACAGTGGTTTCCAAGCGCGTAGGATCATAAGTAGTTTCGAAATAATTCTGAAAAGCCCTAATCTCTTTGGCGTGAGTGAACATACCTTTCTTGGAATGTACCTGCACATCGAACGCATCAGTTAATTTCTGTTGAATGGTGAGTGTGTCAAACATATAAGATTGGTAGAACTTAGTCCACCATTCCAGAAATCCCTTCGCTGTGAAGTGTGTGGGTTCAAAAGGTAGTAGTTCGAACTGAGCGAAGTCTTGATACTGTTCTTGTTGCAGCTTGGCTTCTCTTGCTTTAAAGGTTCGACCAGAAGTGATGGCACTCTGTGTTTGGAACAGAGGTTCAGAGATTAACTGACATAGGCCAAATTGTCTGGAGACAAAGTTAGGTTGATAGGCAAAAAGGAAGATTTGATTCTTGGAAGGAGTGATTCGTGAGGAAATTAATCTAGGGAGCAAAAATGCTTTCCAAATATCTTGAATTTCTTTACTTTTAACAGCTTCTGAAAGAGACATGGTGAACCATGATGGTCCACGAGTCCTTGAAGCGAAGGGTGCCATGGTCTCTTCAAATTTGTGTCTCTTGGAAAAAATCATGATGTACTGCGAGAAGAGGACTTTGAAGTCATCTTTGTCATCATTCGGAGTGAGTTTTCGCAGCCTTGTACCTTCAATAATTTTATCCGCTATCTCCAGATCTTGTTCGACAATGGTGTCAGCAGAGTTGATAACGAGGATTCGAACATGGCATTGAGCCATAATTGGAGCAACCAGAAAGGGCCAGCTAGAAGGATGTTTTTGGGAGTATGGGATTTCAAACTCGAAACAACTGATCTTAAACTTTCATAAAGGTCAACAAGTAACAGTTCGCTCAAACATACCCTCCTATTCTCATGTAAGTCCCTAGATAAGGGGATGAACCTGCTTGCTACTTGCAAGGATCTGCTACAGAGTACATGTCTTGACAACCATAAAGTCAGAAAGGCAATGTGTTCTACGTCTGAGACGCTATTTCCTTCAATGTGGTAGTGGCTGATGAATTTAGAAAAACTGGCTAATTTGACATCGAAGTCAATAATACTGGAGTGTTCTTCATTATCAGGGATGTAAGTTTCTCCTACTGGTGAAAGACCAGTGATGGATGCTATATCGAAAAACGTGGGCGTTATCATTCCGCCAGGAAGATGAAAGGTGTTGTAGGTGCTATCCCAGAAGTATAGTGAGGCAAATAATAGTGGATGACTATAGGTGAAGCCTGGTTTTGACAACTTAATCAGATTATAGATTCCTAATTCCTCCCATTGATGGGATTTCTTGGCTTCTACTTTGGTGAGCCAGTTTTGGTAAGCTATGCCAGAGGTAGGGCAGGATCGAAATGGTTTAAAGTTACTCTTCACATAATCCAAGATAAATGGATCTTTTGGGGAAACGGTTGGAGTTTCTATGGCTTTCGAATCAGAAGACTCGCCTATATTTTCAGTTCCTATCTTAGGGATATCCATTTTATTAAACAAGGGTTTGAAATTGTAACAGACAGGGAAGATTTTCCTAGTATCTTTCAAGATTTCAAAAACTGTAAGAGGACCCATTAAAGCAAACCTCTTTCCAGCAGCGTTAGTTGGAATCAATACCTGAGAGGCGTACAACATTTCCTTTTCCTTGGAGATCATTTGAGGGATAAGCACAGATTGACCCTGGTAAGTGCCTACCTTACTCTCCATGATTGTTCCTGTGTTCTTGTTCTTCTTCTTGGAAGTTTTCTTCAGTTGGGATGATGTTGTTGAAGACATTGTTGAAGATTGTTGGAAGTTTTAGGGTTTTAGTGAGAGTAGAGGAAGAAAAAGTTTCAGAATGTGGGAAAAAGAATAAAAGACTAAGTTGATTAGCTTTTATAATGAGGAAGTTTAAACATCCACTAAGTGAGACTAGGATACGTGGGAGTCGTGGGTTGGATTGAGAAGGAGGTGGCGTAAAAGCTGATGTTGGTAATAAGCATGATTAAGTATAATCATTATTCTTTAACCGCACCATGCTGTAATCACTGTTCCAAAACGGTTAAGAAATCCAAGAAGCATCTTGATTGACGTGGTTGAAGTCATACACAGTAAATATCATGATTACTCAAAATCACATCAAAATCTTGTAAATACGTTTAAAATAAGTATTTCTCAAAAGGTTCGAAATACATATTTTAAAGGGGCATTTTATTGGCTGAAGATTTTGATACATACAGTTCGAAATGAAACGAATTGACATTTTGTTATGTTTCGGAATGGAAGAGATTGTTCTTCGAATAGAAAGGCCAAAGCTTAGAGCTTCGAGTGACAGTTGTGAAGATATATTTAAAAGAAGCCTCGAAGTGGTAACGAGACTGTGTCTTTGAAGGTTGTGAAATGAGTTCGAAGCGAAGACTACCAAGGCATTTGAAATTCAAACGCGAGCGGGATATTGGAAATCCAATATATATGCGTTGGAGCGTTCGAAGACGTGTGGAGGCTAGAGAGAAGCAATGCTCTACATGCTCCGAACGTGGCAGAATCTTATAAGCGAGACCGTTATGGTCGAAATAGTATAAATAGAAGTCTTAGTGTTAGGATTTCGTGTGTCATATCTATTGTACAAAATTTAGTAAACATTCAAAATACCACATGGATAGGGAAACGAATGCTCGAACAATGTACGTATGATAACACCAAACATTTATAATTCAGTAAAACTCTTTATCTTTTCCAGTTTATCTTCCATTTTCATGTCAATGTCATTCAAATACTTTTACATTCAAAGTCATTTACTTATTTCTTGCATTCAAACGTTTTTACTTCTATTCGAATCTCTTACACATTCAGAAACCTTTTACATTCATACTTTTATATTCATGCTTTTACATTGAAGTCTTTACATTAAAGCTTTTACTCTTTTCTGCATTTAAATGTCTTTTATCATATTCGAATCTTTAATCGTTTAGTCCAGTTTTACATTGATTTGTTTAATTATGTTATTAAATTCCTTTAGTATGGCAATCGAAGTAAATTGAATGTTCTTAAAACACTTTAATTAAAGATCTTAACTATGAAGACCAGTTTTACAATTAGATTTATCCAAACGACCAATACCCCATAGGATCAATCTAGTCGATCCTGCAAGTTATCAGAGAGATTAAATAACAGTCATTAAGATTATTTGATAGTTTGGAAGACTAGCGGTTGTTTACCAGAAATCACTGTAAACACCAGTTTTACAATTAGATTTATCCAAACGACCAATACCCCATAGGATCAATCTAGTCGATCCTGCAAGTTACCAGAGAGATTAAATAACAGTCATTAAGATTATTTGATAGTTTAGAAGACTAGCGGTTGTTTACCAGAAATCACTGTAAACACAAACGCACCATTCAACACACCAATTATCAGATAATTTCTAACAACATAATTAAATAATTATTTAATTAATCGGGGCGTTACACTAATGTCTAAGCTCGAAAACTACCCTAGCCGAGCAGTCCTAGGGGAAACTATCCTAATGTCCACCTTGGTTGATCAACCAAGGGATACAAAGGGAGGAGGCAAGCAAGTGCTTTAGCAGAAGCACACAAATAATGCAATGCACAAACAAATGATACACACATACGTGGGTACAAATGAAAGAAATCCCATAGCCTCAAGGGTAGAGAATCACCCGAGTTAACCAGGAGCTTTCTTTCTGAGGAAAACCATAGCCACGGCGAGACAAACCGCGTCAACCAGGAGTTTCCTCGTGGGAGAAAGGGATTCACGCCTTGATATGAATTACCAAGTGTGAAGAGCATATGAGTTCGAGTATCAACGTGTCAATGCGAACCCCATGACAAAACATGGAAGGTCAGAATAGGGAACCCTTGCCACTGTATAATATGACTCAATAAAGGAAGCTTCACGATTCGCGTGAGCTGAGCTGACACGGACTAAACTGGGCGGGGTTGATTGCTAACCCTTTTCCGCGTGCCTTTCATCACCATTAGGACTTAATGGTGGTGCCATGTCAAGTTGCCTAACCACCATACCTCTATGCAAGCACAAAAGTAAACACTTACTAAAAAGTACCTCATTGCACGACAGGATTTTAAACAAACCAAACACAATTAGCACACAATTTGCGGAATGCCTGCTACAGGTCTCATGATATCTAAAAAAGCTGTAAAATGGTAAGAGAATACCAAATGAATAACAATCTGTAAAAGCTAAAGCAAGCAAAATACCGAAAAACTTCGTGAATTGCTGACAAGCAATAAAGAAATCTGGAGAGCAATGCGTAGAAGCATCAGAAATCATGATCGGAATGTGTGTCGTACACATCCAAAGATCAATATAAAATCTGCAAGGGATAACAATCCAGACAAAGGGACGCATATCGTATGCAAGATCAGAGTGTGCATCGTACATATCTGAACTAATCAAACAAACATGCAAGGGATAAAAATCCAGACAATACAGACATAGAGGCTGTCACACCTTAAATTTTGCACTAAATTTTTCGTCTGATTCATTTGCATCGCTTTACAGTGCCTCATTCGCATCCCTCATTAGTAATTAATTTTCACATTTGACTTCACATCTTTAATTAATAATTATGTTAATTTCTTGCATTTTACTAGAATTTGCATTTTTATAATGTCTTTGAATTTTCGTTAGCATTTGATTTTGCATTGTTAATTTGTAGTTGAATATATTTTACATCAAAGTAGTCTTGATCATATTTGCATCATTTTAAATTTTGTATATTTGTTTCTTTTTTTCACCTTTTAAATTTTCATTTTTAATGTATTGTTATTTAAATATAACTTTCATTAATAATTAAGTGTTAAATTTAATTATTGATTTTTAATTTTTATTTAATTAGTAATTAAGATTGTTTTAATTAATATTATTATTATCATAAGAAATACTTTTATATATATATATATATATATATATATATATATATATATATATATATATATATATATATATATATATATATATATATATATATATATATATATATATATATATATATAGGATACTTTCTTTTTCTTTTAACATGTACTTTCTTTCTCATTGAAGGAGGAGAAATCTCAGAGCATACTCCACTATAATCCCAACTTAAAATCTTTGTCCAAAAACCATTTCTCACCAACAATTATCCAAAATTCCAACGCATCATCCAACCTTCACACAACTGTACCTTCCGTACATCTACACCTCCCTCTTCACCATCTCAATACTCTCATCCTCACCTCACCTCTCAAACTTCCATCAGAACCTCAAACAAACCTCTATTCATGGTCACTCATGCGCAACCATCATACAAAATCAAGTTTCCTCCTTCAATCTAACCACACTACTTCTGTCTTAATTAAAACCAGCACTCTATTTTTTCATTCATCACCAACCCTTCACATTAACGCAGCAACCTTAACCCTTTACCAACACCATCCACAACGAGTAACAACGATGAATCCAACCGCAAATAACAGAAGAACACCCTCACGCGCAGAGCCATAGAAAGAAGACCCAAGAAGCTCAGAAACAGAGAAGAGCAGAATCGAAAAGAAGAAGAAGGATGTGTAAGGATTCAGAGTCGTACCTATTTTCAATTTGCTTTATTTTTGCTTTTGTAATATGTAACCATGAAATATGAACGACTTGGGGCTTAGGGATTTGGATTTTTTTTGTGTTATTGTTTTTTTTATTCGCGTTACCATTGAGAAATAGAAGCGATTTTGAGAGAGGCCACTAATGGAAAAGCTATCGACGAGAGAGATAGAGGAAGCAGAGCGATAAATCAGAGAGAGACGATTTGTTTTCTTTTTTATCTTCCCTTTTATATTTTATATAATTTTCGAAAAATTGTAAAAATAGTGACAAGGAGGTGGCTGCGGCTGGTATGATTCAGTCTAGGGTTCCTATTGAGTTCCTCATGTTAAGTTTGGGTCCGATTGGGCCTCACATTTTGATTCGGTCCGTTTCAGAAAATAACAACAACAATTTACTTCTTATACACCTCCAATCCGAATTAGCACCCCTTGAGGTCCACTTTATTTCATTTTCTCTTCATTAGATAATTGTTTTATTTTATAAAAATAGGTTTAATTAATTAAACACTTTGAATATTTTATTTAATATAATTTGTTTATTTGTTAGTTAGTTTATTAAATAAGTTTATTTAATTTAGTTTATTTTTTTATATATGTTTATTTTTAATTTTTATTGTTAGATTTATATTATGCTTACTTGTATGGGCTAGTAATCTCTTAACTTCATTCCCATTTGTAAATATGCATCCCACTCCCCATGTGATGTAATAGTTTAGTAATTATTTTATCGCTTTATTTATTTCATTATTCACCACTCTCACAAACCAAATCATTTCAAACTAATACTCGATTGCGAGTCATTTTTCATTACCTTGAGTCGACAAAATTTAGAAGCGTCGCAACGGCCACACATTTGTGCACACACCACGCTTGCTCTTGGGCTTACAATGAGGCTTTAGTTGGTTAATTAAACATCATTTTAATTATCTAATTGGGCTATTTAAAATTGATTAGTTTATCTAATTGATTTTTCTTAGTTTAATTACTTGATTAAATTTTGTTTAATTAATCGATTAAATTTATTTTGCGCATGCACCTACACAATATCAATTGTCTTATCATTTGTGTGAGGCACCTTGTATAGGCTTTTATCGATTTATTTATGCTTTCATGAATGTTCGCAATTATTCGCTTCATTTTCATTCTCGCGCCTTGATCTATTTAACAAATTTTCATTTGATAAGGGCCTCATGGTAGGGAGTAGACACTTATCTATTCTCTCGAGATTAATCAAGCTTTCTTGGTTAATCCTACCCCAAATTAAATCTCATCTTCAAGACCTTTCATAATAATGTTCAAACCTCGATCCAACATCGACTGACTTTTCTCAAAAACGTTTATATCCCCTCCTTCCCAAGTGTAAGGTCGTCAGTCCTTTTTCGACCCTCGATTGTACATTTGGCTTCCTCAATTGAATCTTAATAAATGAACCCTGTTTAACCTCACTTTTTCCTCAATAAAACTTTTGGGATGAAAAAGATGGTCAGGATGATTATGTCCCCTCCATCCGAGTACTTGGAGCATTAGCCGTTGAACGCTTATGGTCTGATGCTTGCGTCCCACATTAAAATCAATTCAAACTCATCAAACCTTGCCCACATGCAAGTCCTTTTTTCAAACATCGCTCACATATGACATTCATCGCTCAGACGCGACTTCCATTGCTCACATGCGAATTGCACTAGTGATGTCTTATCGTCCACGTACGATTAAGCTCCTATTTTCATAAATAAAATCAACCAGCCAACAAATGTTCTCGCAACCGAGAACTACGTAAGCTCTGACTTTCCCATCGAACTTGGGGAATACGTAGGCACAAGATTCTAACATCTTGGCGAGCCCACTTTCAAAAAATTAAAACATGTCTTTTTTCTTTCACCTTTTCATCATAGTAATTAGAAGATTGCAAATTAACACACTAAACACACAAACACTTAGAACTAAACGGGTCCCATCAAGTACGATGGATATGAGGGATGTTAATACCTTTCCCTTGCATAATCGACTCCCGAACCTGCATCTCTTGGTCTCGAAGACCATTTCATTTCATTTGTTGGGTTTTATCTATATTTCCCCGCTCTTTTAGAACAAATAAAATTAGGTGGCGACTTCATTATTTGTAATCGAATTAGTAAAATTTTTCGATGGTGTCAACAGTTTGGCGACTCCACTGGGGAATTTTCTCAAGCGAGTCAACCCTAATTTAGTTCTTTGTGTGTTTGCGAGTTTATTATTTTACTTTGCTTTCTTCTTGGTGCTTTAATTCTCACTTATGTTTATGTTTCAGTCATTTATTTCTTTATGCCTTGTTTATTATCTTGTTGATATATTCATTGTATGGGTCTATTATCGATTGGATCATTGATATTATAAGATAAGCCCACTACCAAGGCTTGAGTGCAGCAAATTTAGAGTGGTCGTGTAGTATCGATTTGCTAGACGGAAATGTCTTGTAAGTTGGTGCAAATACCACACCTAGAGTAAGGTTCTTTCGAAGATGTTATTGCCCATTGCAAGTTATTTTTTCATTAACAATAATGTTGTTAGAAGGGATTATTTCTCTAGTTTAGGAATCCTTTGCTTTTTGAATCCATGGACCTCTCTTAGAGCATAACATTTTGAGAATATTGTTGGCTCGCATATTTTTAATCGGGATTGATAACAATATTTTCAAAAAGGATCTTTGACTTTAAAAACCATAAAACCTAGAACAATTTTGTGAGGGGTTTTTTGGGTAGAAATCTTAGAGCCGTCCAATTCTTGTTTTCATATATGTGTGAATTTGTTACTATCATTATGTTTCATTCCATATGTGACATTTCATCCCATGAACATCATTATTTCATATCAAAAACAAAAGAAAAAAATCGTCAAGCATTGGCATTGCATTATCACGCATGCATTTTATCATCCAGCTACTCATTACCCTTTTCCTAATCAAGCAGTGAAAAAGGCAAGTTGATTTTCCCGACATCTGAAGAAAGATGGAGAGCTTCAAACAAGTGCATGTGAAGTGAGCTCCAAAGACTCATGCCTAAGCTCATGAAGATTCTTCAACAAGCTCGTGCCCTGACAAGTGCCAAGACACAAGGGACATTCCAAAAATTCAGTCATCAAACGAGAAAGCTCATCCTTGCAGTTGATGGTCTCGAGGCCCTTTATCATTTCATTTTGCAAATTTTCTTGTGTGTAATGTGTTGTTCTGCATTTGAACTTTTTCATTCTTAAAATCGTAATTTTAATGAAATGAGCATTGCATCTTTTAAATTAATCATATCATGTTCTCTCGACTTTATTTCTTTGCTATCACTCAAAAATCACAAAAAACGATATTGCTTTATTTCCACTTCATCTTCTTTATCAGTTTTGTTTAAGCAAACATTGGAGGGAGGATGATGATAAACAAATACCCAATTCGCAACAATATGCTTTCAATTAAAACTTTGTTGATGATATACAAGCATTGCTTCAAATCCCCAAACAATGGAGATATAAGGAAGATAATCCCTCGTTAACCCCTTTGATCCTAGAAGTAGGAGTTTCTTTATGCAAATAGTTAAAACCCTCAATCTTAACCCGGGGCAGGGTAGAAGTTCAGTTAAAGAAATTGATACATTCGATTTCCAAGAGAATCATGTTATCATGGATCATTCCAGATACCTTCACAAAGGTTTCACCACATCTAACTTTCATACACAAGTTCGAAGAAATAGTGAAGAATTCTTACCATCAATATGGCAGTCACCACCATCAAATTCTCACATTAAACAAACAAGTGTCGCACAAGTTGTTCAAACACAAAAGTGACAAATAAAAAAAAAAGAAAAAAAGAGAGAAAGATCACCAAAGATCTCAACAAATGAAAAGAAAGAACAAACTTGTGTGACTTCCAAAGAAGAATAGGTGATTGCCGCCTCAAGGAGTGTTGGTTCTCAAGCTACCACGTCGTCATTTTCAGATCCTCTTGGAAGTTGAATCAATCAATTAACTAAACATAGGAATTGGAGAATATCACGAAGAATGGGTTGGGAACAAATCAAAATTTGAGCCTTATATCCTTTGTTTCATAAACCTTGAACCAAACCACGTTACAACATTCAAAAGACCTAATTGAAGCAAATTTTATTTTGAAAGCATACTACAAAAAAGTTGCGTTAACCTGACTCCTCAATATTTTCTAAATTCATTGGTGTTGATATTACATTATCACATCGCTTTTCCACATCTTCAATTTCCATTGCATCCTCATCAGGATTTATCCATTTGTTTACCGCAATTTCATTTCAATAAATGATTTACTTTCAAAAGTTTTGCATAATCATCGCTTTAAAATTACCATTGTAAGAAAACAATTTAATTTTCAAGTTTAGCACTTCACATCAATAGAATTTCAACAGTTGAAGAACTTCGTTATCTTCAAGTTATCCCATCAGGGGAAAGCTTCGTTATCTTCAAGAGGTGATCACAATCAGGGGCATTCCATTTTCAGAGTTCCAAACATTGGGGCATGTCATCTTCAAGATCAGCAGTTAGTGCCAAACTCCTGTGGATCCAAACTTCTTCAAGAACTCAGCATTTTGGGGCACTTAAGGCGAAGACCTTTCCATTCTGTCAATGATGCTCACAAGCATATCATTACACAATCATCAGCAATTTCTGAACTCACAAGAAGTGTCGGGAGGTCATGCTTGCAATATCCTGCCAAAGGACCATCTTCAAAAAAATTTCTCATTTCATTTTTCCTGTGACTATCAATTGGGGAACTGGTGCAAACATTCAAATCATATTTCTCAATCATATTTTCATGCATTCATCAAAACATACATTGAATCGCACATATCATTTATGGAGCATTCATCCATTCAATAAACAATTATAAAGCATAGCATGAAGCATGTTTCATCATACATCTAAAGATGATCATCAGTCATCTACCCTTGCAATTTCTTTCCAGTAAGCCTCATCAGAATCTTCAACTAGATCCCATCTACAGAACCTTTAACTAGGTTTCAGTCAACAAAATCTTCTATTAGATTCAAATCAGAAGATCTTCAATTAGATCTCATCAACATCAATCTTCAATTAGATCCCATCAGCAAGAATCTTCAATTAGATTCCACAACATCGATCTTCAATTAGATATCATTAGCATCAATCTTCAATTAGATCTCATCAGCATTGATCTTCAATTAGATCTCATTAGCATCGATCTTCAATTAGACCCCATCAGCAAGAATCTTCAATTGGATTCCACAACATCGATCTTCAGTTAGATCTCAATAGCATAGATCTTCAATTAGATTTCATCAGCATTGATCTTCAATTAGATCTCATCAGCATCGATCTTCAATTAGATCTTGTCACACCCTAAATTTCACCCCACTTTTCATCTGATTGATCGGCATTCTCACCATTTCAGCTGCACCATTTGTATCTTGAATGAAAGATTCTCTTTTTTTTTAATCATTCATACATTGATACCACTTGCATCCATATATCGTTTGTCAAATTTTTGTACTAAAACCTTTCTAATAATTTTGTAATTTTTTTCAAGATTAGTTGAATTTTCATTTTTTCTAATAATTAATTTGGTTGTTTTTTTAATTCATTTTCTTTTGATAATTAAATAAATTATTATTACACTTTATTTTTAACCCATGTATATTTTTATATCATTTGCATCTTTTTAAATTTGGTATTTCATATTTAATTTTGAATTTACATATTAGTACAATTTCTTAGGGCTTTCCAGGTACATGAAAAGAGAATTCTCAACTTGCATATCCATCATTTCAAACTTGCAGAAAAATATAAAATACAAATATCAAACAAAAATCACATAGAAATTTCACAATAGAAGGCCATCGGATTCCTCCTCAAATTGTACAACATACACAGCTACATCTTCACCACCACTATCTCAAAACCTGCAAAAAATCAAAGCAACATCAGTACAATTTGCAGCTAGCAATTCCACTATTTCCTCTCCACCACCACCACCTCTTGTACAATTTATAATTCCACTACTTGTACCTCAAAACTTCATCTCCAAGTTTGCCTTTGATCTTATCCATTCCTTCCACCCTATTACCCTCACTTTCCACCTTTATATAACAGAACTGTATCCTCTCATTAATCTCACAATTGATATAAACCGCCACCCAACACCACTCAGAATTCAACAAACTCACTTCACAAACCATTTCCTTCATTTCCCCATACTTACATCAACAACCACAAAACTTCATACTCCCTTAGCTCATCGATATATCAAAACCTCAACTTAACTTCAACCAGACCTTCCTTTTCGCACCAAAACCCAAACCGCTTTAAATAACGCCATACTCCCTTCACCTTGCTCGCTAACCTTCATTCACCATTATACACCTTTTGTCACCGTCACAAATTCACAGTCTTGCTTCAAGCTCAAAACCATACTTCCAAAACCGTACACCGCCCAAACTTTCACAAACTGAAAAACCTCCTCATCGAAACCACGATTCACAGATCCAGATTCACACAGATCGAAGAAGAATAGCCGAGAAGATTCAGAAGTAGAGACGAAGAGTAGAGCAAAAACAAAGCTATAACAGTGTACCTGACATCGATTTCCATTTTTTCTGTTTGCGTTTTTTTTTTAGCTTGTATTTATAATCTCTGAACATTTTCTAAATCAAATTGGTACTGATTTGGGGCTTAGGGTTTTGTTTGGGTATAAAGGTACCTTATGCTTGCTCATGTAAGAGAGATCGAGAGTAGAGAGTCGATGAATAGAGAGAGATGAATAGTAGCCATGAAGAGACGAAAATGAGACAGTTGAGTATGAAGAGCGGCCAAGCGTTGTGATGAGAAATGTTGAACTGAAACACTGAGATGAGAGAAGATGAAACGTGATTCGGTTTAGAGATAGAAAATCACATATTTGTTTTTTTAAATGAGTTAATTAATTTTGTTTAATAGAGTTATTAAATGTGAATTGCACTAGTGATGTCTTATCGTCCACGTACGATTAAGCTCCTATTTTCATAAATAAAATCAACCAACCAACAAATGTTCTCGCAACCGAGAACTACGTAAGCTCTGCATTTCCCATCGCACTTGTGCAAAATAAACTCCGAGTATCTAAATCGTTGTATCTAGACAATTGTTTAAAGACTCAAACTTAATAAACGTGAAGTTTGCTTCACTTCACCTTTTCATAAGAAAACTTTTTAGGATGAGAGACGACTCATTGAGCTTTGATGCTCCTCTGGTTTCTAGTAGTTGAATCGTAGGATACTAGTCCTATTGCTTGGTACTTTTCACCCACTTAAAATCAATTCAACTCATCAGACCTTGCCCACGTGCAAGTACTTTTTTCAAACTTTGATCACACACAACTTATTTCGCTCACACGTGACTTCCATCGCTCACATGCGATCTTCTTTCGCTCACACGCAAATTGCACTAGTGATGTCTTATCGTCCATGTATAATTAAGCTCCTATTTTCAAAAATAAAATCAATCAACCAATAAATGTTCTTGCAACCGAGAACTACATAAGCTCTGACTTTCCCATCGCACTTGGGGAATACGTAGGCACGAGATTCTAACATCTTGGCGAGCACACTTTCAAAAAATTAAAACATGTCTCCTTACTTTTCTCTTTTATCGCATAATAAGTAGAAGATTGCAAATTTACTTTTTAAACACACAAACACACTTAGAACTAAATGGGTCCCATCGAGTACGATGGATGTGAAGGGTGTTAATACCTTCCCCTTGCATAACCGACTCTCAAACCTACATTTCTTGGTCTCGAAGACCATTTCATTTTCATTTCTTGGCTTTTATCTATATTTTCCCTTTCCTCATTAGGAATAAATAAAGTTAGATGGCGAATTCATTGTTTCGAATCGAATTAGTAAAATTTTTCGATTAGCGTCAACAGTTTAGCGACTTTACTGGGGACTTCTTTCTCAAGCGAGTCAACCCTAGTTTAGTTCTTTACATGTTTATGTGTTTATTATTTTACTTTTCTTTCTTATTGGTGCTTTATTTCCTATGTTTCTTTTTCCGTCAAGAATTATCAGCAACTTCTGATCTCACAAGAAGTGTCGGGAAGTCATGCTTGCAATATCTTGCCAAAATACCACCTTCAGAAGCCTTCCTCGTCCCATATACTTGTGACTCTCAACCGGGGAACTTGTCCAAACATTCAAATCATATTTCTCAATCATATTTGCATGCATTAATCAAAACATACATTGAATCACTCATATCATTTATGGAGCATTCGTCCATTTAATAAACAATCATAAAGCATAACATGAATCATGTTTCATCATGCACCTAAAGATATAATCATCAGTCATCTACCCTTGCAATTTATTTTTAGTAAGCCTCATCAGGATCTTCAACTAGATCTCCATAGCATTGATCTTCAACTAGATCTCATCAGCATCGATCTTCAACTATATCTCATCAACATTGATCTTCAATCAGATTTCCCCACATATTTAGTCTTTATTTTTGTCAGTCCACTTATTGAAAGTCTTTGTGTTTACTTTCATTAACCCACATGTTGATGTTAGTTCTTATTGTTTACTTTAATTAATCCACATATTAATTTCAATTCGTTGTTCACCTTCATTAATCCATTGGTTAATGTTGACTCTCTTTTTCAAACTCAATCCATTGGTTGAGGATGTTGTGTCGACTTTCATTAATCCACGTATTAATGTTAGTTTGTTGTTGTTTACTTTCATTAAGCCATGCGTTGATGTTAGTTCTTGTTGTTTAATTTCATTAACCCATGTGTTGATGTTAGTTCTTGTTGGTCGACTTTCATTAATCCATGCATTAGTGTCAGTCTTTATTTTTGTCAACCCACGTGTTGATGATTAGTTCTTGCTGTTTACTTTCATTAACGCGTTGATGCCAGTTCTCTGTTGTTTACCTTCATTAATCCACTGGTTAATGTTGGTTTTGATTTTATTTCTTGTTTTTCCGAATCGATCCATTGATTGAGGACGTTGTGTCGACTTTCATTAACCCCACATGTTGATGTTAGTTCTTGTTGTTTGCTTTCATTATCCAAAGCGTTGATGATAGTTATGTCTTGTTTGTTCGGAATTAATCCACTGGATGATGACAATTCATTGATCACCTTCATTAATCCATTGATTAATGTTGGTATTATTTCCTTTTTTTCGAATTCAATCCACTGGTTGAGAATGTTGTGTTTACTCCCATTAACCCACGTGTTAATGTTAGTTTTTGTTTTCGACTTTCATTAATCCGCGTATTAATGTTAGTTCGTTGTTCACCTTCATTAATCCATTGATTAATGTTGGTCTTTATTTCTTGTTTTTTGGAAGTCAATCCATTGATCGAGGATGTCATATCGTTTTTCATTAACCCACGCGTTGATGATAGTTCTTTCACAATTTACCTTATTTAATCCCCACATAGTTTACTTTTAGTTTTCATTTCCCTAGTGAAGTCGCCAAACTATTAAAGCTAATTGAAAAAGTTTATTAAATCGATTCGTAACAATGAATTCGCCATCTAACTTTATTTATTCCTAATGAGGAAAGGGAAAATATAGATAACACCCAAGAAATGAAAATGAAATGGTCTTCGATACCAAGAGATGTAGGTTCGGGAGTCGGTTATGCAAGGGGAAGGTATTAGCACCCCTCACATCCATCATACTCGATGGGACCCATTTAGTTCTAAATGTGTTTGTGTGTTTAAAAAGTAAACTTGCAATCTTCTACTTATTATGCGATAAAAGAGAAAAGTAAGGAGACATGTTTTAATTTTTTAAAAGTGTGCTCGCCAAGATGTTAGAATCCCGTGCCTACATATTCCCCAAGTGAGATGGGAAAGTCAGAGATTACGTAGTTCTCGGTTACGAGAACATTTGTTGGTTGGTTGATTTTATTTATGAAAATAGGAGCTTAATCGTATGTGGACGATAAGACATCACTAGTGGAATTCGCTCACATGCGACGTTCATCGCTCGCACGCGACTTCCATCGCTCACATGTATAAAATTAGGTGGCGATTTCATTGTTTGTAATCAAATTAGTAAAATTTGTACCTTGGACCTTTGAGGAAAAATTGATTTCAACTCACAAAAATGCATGAAAATGCATGAGAAAGGTGAAATTCATGTACCGATTTAATTTCCAGTTCTCACTTGTTTTGTGTCTTGAAATGAAGTGGAGAAATGGATATAAAATCAATTACATGATGTGTATACAAATTTACACGATTGATTTTATTATTGATATGCAAAGATCGGAATTGTTTGAATTAAAACGAATGCATAAATAATGCTTATGGAATGGTATTAAATGCAATGCTTCATGAATGAAAATTCACATCAACATGTAACCACATGCAAGCAATCAAACAATCAACCGATTCCACATCTCGACATCACCTTGAATTAGAATTAAAGTCAACTACGCTTCAAGAATTCACCATGTTTTGATGCACCAATTCAATCAATCAAGAATATGCAACTTAACTCATGAATATGTGCATTAAACTACACCTCGACACACTTTCGAGTTCACAAATCAAGCCAATAGCATGCAATTTTGACTCAATTATTCAACACAAGCATTAACCAATGCATGAACATGCTATTTACAACTCAAACAATAGCACAAACACTTTATGTATAAAGAAATCAACTCATGAATGTGCAATGTTGTTCGATTTTACACCTCGACATAATCGAGTTCAAGAATCAAGCCATAATCATAAAATTTCAATTCGATTAATCAAGATATGAATCAATTAATGCATGTACAAGCAATTCCTCAATTTAATTTCTAGAATAAGCAATTTTGCAAAATCACTTAAAATAAGCACTTACTTGAATTAAAGACTTGGAGGAGAATTGAAGAGGAATTGAAGGAGGCCAGAACTTGCTTGTAGAGGAAGAGAGGTGATCAGAACAAGGCAAGCAGAGGGAGGAGCTCTGATCGGAATCAAGAGAGGAGAAGGGAGATCGCGTCGGAAGACCGGCTGAAACGAAGGGAGGAGCAACCAAAAATGAGATCGGAGACGGAGGAAGGTCGTCTGGTGCAGAGGAAGAAGAGGGCGCGATGGAGGGAGGCCGAGACTGAAGGGATCCGGTCGGCGCGATGAGAGGCGGAGGAGAGCTCGGCCGGATCGGAACAAGGATCGATCGAAGAGAGGTAGCCGGAGGCTGGCAGGAGATGGGAGGCCGGCGGTGGAGCAGGGTGGTAGTCCGGTGAGGAAGGTGGTGGCTCGGCCTTGGAGGGAAGAGGAAATTTGATTTTCTTTCCTTTTGTTCTTGTGAGTTTGAGAGAAAAAGTGAGAGAAAAAAGTGAGTTGGGAGTGAAATTTTAATAAATGAATCTTCCTCCTTGAATTATGAGAGTGAAATTTGATTTATAGGTGGATTTTTTGGGCTTGGAGTTCCTTGGATTCAAGATTAGGCCCACATCGCCTTTATCCGATAAAATTTCGTGTATAGTGCCAAACCTCGAGAATTGTGCCGAATTTGAAATCGGGCCCCACGCGAAAAATGTCTGGAACAAAAAATTGGTCGTGTAAGACAAAATTTCGACTCAATCAAATAAGCAGCTAAGGAGATATGAATTTTGGAAGTTTCAGCTCACATTTCGGGCATCTGACACATGCAGAATTTTAATTGCGCCACCTGGGGAAAGCGTTCCAAACGGGGATCTTCTGATCAAAATTAGAACTCGGGATGTGAACGAAAGTTGAAGCCAACTGAATTTGTGAGATTTTGACACCAGTCCCATCATGTTTTGATAAAAATTGAGCGAGATATGATTTTTTGAACATTGCGCATCAGATGAAATATTGCTCGGTTCGACTCAAATAACCCTTCAAAGAATAAAATTATGGTATTGATCCATAAGGAATTAGCTCTCAGCCTGTGCATGAAAGTTGAAGATGACATCGAGACGGAATTTTAGACACCAAAACCAATCATTTTCGACATTCCAGCCAGGAGTTATGAATTTTTTAGTGTCCGGTAAACACAGTTCAGTCATAAAACTCAGGTTATTCCACTTGAAAGATTAATTTTTACGGAGACTTTCTTCACAAAACTAGCTTCTGACCTGAGAATGAAAGTTGGAGATAATATTGAGATGGACTCTTCAGTCGAAAATCAGCTGAAAATACCCAACGAGCTGAGAGTTATGAATTCCGGAACGTCCAAAACACACAAGAAACTGAATTCCACTTTATTAAGAAATGAACTATCGAAGTCTTTCCTTGACGAAATGCCCTTCAATCTGAACAGATAAATTGGAGAACATATTGAAATGGTTCCAACATCTGTAGAACCAACCCGAGATAACCTTCTGACCAGAAGATCATAAATCAAGCATACAAACCGAAAAATTTCAATTTCTGGTTCAAAATAGTCTGAATTGGCCGAAACACACCGTTTCTTTCACAACCTGAGATGATCTTAACCTCACAACCATGAGATCGATGATATGCATGTACGTTCATGATAATGGAACCATAAGCCAAAAAGGTTAAATTGAAGAGGGTAAATTTTGGGGTATAACACCCTCGAACGTAGGGATACCATTAGCAAAGACGCTTACGAGTAACATCATCATAGTCCTTTCGATATAAAGACTATAGTCCCTCGATGACCCTCGATATTATCTACGAATATATGATCTTGTCTCTTGGTTGTTGCCTACAAATAAATGATGATCATCCCTTTGAAATGCTAAGGTACCCTTACAATGTTGCCTTCAATGACCATTCAATGACCCTACGCATGTCCCTTCATATCCAATGGACGGGGCTACCTACCAACTAATGGTATGGATAACACTATCCCTAAAGGAGAAGGAAAATAACAAAGAAAGATCTTTGAGTGGGTAAAAATCTTAATTGCTTTCTCAAAACAAATACATTTCACACCTCACACTTTCAAAATATTTTCAAACACTTTGTATACATTCTTGAGGACTGATACAAGAATCATTACAAACTCAAAGAAAAATATTTTCAAGCAAATCAAACACATAAAAGCAAGTTTTCAAAGTGAGCTAAGCAATTAAGAGCCTGTAGATAATTACTGATGAAAAGGGTGCTAACAGCTTCCTTTTTTATAACTTACCCCCGAACCCAAAATCAATAAAAGGTATTTCCTGTTCTTTTCACCTTTTCTTATTGGATAAAAGGAAAGTTGGTGGCGACTCTTGCTAACTGCAAAATTTGCGATAAAATGCAAAATAACCAAGTCAGTTCTCTCACCGTGTTATAGTGATAATCACATGAAATGGTGTATAATTCAATGATGGTTGTGATATAGCCACACGGGGACTGATTAACTAATCATGTATTCAAGAATAACCATATTTGTGTGTATCTTGAGTTCAAGACTCATATAGAGTGGTAAACAGGAAGACAAATGTTTATTTTATGGATACCATGACCCGCGTTCAAAGTATGTAGATTCAAATCTTTAGAGGATAATTATTCCATGCTATTGTAAATCTATGACCCGTGTGCATAGCCCATAGATTTAGATTAGCCGGGGAGAAGACATTACTTGTTAAGCGGAAAATCGTGACACATGTTTATAGTCTGTGATTTCGGATAAGCCAGGGAGAAATTATCTGAGAGATCAGACAAACGTGACTCGTGTCCATAGTTTATGGATTCAGATTGACCGTGGAGAAACTTCCTAAGGTAACAAAGATCCTGACATGTATCCATAGTCTTAGTTACGTTGTGTTGAATTTCCCGAATAGCGATTCATTGAGTTATGTGGACTCATGTGTGTTTCCCATACGATGTGAATATCCCTTAGATGCTTAAGTCTTAGTTACGTTGTGTGAGTGACAAATAAGTAATTGAAGTTAAAGACTTGAGTTAAGAATCGGTAAGACATCCCTTTAGATTCGAGTGAATCCATAGGATATGCGAACTCACTGAGGATTATGTGTAATGTGGATATTGTACGTAGATCTTAGAATTTTTGTTTTGACACTTTTCCATATCATGTGTCATGTATTTTATATATTGGACATGTATGTAAATGATAATGTTAGACACTTATTTTGTGTCAGTACCAAAAATTAACACTTGTATAATATTATCCATGATATATATTATACATGGTATTACACTAACATGCTAAAACACCAATAATGCTAAAAGTTTGATTGCATTGACTTATCTTAGCTTACCTAGTGTGTGTTTGGTAACCTATTTAGAGGACACATATCGCGTCCTTATGCAAATAAAATGTGGAAAGAAAAAAATAAGAAGCTCAAATTCTGAGCATTGGACAGACACACGTCTTTTAGCCACTTGGACACATAAACAAAGAGAGGCCTAATAATGTCATACCCCAAAATTTACCCTCCCTTTTTATTTTCTTATATGGCTTATGCTTTCAAATTCATCTACATGCATGGTTATCAAGTTAACAATTAGGTCATTCATTTTAGCATTTCATTCATCACATTTCGCATAATTCATCAACGGGTCAAAAGGTTCGGTAATAGTGGATTTAATCGGTTTGATTGTATTTTTTAGACGTATATTATTTGGTGATCGTTTGGGTTTGTTTATGATATTACTTGTGGTATGAATCATCTTTTTATTTAAGATTCATGGTTGTTAGAGGAATTGAAATGGTCATTATTTGATTCAGAAAATTGCTTGAATTTAAAGGAAATGACAAAGTTGGAATAAAAAAAGAATGCTTCGTTCATTAATTGAAAATTTATGTTAAGATGCATATTGCTTGAGTTATGAATCAAAAGAATATATTACAAGGTAAGTGGGTAAAAAAATATATCTTTGAGGTACATTTGACTTTTTGGTAAAACATTTGACTTTTGGTCATGTGTTGACTTTTTGTTAATTGTTGATCATTGACTCAATTTTGACTTCTGAATTTTCCTAGACCTATTCTATAAAGATTCGACAAGAGGGCCATCACGATTTCATCAAAAATGACTTTTGTCATATTTATGTTACATGTGATCTTCAACAAATTCCATCTTCCACCAAGCTTCACTTCCATGCCTTTTTCTTCACTTTCCATTGTTGCTTCAAGTTTATTCTTTAACCACAATGCTCACTTTCCTACAAGGAAAAAGAAGAATCAAGCTAATCTTCCATATCATAAACTTAAACAACCAAAAAGTCATGGAAAGTCATGAAAAACTCAAGAAACAAAGAAAACATTCTGCATTATTTCACTAAGTCAAGACATGTTTTCCAAGTCATTCCAAGGCTATTACATGACACAAAAAATAAGAAGTTGGTCCATGAGTTTACACCATTCAAAAGTGCACCTTCTCCATACAAAATCACTTCTCGAAAGCAGTTAAAGTCATGGAATAATTTACCAAAAACTCAAGGCAAAAGTGGCAAAAATCAAAGCAAAAGACATTCAAAATTCAAATTATCCATTCATTTCACTAATGCCTATTGGTCTTACATCCCAACCTTGTACTTTTGCAAAATCCCAACACTTATACCTTAGCTACATTATTTATTCACAAACTTCTAATTACCTAACTACCCTTAACTTCCACTTAACTACCGAGACCAAATAAAAGTCCAACTAATTAAATTAACTACCAAACTAACACAAACTCCAACTTCCACTTACATCAAATTTCTAGTTAATCATAGTTATTCATAAGAATCAATCTAAATGTTGGAATTTGTAATCTTCAACTAAATATTAGATTAATTGTTGACCATAATAAAACTTTTACTTTGATCACAATCCAAGAGTTCTCCTTCAACCAAAAAAACCTATATAAACATGTTTTTTTTCTCACAATTTTGGACTTAGCTCCTATTAATCAACCTTAACACACGTAAACTTCATCCCTCACTCTCACAATCATTTTCCATTTTTGAATCATCACTTCTCACCTTTTCTTCAACCAATTTCTCCATTTTCACAATATCTTACTAATTTCCATCTTCGCCCTTTTTTACTAGTTTTCATCGTCACCAATTTTTAGCTAGTCTGAACCTTTTCACAAGCTCTCAAATATCGTCATTTTTTCACTCACAAGCTTCAATTACTCTCTCTCTCTCTCAACTCAAAAAATTCACTCAAAACACTCTCCATAATCTTCCTTAATATCTTTGAACTTTAATTAAAGATGTGTTAAACCCCCATCAACCTTTTAAATTCTAATCATTAACAACTCAAAAAACACCAAGAACACAACAACAACCACAATTTGACATCAAGAAAAAAAATAGGGAGTAGAAGAAGAAAATTAAAGCAAAAAATAAGCAAAATACGGTTGAGGATTTTTGTCGAACACCATGTGGGCGGTTGCGCTTTGCTCTTCTCATTGGTAAAAATTAATTAGTTCTCACCTGTAATACGGTGGGAGATCTGACTTGGTTGTTTTGCATTTTATCGCAAATGTTGCGGTTAGCAAGAGTTTCCACCGACTTTTCTTTTATACAATAAGGAAAGGTGAAAAGAACAGGAAAGACCTTTTATCGATTCTGAGTTTGGGGGATAATTATGAAAAAGGGAAGGTGTTAGCATCCTTTTCATCTGTAGCTATCTACGGGCTCTTAATTGCTTAGCTCACTTTAGAAAACTTGCTTTTGTGTGTGTGTAACACGGTGGGAGAATTGACTTGTTTGTTTTGCGTTTTATCGCAAATGTTACGGATAGCAAGAGTCGCCACCGACTTTTCTTTTATCAAATAAAGGAAAGGTGAAAAGAATAGGAAAGACCTTTGATAGATTCTGAGTACGGGAGGTAATTATGAAAAGGGAATGTATTAGCACCCTTTTCATCCGTAGTTATCTATGGGATCTTAATTGCTTAACTCACTTTTGAAAATTTTCTTTCTGTGTGTGTGTGATTTGAAAAGTATTTTGAAAAGTATTTCACTTTGACTTTGTAGTGATTCTTGTATCAGTCCTCAAGAATGTATACGAAGTGTTTGGAAATGTTTCTTTGAAAGTTTAAAGCTTTATGGTGATTCTCGTTGGAATGTATACATAGTGTTTTTGAAAGTAATTTTTTAAAAGAGGTGCGAGGTGTGAAAAGTATTTGTTTTGATTGGAGCAAGCAATTAAAAGACTTATTACCTAAATAAGAAAACCCCAAATTGGAGCTTCAAACCCTAACCTTGGTGGAATTGTGTACCTGCACTTAAACTTGAATTGAATTATGTAGAAAGCATCGAAATAACATTAGGAACACAAACATGTTAACAATTTATGTATGAAATGCGTGCAAGTATGAAATCGAAAGTTGAAAAAATTTTGTGAAACCGGAATTGTGATTTTATGTTCAGGGGTGTTTGGATTGTTTGTGAACGTTTGGAATTGATCAGAGGGCATCGATGAAGCTAATGGACACCTTGGAATGGCTTGAATCGATCAAATTCTTGGTATGCAAGTAACTTGAATACCACAGTTTTTTTGAAGCTTGCTAGGGTTCTTGAGGCTGCAAAATTATCTCCTTGTGATTTGAATGTGTTGTGTACCTATACAGGAAGGATTTAGGTCAACAAATGTGTAGAGAATATCTTGCATTCACGAGGAAAATATTTGATTTCCAATTTGCATTAAAACTTGATTTTTATTCAATCTTGCATCAATCTCATGCCAATCAGATCTTCCACGAATATGGCCAGCTATCATGACTATCTTGGACCTCAAGCAACCCCAATTTACAGCCTTGCACTTATCCCATTTAATTTAACTTTGTATTTTATTTTAATTAAAATTGAATTTGAGTGAGTTAATTCAAAAATAAATAAAATAATTACAAACATGACGTGTGGATGGGCTTAGAGGTTCTTGACAACATTAGAAACAAGTTTGAATCAAAGAAATATAGGCCCATTTGGACAATTTTTAAGTTTGGTCAATATTTTTTTCATGCATTTCTTCAAAATTTCCAATTTTGCCCAAGCCATAACTTGCTCAATTTTTATCATTAGAGAGTGTTCTTGGACTTTTTAAAAATCTCGAGATGTCCTCTAAGAGCTCCTTTTGGTTTAATCTTCATTGAAGCTTACATGTTCATGTACACCTCTTTGTAAAAAGATGACTTTTTGTTGACTTTTGGAAGGACCTATAATGTCTTGACCCATAACTCTCAAATGAAGAATTTTTGGGAAACGCTTGTGAGACACAAAGTTGTAGAGAATTGAATTCCCTTAAAAAATAAGCTTTAGTGGAAAATTTTCTGATGAAGTATGTGAAAGTTATGCCTGGTCAAAGTTATGTTGACTTTTTTATCAAAAACCCTAATTTAGAAACTTTGACGTTTGACCATTCCTTGAATTTTCTTGATGAATCATGATCAACCCTTGATCAAATGATGAATGTGACTTCAAAATCTTGGTGTTGACCAAAAATGATGAAGTTTGACTGTATGTTGACCACAATTGACTTTTTGTCCAATACAACTGATTTTCAACCATTTGAGCAATTGACTGAGCAAACTTGAGCTATGAGGCTTAAAACTTAACATGGTGATGCCTTGAGACATGTGATGAGGCATGATTCTCTCTTGAGGCAATAAAAACCATTTTTGAGTTGATAGAATCAAAACCCTAGTTGTGGGTTGATTGCTTAGGAGAGGGTTCATCTGGTCAACTCTTGAGGAACTCTTGAGTATAGAGATGTGTATTAACTTGAAAAATAGGAGGACAAATTTAGGGGTATATCAGTGTGTGTGATTTGTTTGAAAATATTTGACTTTGACTTTGTAATGATTCTTGTATCAGTCCTGAAGAATGTATACGAAGTGTTTGAAAATATTTATTTGAAAATGTGAGGTATGAAAAGTATTTTGTTTTGAGAAAGAAATTAAGAGTAATTACCCACTCAAATGTCGTTCTTGTTATTTTTCTTCTTCTTTAGGAACAGTGATATCCATACCATTAGTTGGTAGGTAGCCCCATCCACTGGATGTGAAGGGACAGGCATAGGGTCATTGTATGGTCATTGAAGGCAACATTGTAAGGATACCTTAGCAACTTCGTAGGGACTATCATCATTTATTCGTAGGCAACAACCGAGGGACGAGATCATATATTTGTAGGCAACATCGAGGGTCATCGAGGGACTATGATCTTTATATTAAAGGGACTATGTTGATGTTATTCGTAAGCGTCTTTGTTAATGGTATCCCTACGTTCGAGGGACATGACCATGTATAAGACAACAAGAGAGGATACTCTAAGGGTGCAAGTGTGTAAAAAGTGTGTTGTTTTAAGATATTTTTATCTTTGAATTAGGGTTATTCTAAGATTGATTTTAAATATTTCCATACAAACCCTAATTAGCATCCATGTAGCAGTTAATATAGACAGAAAAGTAAATTGCGGAAAGATAAAGGTTCTACGCTATTACATGGCTTTGGGGCAGTTACATAATAGGAGGTGTGGAAAAGTAAATTAATTTAGGCTATTACATCCCATGATCAGTTACATAATAGAGAGAAAAAATGCAAGAAAATAAATATCTACCCTATTACAAAAATAACTTTGCGACCTATACATCAATTTCTAATATTTTAATGCAAAACAAAATAAATAAATAAAGAAAATTATTTCAAACATTGTGAGAACATTATAAACCCTAATTACTAACAGAAAAAATATTTTTGGTGCTTTTGTGATTGATTTTAAATGATAAAATAAATTAAAAGTTAATTAACCATTAATTAAGAAAATAATTTTAATCAAATGAAAAATAAAATATATTTTTTGTCAAAAATTAATTTAACATTTTTTAAACCTAAATCTAAAAATAAAATATGTTTCAGGGTTTTTTATAGTAGTGAAAATAATTTTGAAAAGAAAAAAAATAAGTTGAAAATCAAAAGAAATTAGAAAATGTTAAGAAAGCAAGTAGTAAAAATTAGATTTGGCCCTGGAAGGTGATGAACTCGTGACCTTGGGATCACAGGTTCAAAAGTTAACCACTGAACCACATGCATGTGGTGACATAATCTCGCCTCCAATAGTATGTATGTGATAACTTGTAAAAATCAGAAAAATTGAAAAAAGAGTGCAAAACGCAGGGATCGAACTCGTACCTTGAGAGAGTGAGAGGACTAGCGTGCGAATGGTTAACCATCGGGGTGGTGATACATCCATGATTAACACACAATGATAAATATATATGCAATATTTCTTTATGAAAATCAAACTAAAAGCCAAACGCGCGCATGTGGACCCCAAGTATTTGAATGGACGAATGGGATCTCGCCACGCCTGCCCTCGCCGGGGTTAACGAAGCCAGAGACAACTGTACTCTAGTCGTCTTCTCCGGATGCCTCCAAAACCAAACCTGTAAAATAACTAACGTAAAAGCAAAAGGAGGACCCTACCCCCTAATTTGAGGGTTGCGAGTTTAGTGGTGGTATTAGTTTGGCCTAAAATTCATTGTATCTTGAGATTCGAAGCTTTTGAATCGTGATGCCCTAACAATGGTATTCTATGATTCCTGCATTAAAAATCATGCATGATAGTTCTAAACAGTCACAAACATCAGCATAAACATGTATATATGAATCAAAACCATTTATATTGCATGAATTAAAGATTTGAAGTTTCAAAAATTAACTAAACTGGTGCAATCGAATGAAGTGATTTTGGGATGCTTTGAAATTGTGCAAGAGCTTGGATCGATTCTTGAAAACCTCAGAAGAGTGAATGAATGCTTGAAATTGATTGAGAATGGTTGGAAAATGAGGTTCGATTTTGCCCTAAACTTGACAAAATTTGGAAATTTTGGCTAGGGTTCTTAAGGCAGAAATTTGTGTTCTTTGTGGTTGGTCTCAATCTTGTATTTATAAAGAATGAATTAGGTCAAGCATTTGAGGAAAATATATTGCCTTTGATTAGAAAATATTTGATTGGTAATTTGCATAAAATCTTTCTTTTTTTGCTCAATCTCATGCCAATCAATTCCATGCGTTCTTTTCAGCTTTCTTGGACTCACTTGGACCTCAAGGAACTAGCAGTCAAGCCCACACGCCTTGAAATCTTTCCTTGCATTTTATTTTAATTTAAATTGAATTTAAATGAATTAATTAAATAAAATAAAATAAATAGTATGAGGGCGTGTATCTGGGCTTAGAAGTCATGGACCATGTTATAAACAAGTTCAAATCATGAAAACATAGGCTCATTTGGAAAAAATTTAAGTTTGCTCAATACTTCTCTTCATACACTTCTTCAAAATTGCCAAATTTCCACAAACTATATCTTGCTCAATTCTCATCATTTTGAGGTGATCTTGGACTTTTTAGAAAGCTTCATATGTAATCTAAGAGCTCTATTTTGTTTCATCTTCTTTGAAGCTTCCATGTTCATGTACACTTCTTTGAGAAAAGATGACTTTTTGTTGTCTTTTGAAAAGACCTATAATGTCTTGGCCCATATCTCTCAAATGAAGCATTTTTGGACTTGAGCTAAGAGAGACAAAGTTTTAGGGAATTTAATTACCTTTAAAATGAGCTTTGGTAAACAAATTTATGATGAAGTATGTGAAAGTTATGCTTAGTCAAAGTTCTATTGACTTTCCCTTAAGAAACCCTAATTTAGCAACTTTTGACTTTTGATCAATTCTTGAGTTTTCTTGATGAATTATGATCAAACCTTGATCAAATGATTAATGTGACTTCAAAATCTTGATGTTTACCAAAAATGATGGAGTTTGACTGCATTTTGACCACAGTTGACTTTTTGTCCAATACAACTAATTTTCAACCATCTAAGCAATTGATTGAGCAAACTTGGGCTATAAGGCTTGAAAGTTGACATGGGGATACTTTGAAAAATTTGAGGAGATATGACATTCACTTGATCCATTAGAAATCACTTTTCCTTGAGAGAGAGACAACACCCTAGTTGTGGGTTGATTGCTTAGGAAAGGGTTTGTCTGAACAACCCTTGAGTAGTTCTTGAGCATTGGAGATGTATCTTTATCTCAAAATGGGGAGGGAAAATTTTGGGGTACGACATCATCCTATTTATTATTATAGTGTTGTGTGCTTTTTATGTGTTTAATTCAAACAAAATTTGCATAAATATAGCTCAGAACCAATTATTTGCAAGACCCCAAAAGTATTGAAATCGTTAAAATAACTTGCTAATACTTAACTATGAAAATATATTCATTGTTAACTCATATTATATTATAATCATGCCAAGAGACTATTATTATAGGTGTAATCGGATTGATTTGGAAGGGTTTTGGGTATAAAAAAAGGTACGATCAGATAATATTTTCATCAATTTGATTTGGTTTGGTTTTTAACATTTTAAAAAAATGGAATCAGACCAAACTAACCAGTTTTTTGGTTTTGATTTGGTTTGGTTGATCGGTTTATAATATTTTTTCAAACATTATATTCAATAGTGTATTCGCTATTATCGTGTTTTTCGGTGTATTTTGTGCTATGATGTTTTAAAATAATACATTCATGTAATTTATTTCATGCTCTATTTTTTTAAAAAAAAAATAGAAGTTGCTCTTAATACATACAAAACAGTGACATGATTTTCATTGCATCATGAAATAAGTTCACTATCAAATATAAAAGTTAACACTTGTCATCAAAATGTTCGAAATAGATTTGAAAGTTTAATAAATAAAACACAACAAACACATGTCAATTAACATGTTTCACACCTCAAACACACATTAAGACTATTTTGTAACAAGACTAGAAGGAATTTTGTTGAATTAAAAGAAACAAAAAAGGTCAAAATGGAAATTAACGAAGAGAGGTTGAACACGAAGAAGGATATCATAACATATCAGAATAAAGGTACTGAGAGAAATAATGGTGGTGGACAGTGAGAGCAATAATTCAGTTAAAACAAGTTTTTGTGACTTATGGTTTCTACTTTCTATATTTTAGAGTTTGGTTCTAGATGCGTGTTTTGCTAAAAGGAAAGAAGTGTAAACAAAAATGAAGAATGGTTGGACCAATAAAAAATTTAGGCTTAACGTTGGGTGGAATAAAATATTTAGAGCATAATTAATTTCATTGAGTCGGCTCATCGGTTTAATGGTTCCTAAAAACTAAATTCGAGAACCAAATCAAACCACATCGATTTTTATTAGTCTGGTTTGGTTTTAGAACCGAACCAAATACTTTTGAGATGCACTTACACTCATAATTGATATATATATATATATATATATATATATATATATATATATATATATATATATATATATCAAGAGATTCATTGTAAATAATAATTAGTAATTAGTTATCTTCTACCATATTAAGAATTAGCATTTAAAAAGCTTTATCCCTTGTATTCTATAAATATCTTTCTTGTATTACTTATTGAAATATCAAAGAAATACAAAATATTTGTTTCTTTATGGTATCATAGCACCTGATTCTAGGGGGATCTACTTCAGTGCTCAAAACACTAGTCGTTCTTATTACGGTCTTTTTTCTTGGTCAAGATTCCCTTTTCTCTTGGAACTCTAGTGATCTCGTTGACTTTGCAATCGTCATGCACCGCTCAACCTTCATTGCAGATCCAGATGGTTTCACCTTCAATGTTGTTTTCAAGACAACCTTCATTGTTGCCCTTCGATCCTCTCCTAATAGTAGAACTCGACTCTCCTGGCTCGAGATGGTTTCTTTCTATTTATGGACTTATTAAGTAAGTTCTCTAACACTAGTTTTCTGACCATGACTGGTAAGAACTCTAGCTTCTTAGCTTTTAATGCCTTTTTTTCTAAAGATATTTGGATTATTGGCTCCGGTGCAACTGATCACATGACTCCATATATGTCATATCTCTATTCTTATTTACCTTTACCTAATAAACTGCATATTACCATGGCAAATGGGTCCCAAACCCCAATTGTTCGATCTGGTAACATCCGCCTAAGCCCATTTATCCACCTAATTCATGTGCTTCATGTCCCTAAGCTTTCTAACAATATTTTGTCCATCCATAAACTCACTAAAGACTTGAATTGTGATGTAACCTTTTTTCATTCTCATTGTGTTTTTTAGGACCTTGCCACAGGGAAGACGATTGGAATTGTTGAGGAACATAACGGGTTATATTGTCTACCTCATGAGGAAAGCAAGTGTCATCAGGCTGGTTTAGAGCCATGGGTAAATACTCAAATATGGCTCCAACACATGCGTCTGGGACATCCTCTTTTCCGCATGCCCAGGTCTCTATTCCCTCACCTATTTACCAAAGTTTATGTTGATTCCTTTCATTGTGATGTGTGCCAGTTTTCCAAATCCCATTGAGTAACCTATTCCCCTAGTGATACTAGGAGTGTCGAACCCTTTGATCTTGTTCATTTTGATATATGGGGGCCTTCATCCATTTCCAATATTTCTGGTGCAAAATGGTATGTTACTTTTATTGATTATTGTACTTAGGTTACATGAGTTTTTCTTATGAAAGATAAGTCTGAAGTGTGTCAATTGTTTGCTAACTTTTTTCAAATGGTTAAAACACAGTTTGGGAAACATATTAAAAGGTTACGGTCAGACAATGGTAAAGAGTATGTAAACCAAAATTTTCACAATTTTCTCAAAACTAATGGAGTTGTTCATGATTTGAATTTTGTTGACACTCGACAACAAAATGGGGTTGCTAAAAGGAAAAATCATCATCTTCTTGAAATCACCCGAGCATTACGCTTTCAAATGAATGTTCCTAAATTTTATTGGGGGGAATTTGTCTTGACCTCTACTTATTTAATCAATAGGTTACCTTCTAGGGTTTTATCTCGTGCTAGTCTTGTTCAAGTCCTTAATCGATTCTTTCCATCTATGCCCATTATGTAAAGTCTTCAAAATCGTGTATTTGGTTGTTCTGCCTTTGTCCATTATCATGGTCCTCATCGGGGTAAGTTAGATCATCAGGATATTAAATGTATCTTCATAGGATATGCTTCAGATAAGAAGGGGTACAAGTGTTATCATCCCCCTAGTCGTCGTGTCTATATATCCATGGATGGTATTTTTCAACAATCTGAGTCTTTTTATCCCAATCCTCATCTTCAGGGGGAGAATAATCAAGAAGCCGAGTCTTCATATTTTTTTGTCCTTCCTGTTATTCCTCTAAAATAGGACCCAGATTCGTCTCCTGAGATATCTGTTCTTTCTGTTATTCCTCTAATACAAGACTCGTAGTAGTCTCTTGAGTTTTGTGTTCTTCTTGTTATTCTTGTAATACATGAGCCCTTGAGGCCTAATTAGGATGGTGGTGATGTACCAATATCGGTGCATAATAATGTTGACGAATACAAGTTACAGGTCCAGCGGAAAAGTTGGAAAGGTAAACTTGTTCTTCCCCAACAAGTCCAATCGTTTGAACCTGAGGTAAGTGTTCCTAACCCTAAGCCTGGTAATTCTTGTGAGCCAAACCTTGATGACCTACCTATTGCTTTGAGAAAATAAAAAAAAAGGTCTTGTACCAAATACCCTATATCATAGTTTGTGTCTACTGAAAAGCTTTATGTGCAGCATCAGAGTTTTATTTCAACAATTGAATCTATTGGAGTCACTGCATCAGTACAAAAAGCATTAAAGGATAAGAACTGGATTCAAGCCATGAATGAATAGATACATGCACTAGAGAAAAATGAGACTTGGGAGATTATTGAGAAGCCAAATGACAAGAGGCCAGTAGGCTGCAGGTGGATATATACGGTAAAATATTGATCCGATGGCACACTTGATAAATATAAGGCGAGGCTAGTTGCAAAGGGATACACCAAGACCTATGGAATTGATTATGAAGATAAATTTTCTCCAGTTACAAAAATGAACACTGTAAGAATTATTCTTTCCTTGGAAGCTCACTTTGATTGGGAGTTGCAATAGTTTGATGTAAAAAATGCTTTCTTGCATGGAGATTTGGAGGAAGAGGTGTATATGGAGATCCCACCTGGATATTACCCTACTTTAGGAAGTAATAAGGTTTGCAAGTTAAAGAAGGTCATATATGGGCTCAAGCAATCACCCTGTGCTAGGTTTGAGGGCTTACTCATGTTATGGTGTCCTTGGGTTATAAGCAAAGCCAATGTGATCATACTCTCATTATAAAGCATGCTCAAAATGGTAAACTCACTCTTTTGTTATTCTACGTAGACAATATGATCATAGCATGTAATGATGAATTTGAGAAGAAGAACTTGAGGAAGGAGTAGGCAGCTTAGTTTGAAATGAAGGACCTGGGAAAGTTGAAATATTTCCTAGGTATAGAGGTAGCATACTCAAAATAAGGCATTTTCATTTCTTAGAGAAAATATGTCTTTGACCTTCTCAAAAAGATTGGCAAGTTGGGTTGTAAACCCACCAGAGTGACTATAAAGCAAAACCACAAGATTGGGAGTAACGAGGAAAGCCCAAGGTTTGATAAATCTCAATACCAGAGACTTGTGGGAAAGCTCATTTATCTATCTCACACTAGGCCTGGCATAGCTTATTCCGTTAGTGTAGTCAATCAATTCATGCATGACCCACATGAGAGGCACTTATAGGCAGTGGATAGAATCTTGCAGTATCTAAAGATGAGCCCATGAAGAGGACTATTGTTTAAGAAAAGTGAGCAGTTGTCTATGGAGGTTTATATTGATGCGGATAATGCATGGTCGATTGTTGACAGGAGATCCACCACTAGATATTGTGTGTTCCTCGGTGGAATTTTAGTGACATGGAGAAGCAAGAAATATAATGCAGTTTCAAGATCAAGTGCAGAGGCAGAGTTTAGAGCCATGGCTCAAGGAGTTTGTGAACTGTTGTGGATGAAGATCATTCTAGATGACTTGAAAATAAAGTATGAAGCTATTATGATACTTTTCTGCGATAATAAGTCTGCCATTAGTATTGCTCACAATCTGATCCAATACGATAGAACAAAGCATATAGAGATAGACCGACACTTGATCACAGAGAAATTAGATAGTGGTCTTATTTATACACAGTACGTCCCATCAGGACTTTAGTTAGCTGATGTGCTCGGCAAAGGACTTCTCGTGGAACAGTTTCGAGATCTTACTTGCAAGCTTGCAAGTTGGGGATTATAGATATCCATTTTCCAACTTTAGGGGGTGTTGGAAGTTATTAGAGAAATACTACATAATCAACAGAGTTATTGCAAATAATAATTTGTAATTAGTTGTCTTCTACCATATTTAGAATTAGCATTTAAAGTGATTTATCATTTGCATTCTATAAATACCTTTCACACACACACACACACACACACACACACACACACACACATATATATATATATATACACACACACACACACACATTAGTCTAGTATATTATTATATTTTTATTGTATATTATTCTGGATCAATTGGACATTTATGACCCAATTTGATTTTAATTATTAGACCACTTTATTTACCGATACATCCCATAGACTCTCTTGAGAATAATTTGGATCTCTAGGGTATAGTGTGCACATCTCTAATTTTTAATAATTAGTGTAAGTATCAGATGCGCCTAAGAGGGGGGTGAATTAGGTGTTTAAAAAATTATCGGTTTTTATGAATACTTGAAACAATATTTTTGGGTTTGATTGATGGAAGTATGTGTGGATTCTTTCTTTTCTGGTTAAGGTATTTATGAAAGCGGTAAATGCTGAAAAGTAAAGAACACAAGGATATATCTTGGTTCCCCTCACAGATCGAGAGTACTCCAGTCCCCTTACAACATGCAAGAGATTTCACTATAGTTAGAATTATTGTACAGCCTATTCACACCAATTGTGAAGCCTACTATCTAACCTATAGGGAGACCAAAGGTTCTTAAAACCTTTAAAGTCTAACAACACTATGTGCAAGAAGAACAATCCTCTTCAATGCACAACTTACTTCCAACAATCCTGGACAACAAGAAAACAATAAGTATGTTTGAATTTATACAAGAGATTTTGAAGTTTGTAGTACACTGTATCAATCTTGGATTGATCTTCTTCTTCAAGCAAAATAATTCTCAATAATGGATGCAAGTGTTCACAATGATAATATGAAACTTAGAATAATTTTTCAATGAAAAATATGTATGGAAAGTTTCACAAAATATTTGAAGTAGAACACTTGAGAGTATTTGAAAATTTGAGAGTTTTTGAATGTAGAAAATATTAATTGAAGAAGGTTAATTAATTCTTAAAATTTTCAGTATTTATATGTTGTAAAACACCTTTACAAAAGTGTATAATCATATGAAAAATTGTCATGGTTCCATGTAAAGATACCATGAACAATCTGCCCAAAATGTAAAAACATTTTTCACACTGGTTCAGGGGAAACCGGTTCCCACCTGGGAGAACCCGGTTCCTGCTGAACCAACGTTACAAAAAAATTTGAATTTACATTCTGGGAACCGTTCTCAATTGAGAACCGTTCCCATACAAAAACTAGGATTGATTTTTTCAAATTGGGTAACCTTGATTTCTATAAGACTTGATTATGATAATTTGGTTTCATCAAAGCATTTTTTCTTCAAAATTTGTTTTTCTTCAAAAGTTGATTTATTTCTTAATTTTGATATGTAAAATATTTTATTTTTATGTATGCATGGATTATTTTGTGTAATGTATATAAAGATTGAACATAACCTTTGACATTTTTTTTTATTCTTCAAGACTTGATCATGATACATCCAAATTGTTTTCAACTAACACAAAAGTCATTTTCATATTTCAACATGAAAACAAAACTCATCTTCATAATGATTATGCTACTTTTCTCTATTTCATTCAATTAGTATGATTTTAATTTGGTCCTCATGATGATCATTAATTAACTAAATTGAAATAAGTACCAACGATTTAACTTGTCTCATTTCATAAACAATTTTGGAATCATACACTTGTCTTTCTCTTCCAGTAGTTTAATGCTGTCCCAATTTTGTAAGATTCACTCATACCACATTTTGTCACTCATTAAACGATGTGATGATTGATGTTTGACTAACAATAATGTGTGTATATCTCACTCTCTAAATGTTGTAGGTGAATGGTGCACAAGTCTCTTATTCAAGGAGTCAATAGGTTCATGTGTCTATTTCCTTGCCTTATCTCCTTAATTCTCAAGATTTTTGAAAGTATTTTCTCCCATTGAAGATTTCTCTTGACATCAGCTATGGTCTCTCATCTTGAGTATATGCTTCATGTTTGAAAGAAATCATCAAATTCAAAGAATACACCATTCTATGGCTATCTACCTTGAATTAGGGTTTTGGACTTCTGAGGATCATATATTGGTATTTATGTGAAGTTTGTGGATTATTTCAAAGTCATTTGAATCTTAAGAGGACTTCTAATATGAATATGCTTGGATCCAAGGAGTCAAAAGATTACAAGTCCTTGATGAATTTCCCAATTGTTGGTCAATCAACTTCAAAAGATCATATCTTGATCATCATTTATCACCTTGAGGTCATTATTTTTTCACAACAAACTTAAGGATGTGAACTTTATCTCCATATAAATTTTAAAGATTGAAAGTGTTTGGAAGTTGCTTGAATAAATCAAAAGATTATAGGTCATTTAATGAAATTTCATCAACTTCACAAGGCCATAACTTTCTCAATTTTTGGAATTTTTGGGTGATTCTTTTTTACAAGTGTTCCTTGAGAGGTCTACTTCATGTCATCTTTCAAAGTCAAGAGCAAATTTTGAGTGGAAGATCATTTTTGAAAAGAAAAGATTATAGGTCATTTTTAGAAAGTTGGCATGCTTGACCAAGGCCTGGCCAGAAAAATCAGTGTTTTTTCACAAATCCTAAAGGCTATAACTCTCAACTCAAGTATCCATTGGATTTGATTATTTTTGCATTGTGTTCTACTCTTTGAATACTTAATTTGGCTCAAGTAAAATTGGAAAACACACGAGGGAATTTGATTTGGCCTCAGTTCAAAGTTTGTGCCAAAATTTGTTCGAGCACACCATCAGTTTGTGCATTTTGCACTACCAATCAATTTTAAGCCAAAATTAAGCCTTGATTTCGTGACTAATCATGTTTAGAAGCTGTCCATAATTAATTAGCACCTTGAAACGCAAGTTTTGGCTAATTTTTGATGCACATGAGGTCACACTTCCTTCGTGCACACACCTTGCACGAGTTCGCTCCAAATCTCACAATTCCTCCTCATTCTCATCACCACTCACTTCCCTATAAATAGAGGATCATTCCTCACTCATTTCCTCAAGCTTTGGTAGCCAGAAAACCCCTGCCAAAATCTCTCTCGAACCAGATTTTCTGCAACTTTGTTTTCACACTCAAGGCCATTCCAGTTTGAAATTAACCATTCATTCTTCTTTCTTGAACCTCACTGAAGCTAACAGAAAAAGAATTGTGCCTTGAAGCTTCCTAAATCGTGCTATCCAAGCTCAATTTCAGAGCTCTGAAAGTGAACTTCGTTTAGGTAAGAATCTCCATCAAACCTTGTAAATTAAAGCATCATTTCACTTTCCTCATCTCCCTGATCCTTGTGATCTTCACCATTTGTGTTTTCATCAAGTATTGACTGAGAATTTCTGAAAACAAGTGCTCATTATTATTTCTGATTTTTCCAAATTGTTGATGGTATGAGTGAAATAAAATCTTTGTGAGGGTACCATTAGAATCGTCTTGAAGAGACGAAGCGATGGCACCGGTCTGAAGAATTTATTTCACTGTTTGAGGATCACGTATAGAGGATGGTCGGAGGTTGAAGACGACATACGTGTCTGTCTTCAACCAATAAGGTCTGGACATGTAATATTTTTGAATTGGATCTTGTGGTAACGTTTTACCATACGCGCGTCTCCGGAGCCCTTGGATGTGATTACTTTTGTGAGTCAGACTTGATCCAACGCGTGACATTATTTCTGATTTTATTTTTTAAAACTTAATTTAAATTTTAATCGGATGTGAAAACCAAGGAGGTCCATATCAAGCACAGTGCATGTGATCCTTTGGATCTGCTTACTCATGCATTTTGACTGTAATCATATGGTCCACATTTTTTTGGTTTTTATTTTATTTTCTGATTTTATATTTTAAATGTTTTAAACTTCAAAAAATCATATAAAATTCATTTCTGACTCAAAAATTATGAAAAAATTCACAAAAATGTTTTGAAATATTATCTTTTTGAACTTTATTTTTCATAATTTTATTTTCAGATTTGATATTTTTTATGATTTTTCTCTTTTATTTGATGTTTTTAATTGTTTTAAAATACTTTTTGACATTTTTAAATTCTGGAAAAATTATGGAAGGATCCAAGGTCATTTGACAAATATTGGTGACCTCATTTTATTTTTATTTTTGATCTTAATATTTTTATCCATTTTTTGTTTGTTTCATCATTTTCTCTTTATTTTTAAAAATAATTTTATGCTTACAAATTTTTTTAAAAAATTTGTCAACACTTGTTGACCTCTATTTGACTTTGGATAATTTTCTTGGAATTTTATTTTGATGAAAAAATACTATTTATGTATTTCTTAAATAAAGTCCAATTAAATAACCTAATTTCAAAATTACTTTTAATCCTTTTATTTGATTTTATTTTCATTTCTATCTTGCTGACTTTTGAATTTATTTTGGAGTCACAAATTTCCTCAACATCAATGAAATTTGGGTGTTGATAGGTCTCTTGACCAAATCCACCAAGAAAGTTGATTGATTTTTACGAAGTTAGACCGAATAAATTCATCTGATGCAAAATAAATTTGGAAATTATTTCTTCTTCTCCATCTTATTTTTCTTTTTGTCCCGATTCGGAAAAAGTGATTAATTGGTGGGATGAACTTTAATGTTCTAACATAAGCCCCAAAAGATGACTTGAACTTTGATCTTGGTTCAACACTTATGGCGCTTGTCGTGTGGTCGCGTTGATTTCTAATCAAGCTTCTAGCAAGTTTCCACTAACTTTGTCCATTTGAAATTCTCAAACATCTTTGATCAAGTGATGTAATAATTCCAAAACCGGTGATATACTTGAAAAAAAACAATTGAAACTTGTCGTGTGGTCGCATTGATTCTATCAAGCTTCTGGCAAGTTTTCATGCATAAGTTTCAAGATGCTCACCTTGCTGATGACTAACAATTCGATAATATACTTGACAAGTTTCAAGATGGTCATCTTGATAACCTTTATTAATTGCTTTTTATTTTTCGCTCTATACTTTTCGCATTTACTTTTATGCTCTTTCTTTTTATGCACCTTTATTTTTAGCATTTTTACATTTCATGTCTTTTTTTTTTCTTTGCTCACTTCAGCATTTATTTTTATGCCATTTTTTTCTTTACTCACTTGAGCATTTATATTTTCTATGTCATTTTTCCTTTGCTCACTTGAGTATGTTACTATCTTGTTATTTTGAATTTGCTCAGTTGAGTTTTATTTTTCTTTTCCAAAACACTTAATAATTCAACCTAATCATAAAAAACTCTTAATTGGACTTGGTTACTATCCTTGTGCTTGGAGCTTGATCTTTGGACTTAGGATTAGGACCATTACCTCAGCTTAGAGATCTCAGTGCCCTTGGTGTTATTCTATTTTGTCTGGTTATTATCTTTGTGTGCAGGTTATTTCGTTATGCTCGATTAAGAATGGATTTCCTCCAAATACAGTCGTTACTCTGCCCGTTTTTTCCTAAGACAAGAGTTCACCTAAAAGTATTTGTTTATCCGAAGCTTGTGTTTTTTTGTCTGATTATTCGTTGCTTATATGGTAATCCAAAGGATGGGATATGGTATTGGCTCTTGATGTCAAGTACTAGTCTTCTCGCTCTGTTAGATCTTTATTTACCATTACCTTTTACTTTATGCACTTAGGTTAGCCTCTTCATCTCCTCCCCATTCTTTAATTTTCAAAATCTTCCCTCTTTTTCAAAGGATTCTTGTTTTCAAAACTCGAACCGCTTTCATAAAAAAACTTGGACTTAGGTCCATGCATTTTCAAAATTTATTTTTTTAATAAACTTTCAATTCATTTTATAATACTTTGACTTTTCTTTTGTTAAGACTAAAAAACACCTAACCTCATTCAAACTTTTTGAGCTCTTTGTGGATTTTCTAAACCAACATTTTTCCTAAAATTAACCAACACACAACTTTAGTTTTTTTGCCGAAGTACTTGGTTTTGATTTCAACATTGCACATTCTTGGTATGTAGGCCTGAAACTCATTGGAAGTTCTATCAAACCAAAAATTATAAAAAATACTTCTTTTCTCCCCCACCATCTATTTTGTACATATACTCTTTTTTAGCACACATATACAAATTTTCAAAAAGGTTCCTGCGGAGTACCGTAGATGCTTTGGGTGCCTAACACATTTCCTTTGCATAACTAACCCCCAGTCCCATATCTCTGATTTTTTTTAGGATTTTATTCGCTCTGGTGAAGAAGCAAATGTAAACGTCATTGTGCCACATTTTGATATTCCCACTCATGTGGAAGTGACCTATTACAGTAAGCCTCCAGTTACTCCTTTGTTTATTAGCTTACCTGGACCTGTCCCATATAGTTCCAACAATGTTGTTCCATACAAGTACAATGCCACCATTCTAGAAGGAGATGTTGAGGTTCCAATTCAACTGTTACCTCAAGTAGGAAATATTGTTGATGCTAGTCGAATGACTAGAAGTGGTCGTGTATTTAATCTTGATTTCCAAATTGGTTGATGATGGTAAGAAGATTGTGGAAACTAGTACTGAACCCATGAAGGTTGAAGGGCAGACTAGTGGGGTAACCCAAAAGAAAGAAATGGATGATTTGTTGAAAATTATCAAGATGAGCGATTACATGATCGTTGAGCAATTGCTGCAGACACCGTCAAAGATTTCAATCCTAGCTCTGTTGATGAATACTTCAGCTCACACAGAGTCTCTAATGAAGGTTTTAGATCAGGCATTTATTGATTATGATGTGCCTTTGGAAACTTGTAATAGTGTGGTTAGAAATATCAAAACTTGCAATAATCTAAGTTTCAGTGATGAAGAATTGTCCGTTGAGGGAAGGAATCACAACATGGCTTTGCACATTTCCATGAATTGCAAGAATGATGCATTGCCCAACGTGCTTATTGATAATGGCTCCACACTGAATGGTATTCCCAAAAGTACCCTTTCAAAGCTTAAATATCAAGGTCCGCCGATGCGCCCTAGTGGTATCATTGTGAAGGCGTTTGATGGTTCTCGTAAATCTGTTATTGGGGAAGTAGATTTTCCCATTCACATTGGCCCACATCTGTTTCAAATTACCTTCCAGGTGATGGATATATTTTCTACTTATAGTTGTTTAATTGGAAGAACTTGTATTCATGAGGCTGGTGCTATGACTTCGACCCTCCATCGGAAATTGAATTTTGTCCGTGAAGGTGCTGTGATTATTGTGGAAGGAGAACAAGTTATGCTAGTTTCTCATTTATCCTCTTTTTCCATAGTAGAAGTTGATGAAGCCATTGTTGGAACGCAATTCCAAGCTTTGTCTATTGATAGTGTCCAAAGGAGTGAAGATTATATTACTTCGTTGAAGGATGCCCCTAATGTGGTTCAGAAAGGTTCTAGCAATGTTTAGGGACGAGTTATTGAGCCAAAGGTGAATAAGAATGGTTTTGGTTTAGGCTTTTCCATGAAGATCAGAAGAGAAATGCTGAAGTCAGAACCTGTTGCTGCCAAATATCCAGATGTTTTCCGAAGTGTTGGTTATCTTGATCCTACTATTCCAGGAGTCAATGCCATTGTTGAAGACGGACCAGAGTGTTATACCCCAAAATTTTCCCTCCCACTTCTCAAGACATTTCACATGTCCATACTCAAGGATTTCACAAGGGTTGACCAAACAAACCCTCTCCTAAGCAATTAACCCAAACTAGGGTTTTGCCATTCTCAAGTCAAGATGGACATCCAACATTTCAAGTAGTTATCATACCTCATTATATGCTTCATAGAATCTCCATGTCAAGTTTCAAGCCTTACAAGTCATGTTTGCTCAGACAATTGCTCAGATGATTGAAAATCAACTGTATTGGACAAAAAGTCAAGTGTGGTCAACATACAGTCAAACTTCATAATTTTTGGTCAACCCCAATATTTTGAGGTAATACTCATCATTTGATCAAGGGTTGATCATGATTTCTCAAGAAAAGTCAAGATTTGATCAAAAGTCAAAGTTTCTAAATTAGGGCTTTTTAGACAAAAGTCAACAGAACTTTGACCAAGCATAACTTTCACATACTTTATCAAAAAAATTTCCACCACAGCTCATTTTGAAGAGAATTCAATTCTCTACAACTTCATGTCTCACAAGCTTGGGCAGAAAATGCTTCATTTAGAAGTTATGGATCAAGACATTATAGGTCCTTCTAGAAAAGTCAACAAAAGTCATCTTTCTGAAAAGAAGTGTCCATGAGCATGGAAACTTCAATGAAGATGAAACCAAAAGGGATGTTTAGAAGACATATTGAGCTTTCTAAAAAGTCCAAGAACACCCAAAAATGTTAAAAATTGAGCAAGATACAAATTGTGCAAGTTGAGCATTTTTGAGGAGGTGCATAAAGAGAAATACACTGCAAAAGCCAAAAATTTCCAAATGGGCCTAAGATCTTATGATTTTAACTTGATCATGAGATTATCCATGAATACTGTGCAGCATGCCACACCCTCTACCTCATTTATTTGTTTATTTTTGAATTTAATAGCTTAAATTCAAATTTAATTAAATAAAATGCAAAAATAAAGATAAGGCAAGATGGGCTAGATATTTACATGGCTTGAGGTCCAAGATAGCTCATTGCAAGCTGTCAATTTCGTTCAAGAAGATTGAGGGAAGATTGAACATATTTGGAAAGATTTTATGAAATTTTTCAAATCAAATATTCTCCATTTATGGAGAATATTTTCTCTCAATGTCTTAACCTAATTCCATCCATCTATAAATACATGGCTTTCTTACAAGTTCAAAAGACTTTTGTGGGAGACATCTCTTACACGGATTCCCAGCCTAACACAAACCCTAGAATTTTCTCAAAATTCTCTCAAAGTTGGCAAATTTGTATCCTACTTTCCAGCCACTTTCAATCACTTTTGAGCATTCCATTGTGATCCTGAGGTAAGTTTGAGTAAGTATACATCATCATACATGATCATAACACGTTGAAACATGCCATATGAGTTGCTCCAATTTGCATTTTTTCTTGAAATCGTGTTTTACGTTTGAGCATTTTTTGCTTTCAACTAATGCTTTTAATGTGTTCATGGCATGATATAGAACAGGTCTGGGCAATCGTTTGAGGTTTTCCATGGCTTAATCACTAGTCGCCATTGTTAGGGCAGAAATTGGAAGAACTTTGTATCTGTAGTTCTAGGCCTATTCAAAACAAACTAACACCACCATTAGATTCGTAGCATCCTGTTTATTGGATCTGGATTATTTTGGATTGCGTTTTCATTGATTTTTCAGGTTTTTAGTATTGGAGCCAACCGGAGAAGACGACAGGAGCATCGCTCCGGTGCTTCTGACTCAGAGACTTCTAACCCTTACTTATTTATGGGTCCAGAAGAATGAATGGATGTATCACCGCCCCAGCGATTCACCTTGCACGCACTATGTCATTCTCTCTATCAGGTCGTGGGTTCAAACCCCATCTTTTGCAAATATTTTCCTTTTTGGCCTTGCAGGTTCCAGGATTGCCAGAAATCACGCCCCAAAAACTCTTGTTTCTAGCTTCCTCCCAGCCAGAAGTGTCCACTTCTGGGTGCCACAAGCATCAGAAGCTCCAGCACGAGCCTCGAAGAAAACATGCCCGAAGCTCCGACGGACTGCAACAAGACGCCACGCCCAGAAATGCCTATTTCTGGAATCATCTCCAGTGGAAAGCCCCAGAAATTCCAATTTCTGGGCACCTCCAGTGCAGAAACCCCATAAGTTCCAACTTCTGGGTACCTTCAGCCAGAAATCTCCCAGAAACTCTAGCTTCTGGGATGGTTTCCTCCAGAAGCACTTCTGCATTTTTTTTTAATCTTTTTCCATATTTTATTATTTTTGCTAATTTGATAATTAACTAAAATTAATAAATTAGGTTAAATAATTAGGATTAATTAGACAACTTCCACTAATTTTTTCTGTCATTTAAATTAATTAATTTAGGGATAGAATTAACTAATATTCTCTAAAATTAATTAAAATTAATTAGACTTAGGATTATTCTCCACAAAAAAAAATCCAAAAAATGCTAGGATTAGTTTTCTATTCAGTCTTTTTATTTTCTTGCATTTTTTCCAATATTATGTAACTGCTTATGGGATGTAATAGCTTAATTAGGATTTACTTTCCGCACTCCTATATTATGTAACTGCCCCAAAGCCATGTAATAGCGTAGGATTTACTTTCCGCACTTTACTTTCAGCAATTTACTTTCCGCACCCATATAAACTGCTAGTAACTAGGCGTGTATGGCAAGATAAAAACGAACGTAGATCACTTCTAAATTCAAGATAAATTATCTGAATTCAACACACTCTTTTCACACATGCACCCCCTAGAGTATTCTCTCTCGTTGCCTTTCGAATAAATGGTCAAGTCCCTCGAACGTAGAGGTATCCTAGCACCGTTTCCTACAAACATATCATCATAGTCCCTTCGATACAAAGATCATAGTCCCTCGATGTTGCCTAAGAATATATGATCTCATCCCTCGATTGTTGCCTACGAAAAAGTGATGATCGTCCCTTCGAATATGCTAGGATACTCCTACAAGTTGCCTTCTATGACCATTCGATGTCCCTTCGAATGTCCCATTACATCCAACGAATAGGGTTACCTACTAACTAATGGTATGGATAGCGCTATTCTATAGCAACGTAAAATAACACGGAAACGACCGTTCTGAGTAGGTAATAGACTCTTAATTGCTTGCTCTATCAAAATGCTTTTCACACCTCTCACTTTCTAAAAAACATTTCCAAACACTTCGTATACATTCCAGCGTGAATCATTACGAAGTCAAAGCGAAATCCCTTTTCAAAATCTTTTTCAAACACAAAGAAAGCAAATTTCAAGATGAGCTAAAGCAACTAAGAGCCCGTAGAAAACTACAGATCAAAAGGGTGCTAATACCTTCCCTTTTCATAACCAACTCCCTTACTCAGAATCTAACGAAGGTCTTTTCCTGTTCTTTTCCCCTTCCCTTAATTGGATAAAAGAAAAGTCGATGGCGACTCTTGCTATCCGCAACATTTGCGATCAAACGCAAAACAATCCAAAGTCAGTTCTCCCACCATATTACAGAACTGGCGACTCTGCTGGGGACTCACCCTAAAGAGAGAATACCTTAGGGATTTTTAGATCATCTTTACCGCTTTCCGTTTGATTTGTATGCTTTATCTTAAGGGTTGCTTGGGTATTATACTTGTGGGGGATCCTACACCCGGATCCAGGTTTCCTTAGGTAAGTAGTAATAAATCGTCGCGACTGTTAGGCGTATACCGAAACGGTCAACATGATGGCTACGTTAGTGTGACACTTTGGATGTCTCGATGCTCCTCATGTCTAGTTGAGGAAAGTATTTGGCGTCTGCGTGGTGTCATCAACACTAACTCAACTTCTAGAACCCTAATTTACCCATCTTGGCCATTAGAAGGTAGTGAGATGGCCGGCTTTGGTGTAGACCGAGGTTGGTTGATACTCGATGCTACGCTCATTAAGATTCGACTTTCGGGATGTTTCGGTCGACCACTTGGTAGTCGTATTGAAATAAAGCTTACGATAAAGATCAATGATATGAGATTCCTAGAACCCGATTACTATTATAGGACAGGATGAACCCACTCAAACTTTGGTAGGGTAGACGTCTATACCTCATGCAAGCCTTAAACCTAGGGCTATGGTGTGAATTGTTTGTGCTTGCTATCTGTTTAAACATGACATCATAACATTGCGTATCATTTCTAACCATTTCAAGGACCTAGGGATTTATCTTTGCTTTGTTTTGTAGGGAATTATGGCTTCCAGAAAGACTATCCGAATCAACTTCATGAGTGTACCTTCTCAACTCAAAGAGTTGGTTTCAGAAAAAGACATGGTTATCTGCTTGACTTGGTTGTCTTTGGCTTTGAAGAAGATATGATGCACATCTTATTCCAGTTCTTCGATCCGAAACACCATTGCTTTACATTCCCAGATTATTAGTTGGTTCCTACCTTGGAAGAGTTCTCTAAGTTACTTGGGATACCTATCCTTGATCAGATGCCATTCACCGGTTCAGAGAAAGCTCCTAAGTACGAAGATATCGCATCAGCATTACATCTGAAACGCTCAGACATTGAAGCTAATTGGGAAACAAGAAGCGGAATTAAGGTTTACTTGCCAAATTTCTAATAAAGAAAGCTCGAGAATTCCTCAAAGTTATGAGTTTCCATACATTCGAAGATATTGTGGCCTTGCTAATCTATGGGTTGGTACTATTTCCTAATCCTGATTAGTTCATAGACGTGAACGCCATCAAGATATTCCTTACTCGTAATCCTGTGCCCACCTTACTTGGAGACATCCTGTATTCTCTCCACACTCGTACCATCAAACGACAAGGAACTCTCATGTGTTGCATACCGTTACTTTCCAGGTGGTTTATTTCGCACCTTCCTCAATCAGTAATGAAGAACGAGCAAAGATTAAAGTGGTCTCAAAGCTTGATGTCTGTTATACCCCAAAATTTGCACTCCTACTTCTCAAGACATTTCACATATCTATACTCAAGGATTTCACAAGGGTTGACCAGACAAACCCTCTCCTAAGCAATCAACCCAAACTAGGGTTTGGCCATTCTCAAGTCAAGGTGAGCCTCCAACACTCCAGTGGTCATCATGCCTCACCATATGCTTCAAAGGATCTCCATGTCAAGTTTCAAGCCTTACAAGTCAAGTTTCCTCAGACAATTACTCAGATGGTTGAAAATCAGTTATATTGGACAAAAAGTCAACTGTGGTCAACATACAATCAAACTTTATAATTTATATATTTTGAAGTGATATTCATCATTTGATCAAGGGTTGATTATGATTCATCAAGAAAAGTCAAGATTTGATCAAAAGTCAAAGTTTCCAAATTAGGGTTTTTGAACAAAAAGTCAACAGAACTTTGACCAGGCATAACTTTCACATACTTTCTCAGAAAGTTTTCCACCATAGCTCATTTTGAAGAGAATTCAATTCTCTACAACTTCATGTCTCACAAGCTTGGGCAGAAAATGCTTCATTTGGATGTTATGGATCAAAATATTACAGGTCCTTTTCAAAGTCAACAAAAAGTCAACTTTTTGTAAAGAAGTGTTCATGAGCATGGAAACTTAAATTGAGATGAAACCAAGGAGGTTGTTTAAAGGACATCATGAGCTTTCTAAAAAGTCCAAGAAAACCCAAAAACGTTAAAAAATTGAACAAGATACACCTTGCACAAGTTGGGCATGTTTGAGGAGGTGCACAAAGAGAAATACTTGACAAATGCAAATTTTTTCCAAATGGGCTTTTAATTTTATGATCCAAACTAGATCTTAACATTATCCATGGCCTCTCTACACCTTGCCACGCCTCCTTTCCATTTTTTAAATTTATTTTTGAATTTAAAGCATTTAATTCAATTTTAAATTAAATAAAATACAAAAGCAAGGTATAAGACAAGTTGGGCTTGATTTCTACCTATCTTGATGACCAAGGAAGCCCAAATAACATGCCAAATTCGTGCAAGATGCTACAAGGAAGGAAAAATGCAATTTCTGAAAGATTTGATAAATATTTACAAGGGATTATTTTTGCATTCAAAGCAATATATTTTCTCATTATTTCTGATCAAATTTCATGCTCTATAAATACATAATGCATTCACAAGTGCAAAGGACGAAACCCTAGCCTCATGAGCCAACCCTAAAATTCACAAAATTCTCACAAAGTTGCAAAATTCGAAATCCTTTTTTCAGCCATTTTCAATTCATTCCAATCACTCCATCGTGCTCCTGAGGTATCATAGAGTAAGTCCAGGCCAAGAACCATGGCCAAACATGCCTGAATCGTGTCATACATGAACATACATATGCATACTTTTCTTGAATTCGTGTTTTAAAATTTATCGTGTTTTGTCTGAAACTAACCTTTGCAATGCATTCCTAAGACATCATAGAACAGGTTTGGACGATCACATGAAGCTCTTAACAACCGAAATGTGATTTGCCATTGTTAGGGCTTCATATCAGAGAAGCTTCAAACCGGATGATACAGGCCGTTTTAGTCCAAACAAATACCACCATTGAACTCGCAAGGGTCAATTTAGGGGGGGTAGCATTAACCACGAGCTTTGATTTTCAGTTTTTTACAGGTTCCAGAAAAATCGTCACCGGAGAAGGTGACCGGCGCTAGGTTTCCGGCGCTGACTCAGGCGAGGACCGGTTAACTGCACGCGTGGCTTCGTTCTGCTTTCTGATTCGCTCTTTCTTGTAACTGGGTCCCACGGCTTGACTTGGTTTGAAATTTAAAACTGGAATGTTGGATCACATATAATCCAATGATTGTGATTCTAAAACAACAAACGCGCACAGCTCAGATGGTAGACACATGCTTGGTATATCCAGGAGGTCAGGGGTTCGATCCCTGGCTTCCCACGTTCTTTTTACACTTTTGCAAAACTAACAATTTTCTATTTCTTTTCATATTTTCTTTTCCAATTTAATTTCTTTTCAAACAATTTTCTAATGCTTTAAAAGTCACCAAAAAAATAATTTCTTTTTGCATTTAGGTCAGAAAAATATTTGTTTAATTTTTGACACAAAAATTAATATTTTTGCATGCATATTTTAATTAATTATTAATTAACCATAAAATTGACTTTTAATTCCTTTTCCCTACTAAAACAAATCCAGAAAATTCCCAAAAAATTGTCTTATCATCTAATTAGGATTACTAACCTAAAAACTTTTTTCTAACTCAAAAATATTTTTTTACTAACACATTTTCACTTATGCGAATTTCTTTTCTTTTCCGATTATTATGTATCTGCTTCCAGGTTGTAATAGTTAGGATTAATTTTCTCGCATTCTTTTCCAATATTATGTAACTGCTCATGGGATGTAATAGTTTAATTAGGATTTACTTTCCGCACTCCTATATCATGTAACTGCCCCAAAGCCATGTAATAGCGTAGGATTTACTTTCCGCACTTTACTTTCCGCAATTTACTTTCTGCACCATATAAACTGCTGGTAACTAGGTGTGTATTGCAAGATAAAAACGAACGTAGATCACTTCTAATTGCAAGATAAAATATCTGAATTTAACACACTCTCTTCACACATGCACCCCCTAGAGTATTCTCTCTCGTTGCCTTTCGAATAAATGGTCAAGTCCCTCGAACGTAGAGGTATCCTAGAACTGTTGCCTACAAACATATCATCATAGTCCCTTCGAATCAAAGATCATAGTCCCTCGACGTGGCCTACGAATACATGATCTCGTCCCTCGATTGTTGCCTACGAAAAGTGATGATCGTCCTTTCGAATGTGCTAGGATACTCCTACAAGTTGCCTTCTATGACCATCCGATGTCCCTTCGAATGTCCCTTTACATCCAACGAATAGGGTTACCTACCAACTAATGGTATGGATAGCACTATTCTAAAGGAAAGTAAAATAGCACGAAAACGACCGTTCTGAGTAGGTAATAAGACTTTTAGTTGCATGCTCTATCAAAATACTTTTTTCACACCTCACACTTTTGTCAAAATTGATACACTTTTCAAAAACGAAACATTTCCAAACACTTCGTATACATTCCAGCGTGAATCATTACGAAGTCAAAGAGAAATGCCTTTTCAAAAACATTTTCAAATACACACACAGAAAGAAATTTTTTAAAGTGACCTAAAAGCAACTAAGAGCCCGTAGATAACTACGGATGAAAAGGGGTGCTAATACCTTCCCTTTTCATAACCTTCTCCCTTACTCAGAATCTAACGAAGGTCTTTTTCTATTCTCTTCACCTTTCCTTAATTGGATAAAATAAAAGTCGGTGGCGGCTCTTGCTATCCGCAACATTTGAAATCAAAAGCAAAACAAATTCCAAAATTCAGTTCTCCCACCGTATTACAGAACTGGCGACTCTGCTGAGGACTCACCCTAAAGAAAGAATACCTTAGGGATTTTTAGATCACTTTACTGCTTTCTGTTTGACTTGTATGGTTTACTTTTAAAGGGTTGCTTGGGTATTATACTTGTGGGGGATCCTACACCTGGATCCAGGTTTCCTTAGGTAAGTAGCAATAAATCGTCGCGACCGTTAGGCGTATACCGAAATGGTCAACATGATGGAGTGCGACACTTTGGATGTCCTGATGCTCCTTATTTTCAAGTTGAGGATAGGATTTGGCGTCTGCGTGGTGTCATCAGCACTAACTCAACTTTTAGAACCCTAATTGACCCATCTTGGCCATTAGAAGGTAGTGAGATGGTCGGCTTTGGTGCAGACTAAGGTTGGTTGATACTCGATGCTACGCTCATTAAGATTCGACTTTCGGGATGTTTCGGTCGACCACTTGGTAGTCGTATTGAAATAAAGCCCACGAGAAAGATCAATGATATGAGATTCCTAGAACCCAGTTACTATTATAGGACAGGATGAACCCACTCAAACGTTGGTAGGGTAAACACCTATACCTCATGCAAGCCTTAAACCTAGGGCTATTGTGTGAATTGTTCGTGCTTGCTAAACATGACATCATGGCATCATAACATTGCATATCATTTCTAACCATTTGAAGGGCCTAGGGATTTATCTTTGCTCTGTTTTGTAGGGATTATGGCTTCAAGAAAGACTATCCGAATCAACTTCATGGGTGTACCTTCTCAGCTCAAAGAATTGGTTTCTAAAATTCTCGATCATGCTCAGTTCATCAAAAGACATGGTTATCTGCTTGACTTGGTTATCTCCGGTTTGAAGAAGATATGATGCATGTCTTATTCCAGTTCTTCGATCCGAAACACCATTGCTTTACATTCCCAGATTATCAGTTGGTTCCTACATTGGAAGAGTTCTCTAAGCTACTTAGGATACCTATCCTTGATCAGATACCATTCACCGGTTCAGAAAAGGATCCTAAGTACGAAGACATCGCATCAGTGCTACATCTAAAGCGATCAGACATTGAAGCTAATTGGGTTTACTTGCTAAGTTCCTAATAAAGAAAGCCCGAGAATTCCTCAAAGCTATGAGTTTCCAAGCATTCGAAGACATCTTGGCTTTGCTAATCTATGGCTTGGTGATATTTCCTAATCTAGATCAGCTCATAGACGTGAATGCCATCAAGATATTCCTCACTCGTAATCCTGTGTCTACTTTACTTGGAGACATTCTACATTCTCTCCACACTCGTACCATCAAACGACAAGGAACTCTCATGTGTTGCATACCGTTACTTTCCAGGTGGTTTATTTCGCACCTTCCTCAATCAGAAATGAAGAACGAGAAAAGATTGAAGTGGTCTCAAAGGATGATGTCACTCTCTCATTCAGATATTCGTTGGTGTCTTTTTTCTCAAAAGGACTTCACATTCGTTTAGCGTTAGAGAGAATTCTCTAGTGTACCACTCCTTGGCATAAGGGGGTATCACTTACAACCCTTCTCTAGCCCTACGATAGTTTGGTTATGCTCGAAGAGATGGTCCACATGATATGCTTCTCCAAGACATTGTGTTCAACTACGACCACGATCTCCAGAACTACCGTTAAAGATTTGTGCACGCTTGGGGCATGGTAAAGAAGACAGATACCAAGACCTTGGGGCACAAAAACTCTATTCCTTGGGAACCTTACCTCAAATGGGTGCGAGCTCGGGCTCAAAACTTCATGGTGCCATTTACACCCGTGTTACCAGTGATTATGGAACCTGTTGCTATAGGTGACGAATCCTATACCGCTCCCCATCCAGACATGCCTACCGATTTTGAAGACTTGAAGAGATCCTGGATTTAGCTTAAAGAAGAAAGGGATACGTTTGAAGCTTAGTACTATGCAAGCGAGAAGAAGGTAATAGAGTTGACAAAGCTACTTCACGAGGAGCGGAACATCAATACCTACTTCAACACCAAGAGGAAGCGCCCATGGGAGACTTAGAGCATTAGGAAATTTTTTTTAATCTTTTGTACTTGAGAAAAGAAAAAGAAAAAATAAAAGTCTGTTCGTGCTTGTTTAACAAATTTAAATTCCTAAGGTCCTTGAAAAAATTGCATTGCATTGCATAAACATCGCATATCATGGCATAACATTTCATAACAAGTACATTGAAGACCAGTTTTCTCATTCTCTCGCTATTTATTTTAGCAGAAATGGCTCTAGAACAGACTTTCAAAGATCTCCAGGCTCAAAACGCTCAATTCCAGGAGATGTTCACCAACTTGGTCCAAGGCCAGAAAGACCTGAAGAAATTCATCACCAGAAAGAAGAAGACCATCGGTATTCTCAACATGGGAAGAAATCACAAGGGTGCACCTAAGGTGGTCAGCCGCTTAGAAATCTCAGACAAGAGTGGTGAAACTGAGGGAAGTATCAGGAATAGAGAAGGAAGCCATCATTGGTCTGAAAATAGAGAAGAAGACTACCTGAATGAGCAGTATTCTCTTGAGGATGACAAATACAAACAACTGGAAGACCGTCTGAATGTTGTGGAAAATCTAAAGATGTCCGGGCTGAATTTTGATGATCTAAGTCTTGTTCCTGGTGTGGTAATTCCCCGCAAGTTCAAGGTTCCTACTTTTGCCAAGTATGATGGCATCTCTTATCCGAAGCTGCATTTGAAGTCCTATGTTTAGAAGATCCATCCTCACACTGATGACAGGAAGTTAAGGATCCATTACTTCTAAGATAGTTTATCTGGAGCTCAGTTGGAGTGGTATTATCAGCTAGAGAGTAGCCACATCCATACCTGGAATGATTTAGCAGATTCTTTCTACAAGCAGTACCAGTACAATGCTGAACTAGCACCCACTCGCATGCAACTACAGAGAATGACTATGGGTCGTGATAAGAAATTCAAAGAGTATGCTCAAAAATGGAGAGATCTGGCAGGCAGAGTTCAACCACACTTGTCAAATAGGGAGTTGGTTGATATGTTTATGGGAACACTGACAGACCCATTTTTCAATCATCTGATTGGAAACTCTTCAGCCGGCTTCACTGAGCTGATATTGACAGGAGAACGCATTGAAGCTGAAATCAAGAGCGGAAAGATTCAGGTAGATTCATCCTCAAATGCTGCGAAGAGATCTTTTGGTAAGAAAGAAGCCAATGCTGTGTATGGTCAGAAAATTCATGTCAAAACTTATCGTGCTCAATCTGTGGGGGCCGTTGTAATCTCCAATCCTACACCAGCGCAACCTCAGTGAGACAACGCGCGTAACCAGAACGCGCCACAAAGATAGTTTACGAAGATCAACATGCCATTGTCGCAAGCATTGCAACACATGTTGAAAGCAGAGATGATTACCTTGAGGGATCCTCCTCAACACGTCAACACCTCCTCTCCAAAATACAATCCTAATGCGAAGTGTGCATACCACTCCAACAGCCCAGGGCACGATACCGACAACTGTTGGGCTCTGAAGAACAAGATTCAAGACATGATTGAAGCCAAAGAAATTGAGTTTGATCCTCCTGCTGAAACTATGAACGTGATCAATGCACCAATGCCTAACCACGGCAAAAGTTCCAATGCTATTGACAAGAACTCTTATGTTTATGATGTGAACAACTTGACTATTCCTCTCATGACTGTTAAGAAGAATCTGCTGCAAGCCGGTGTCTTTCCAGGATGCCCGGAGAATTGTCGTTGGTGCCCATTTGCACCTGACGGATGTGCTTGGTTGAGAAGGCGTATTCAATGCATGATGGATAACCGAGAAGTGTTATTTCTGAAACCTTCACCTGTGAAGAATTTGTGCGAGGACGTTTCTAAGAATCTGAAGATCGAAGACATGAGCGAAGTCGTACCAGAAGTCTAGGATACCTTCGGGCAGCCAAGCGGAAACTTTGATTTCATGGTAAAGTATACCGTTCCTGAAAGCTACAAGATTCCTATTGAAGATGTCAAGGCAACCGGATGGGGAGACGATTTACCAGAAGACTATGCCGATGTAAACACAATAAGGATCTCCTCTTCTGATCCGACACCCAGAGTGGCACCTCTCATCATTACTTCTCCCAGACCAATTCCATACTCCTCTTACAAAGCTATACTGTGGAACTATGGAGCTGAAGTTTACTATCACGGCGTCAAGCAAGACCCGTTAACCATCGAAGACACTGCGGTTGAAGCTACTGATCCAGACATCGACAACATCACCGGATCAAGCAAGGTAACCAGAACCGGAAGAGTGTTATCCCCAGAGATCTCTCCTCCAAAAAGACATCGCGACTCCAGCTCGTATTCCTGCTATGGAACCAGTTCCCGAAGCTAGAGGGAAAGAACCAGTAACTAATCCTGCTCCTACAGAAGTACCAAAGGAAGTTGCTGAAGATACCTCCAAGCGAGAAATGGAGGAAATTATGAAGATCATCAAGAAGAGTGACTACAATATTGTGGAACAGTTGGGACAAACTCTGTCCAAGATCTCCATGCTTGCTCTGCTATTGTGCTCTGAGGCTCATGCTAAGGCCTTAGTGAAGTTTCTGAAGAATGCTCACATACCGCAAGACACTACTACTGATCAATTTGAAGGTTGTATTGCTAGCCTGGCTGTCAATAACGGTCTAGGTTTCTCTGATGCTGATTTGACTCCTGCCGGAAGGAAACACAACAAAGCCTTGCACGTCTCTGTTGAATGCAAGAGCACTACACTGTCCCACGTGTTGGTAGATATCGGTTCCGCTCTGAATATTCTACCAAAAAGTGCTTTCGATCGACTTGATGTTGAAGGATTGGTCTTGAAGCCCAGCGACATAATTGTAAGAGCTTTTGATGGTTCTAAATGAACAGTACTTGGAGAGCTCATTCTACCAGTTAAAGTCGGTTCCTAGACTTTTGACTCTACTTTCTTCATCATGGACATCCATCCAGCTTACTCTTTCCTACTTGGACACCCTTGGATACATGGGGCTGACGCCGTTACCTCTACCTTGCATCAGAAGCTGAAGTACCCAGTGAAGGGGAAGATCGTTACAGAATACGGTGAGGAGGAATATATGGTGAACCATCTGTAGTCATTCTGATACCTCGAAATGGAAGGTGAATTCTTCGAAACTCCCTGTCAAGCTTTCGAAACGGTTCCAAGAGTCATGCATGTTGACTCTCACCCCGGTTGCTAAAGTTCCACCAAGAATGGCCTGACTAAAGGATGCTCAAGCTGCAGTTGAAGAAGGAGGTAGTACTGTTTGGGGTCAGCTCCCTGATCTTCCTTTCAAATCTGACAAGACTAGTTTACGCTTCACCACCAAAGGTCAGAAGATGATACGCCGCGAACGTGGTGGCAAACTTCCCTTCCACATCAACAAAAATGGAGTCCATGTTATAGAAGATGATGACAGCGACTTCGACATCAGCGATTGGATCTTCCCAACTCCCGACAACGAACTCAGAAATTGGAAGACCGAAGACGTCATACCAATCTCCTTTAGACAGGAGTAATTGCTTTTTGTTTTCTGTTATGCTTTTCGTTCTTTATTTGTGTTAAGACAATAAACTTTAAAGCCTAATGCCTTGCCCGGGGCATCACAGCTCGTTTGTGAGGGTTATTATTTGTCATCTGCATATTTTCATTCAATAAAATCATTGGACTTTTGCATTTAAGTATTGTTTTCGTTCTTTTCTTTTACTTTACTACCCCTTCAAAAGCTATGTGTTCTTACACACACCTACGTGATGCACTGCAGATTCACTCCGAATCTCGTTGGTAACAACTTTGCTATTCCTAAATATGACTTCGATAATCCGATCTACCAAGCCGAAGACGAAGGTGAGGAAGATTGTGAAGTGCCAGGAGAACTTGTCAGATTGCTACATCAAGAAGAACAGGTCATACAGCCACACGATGATCCAGTCGAAGTTATGAATCTAGGTACTAACGAAGACAAAAAAGAAATCAAGATAGGAGCAGGTCATGAGAACAATATCAAAGAGAGATTGGACCAGATGCTGCGAGACTATAATGAGATTTTTGCTTGGTCCTACGAAGACATGACAGGTCTAGACATTGACATTGTGGTACACCGACTACCAACAAAAGAAGGTTTTCTCCCTGTGAAGTAGAAGGTTCGTCGTATGCATCCTGAGATGTCTGAGAAGATCAAAGCCAAAGTTATGAAGCAGTTTAATGCCGGTTTCCTTGCCGTTACTTCTTATCCACAGTGGGTTGCAAATGTGGTACCCGTACCTTAGAAGGATGGTAAAGTGCGGATGTGTGTAGACTACAGAGATCTGAACAGAGCAAGTCCAAAAGACGATTTTCCTCTTCCTCATATTGATGTTTTAGTTGACAACACCGATCAACATAAGGTTTTCTCCTTCATGGATGGTTTCTCCAGTTGCAATCAGATCAAAATGGCTCCTGAAGACATGGGAAAGACTACTTTCGTTACACAGTGGGGCACATTCTGCTACAAGGTCATGTCGTTCGGCCTGAAGAACGCTGGAACCACATATCAGCGTGCCATGGTGGCATTATTTCATGACATGATTCATCACGAGATAGAGGTCTACGTCGATGACATGATAGCTCGATCACAGACTAAAGAAGAACATCTCGATCATTTGAGAAAACTATTTGATAGACTGAAGAAGTACAGACTAAGACTTAATCCCAACAAGTGCACCTTTGGAGTCAGATCCGGTAAACTCCTGGGGTTTGTTGTCAGTGGTAAAGGTATTAAAGTTGACCCCGCCAAGGTTAAAGCTATCCAAGAAATTCCAGCGCCCCGCACCGAGAAAGAAGTCAGAGGTTTCCTAGGACGATTGAACTACATTGCCAGGTTCATTGCACATCTAACTGCTACTTGTGAGCCAATCTTCAAATTACTGAAGGAAGATCAAGTAGTGGAATGGAACGACGATTGCCAGATTGCCTTTGACAAAATCAAGGAGTACTTACAAAATCCTCCTATTCTGATGCCGCCTGCCAAAGGAAGACCTTTTATCATGTACTTGACATTATTAGAGAATTCAATGGGGTGTGTGTTGGGACAACATGACGAGTCTGGTCGAAAAGAGTATGTAATATACTACCTTAGCAAAAAATTTACCGACTGTGAAACAAGATACTCACAGCTCGAGAAAACATGCAGCGCTTTGGCTTGGGCGGCTCGCCGACTAAGACAGTATATGTTGACTCACACTACCTTGTTGATCTCCAAGATGAATCCGATAAAATATATATTCGAGAAACGTGCTCTCTCCAGAAGAATAACAAGATGGCAAATGATCTTGACCGAATATGACATCTAGTATACTACTCAGAAAGCGATCAAAGGAAGTGTAGTAGCCGATCATTTGGCTCATCAAGCCGTAGATGACTATCAGTCTATGCAGTTCGAGTTTCCAGACGAAGATGTTTTATTAGTTACTGATTGCGAAGCACCGGGACCAGACGAAGGACCTGAACCAGGATCCCGATGGACCATGGTCTTTGATGGAGCCTTAAATGCACTTGGCAATGGCATTGGCGCCATCATTACATCGCCTACAGGCGGACAGACTCCTTTCACCGCCAGATTATGTTTCAACTGCACTAACAACATGGCCGAATACGAAGCGTGCATCATAGGTATTAAAGCTGCTATCGATTTAAGAATCAAATTCTTACAAGTGTATGGAGACTCAACTTTAGTGATCAATCAGATTAAAGGCGAATGGGATACGAAACATCCGAACCTTATCCTGTATCGAGAGCATGTTTTGAGTCTGATCCCCTACTTTGAAGAGATCACTTTCGATCATATTCCACGAGAAGAGAATCAGTTGGCAGACACGTTAGCTACTATGTCATCTATGTTCAAGGTCATTTGGGACAACGAAGCTCCCCAAATCATCATCGAAAAGTTTGACGAACCAGCATACTATTGTGAACTTGATACAGAAGAGAAACCTTGGTTTTACGAAGTGAAGAGGTATCTCGAGGCTCGGGAATATCCCATAGGGGCATCTGTTAATGACAAGAAGTTCTTAAGAAGATTCGCATCCAAATTCTTCCTCAGCAACGACATCTTATACAAGCGCAATCACGACTTGTGCTTACTCCGCTGTGTAGATCGGAAAAAGCAGAACGGATCATGGAAGAATTACTCAAAGGCGCATTCGGTACCCACTCCAGTGGACACACAATGGTTAAAAAGATTCTGAGAACAGGTTACTATTGGTCCACCATGGAAGCTGATTGTCACCGATATTCTCGGTCTTGTCACAAATGCCAGATATATGAATACAAAGTGCACGTACCTTCAGTACCGCTGAATGTTCTGACCGCTCCTTGGCCTTTCGCAATGTGGGGCATTGACATGATCGGAGAAATCAAACCCACCGCTTCCAATGGACGTCATTTCATCCTTGTTGCCATTGATTACTTTACCAAGTGGGTGGAAGCATCCTCGTTCGCATCTGTTACCAAGAGCGTTGTGGCTCGATTCATCAAGCATAATCTAATCTGTCGGTACGGCGTCCTCGAAAGGATTATCATAGATAACGGTACCAATCTCAATAACAAAATGATCACCGAACTCTTCATGCAATTCAAGATCAAGCATCATAACTCTTCTCCATATCGGCCTAAGATGAACGGAGCAGTGGAAGCCGCCAACAAGAATATCAAGAAGATCATACAGAAGATGACAGTGACTTACAAAGATTGGCACGAGATGTTGTCATTTGCTCTCCACAGTTATCGCACTACAGTAAGAACATCTACAGGGGCAACCCCTTTCTCTCTTGTATACGGTATGGAAACAGTCCTGCCAATCGAGGTTCAGGTACCCTCAACCAGAGTCCTCCAGGACGCAGAATTAGGTGAAGACGAATGGATTCAGAATCTCCTCGACCAGATTAACTTGATCGACGAAAAATGTCTCGCATCCATTTGCCATGGACACATCTATAAGAAATGAATGATCAGAGCATTTAACAAGAAGGTCAAACATCGAGTCTACCAAGTCGGTGATCTAGTAATCAAGCACATCATCCTCCCACAAGGTGACCCCAGGGGCAAATGGACTCCCAACTACGAGGGACCATTTGTAGTCAAAACAGTATTTTCTGGCAGAGCTATGATACTTAGCACCATGGATGGAGAAGACTTCCCACACCCTGTGAATGCGGACATAGTCAAAAAATACTACGCATGAACGAGACTCGCTAGGTCAACTGGCCTAGGAAAAAATAAGGGCACCTGGCGAACCAAAAGGTTCGGGAAAAAGTTAAGGATATATACAAAAATGTACACCCGGCAAGTCGAAAACCTGCAAAGGCGGCTTGGGAAAAAAAGGGTATCCCGGTAGATTGAAAACCCGAAAGGGCGGTCTAGGCAAAAGTTAGGGATTTAAGCGTACGACGATGTCTTGTCCAGATCACCTACCTACCGACTACTACTATCAGCATTCAAGGTTCAAATGGAGAAAATCAATTCACTCACTTTCCACTGACAGCAAGGAGATGAGATAGTCGAAATATATGAGCAATAGCATAGTTCTCGACGAGATTATTTCCGCATAGCTTTTACTTTTATTCGTCTTTTGTATACAAACTGCTTGGCCATGCGCCACCTTTCAAAATTAATGCAAATTCTTCCTCTTACAGTGTTAATCTTTATTATTTTTTGCATAAAGTCCAATGATTGCTTTGAATGATTATATGCATTTGACAATAAACATCTGTTCACAAACATGCGAAAAACGAACGAACAAAAAGTAATTACTACAAACTCTGGGAATTGAGATGACGACTAAAGTCACAAATACGTTCCCCGCAAGTTAATTTCACAAGAGTTCGAGTCCCACAGAGCCATCGCTCTCCTTATCAAAGACATCTCTAAGCCCATCTTTGACTACTTGTCGACATCTCTCTACCATCAGAATGTTGCATATTTGGTTAAAAATCGATATATACCAATAACCTCATTCAAGACGAGCATGAAGTCTAACGTACGATGTAACACCCTATTTCTACCCAACATTTATTATAAAATCAGAGTGCGGAAATTTTGAACTAAAAACATGGGATGCCACATTTCAACATTAACAACACAAATAGATAAGATACATAACACTTTTTAATTCGGAGGATCTCATAACAACTTTCAATAACTTTTAAACAAAATACTTTTTATCACTACGCAGCGGAATTCATAGTTATACAGCTGAATATATTATACTAATAGCAAATTTACACATCTTGTTCGACTTTCAACATACTTAACAACTTTTTACTTCACAACATCACTTAGGATTCAACAAATTATACTAATAACAACAAGAGTCAACAATATAAACAACATAGACCAAACGTTCCGCCGAGTGTTACGTATCAGAGCAAAGACACCGACTTGAACCGACATTAACTAATTCCTCCATTCCTGAATACCTGCACGTTACCAATATAAAGGTAACGGCCAACAAAATAGAAAGGGTGAGATATCGAATAATATAAGCGAAAGTATGATAATTCATATGCTTAAGTAAAGAAACATACAATAATTACTACTTTAATCAACAACATATAATATCCACCAAACAACATTGAATCAACAACGTATAATATCTACCAACAACATAGAATCAACAACGTATAATATCCACCAACAACATAGAATCAACAACAACTTAAATGCGACTCCATGCGACTCGACAAATGCAAATGCATGTGGATCCATTTGGAGCAAAACTCCCAACGTAAAATATGCCAGTTATCGAGGCATTCAACAAGGCATAAGCCTTCAACTTACAACGTGGTGCCAATCCAGGCCAACTTAATAATGCACATGCTATGTATGATACACCGACCACCGCATCAACAACAACTTAAAACAACAACAACTTAATCATGCATTAACTGCATCAACTTAATCAACACGATCAACTTCGACCTCAACAACTATCAACAACGTCAACAACAATGCAACTTATAATTAACATAATCAACTTCAACTTCAACAATAATTAACAACCTCAACAATAATTAGTAATATCAACCATAATATAATTTATAATTAACACGATCAAATTCAACCTCAATAGCAATTAACAACTTTAACAACAATTAGCAATATCACCCACAATACAATTATAATTTAATTCAATCAACTTCATCTTCAGATTTTGCCGCATAATTCTACGGTTCTTAAATCATCCAATTCGTACATAAACAACAACGATTCGGCTGTATCAACAATCAAGCAACTAATGCGAAATTCAACAAAATGACACTATTTTAATTAACTACCCGTATACTCGAACTATCCCGTAAAGTTTCGTTCGATTCCGACAAACTATTTTCCCCGCTTAATTCCACTGACAGTGTAGTTTTCTGCACTATTTTCAGTTTCCTGCAACTTTACTACTTAGTACTAATTATCCCATTAATCAATTCTGATAGGTTATTAATAATCTCGCAATATTATGAATCATTTTATTAATCAACCTATACTACTAGATACCCCTGCACTGTTAATCATACTCTGCTGATGTAATTCTTTCCACTGATGCTAGTATATTTTCTGCATTATATGAAGCACTCCTTAATGTATACTTGTCTTTACACTACTTGTTGCAATTTTATTCTTCCTAGCACTATTTTCCATTCACAAGTCACTAACCAACACTCATCAACCCACGTGGCACAAAGCCACGTTTTGAGACGCCCCACTTGGCCCTGAGGCGGACGCCTCTTCTCTCCTAAGGGCTTGGAGACGATCGTCTCCCTCTCCATCTCTCCCAATGGGGCGGACGCCTCCACACTCTCCTCACCAGGAAGGCGGTCGCCTCCTCCGATATGTTCATCCAATTAATTCACACCCACGCACAGAATGACCACATGCATACCGGTAATTAAATCGATCTAGTTTCTTCTTAATACAATTACATGAAACAATTAATTTTAATAGTATATTCCAGCAATAATATTTTATCGACGAAATCGGATTAACAGTATAATTAAGCAGCCCTAAACCCCACATACGAACCATCCTACAATCGATTATAAAACCCGAACCCCACCCTTACCTGTGGATTGACGGGAACTCGGAAATTCGATCGGAATAACGGAACTCTCGGACGGCAACGATCCCTCCTAGCACCTTTGTTTCCAACTTTCTTCCTTCCTCTCTTTCTGGTTTTTCTCTCCACGGCTAGGGTTTTCTTTTTGTTTTGCAATCCATATCTTTTTCCTTATTTTACTAGGTTACTCAATATATATAGTAGCTTCTAATAAAATTGTTTTATTAAATAATTCTCCCAAAAATACTAATTCTCTCTTATAATTAATATACTACATTTAATTTATTAATTCCAAATAATAGGATAATTCTAGTATTATTTTTATTCTAACTATTAGCCTTATATTTCTCCTTTTATATCTCTTATTTATTTAAACCTAATTCCTTCTCTTATTTATTTAAACCTAATTCCTTCTCTTATAATTAAATCCAACTAATTATATTATTATTATAATAATAAAATAGTAATAATAATAATAATATTTCTATTATTTCTACTTAACTTAATTTTCACACCTCTTTTCTATATTTCTAACACCAATAAATAACTCTATTAATTCCACACTTATTTCTAATATTATTTTCAATAATATTCTACCACAAAATTAATTCATCACTAATTATTCTAGTTACTTAATCTCTACTCATAATAAGAATTCTCCGACTAAACTGATTATTTCACTTAAATAAACTAGTTCAATAAATAAATACTATTATTCTTAATATTAATCCTCCAATTAAACCAACCAAATAATCCGGCTTAAACTTAATAATCCAAATATGTCTCTTAAATAATGCCAATAAATCCAATTACTCTGATTAATTCTCAAACTTCGTCTAATTCCAATAATTAAATCTTTTAATAATTTAATTAACTAATTAATTAAATTCGCATAACTCTCCCCACTTAGAATATTTTCGTCCTCGAAAATCTATCCGACATAACCATCCTTAACTTCACACTTGCATCCAATCCTTCGATTAAATAACAACCCATCCATGGCTTAACTCCACAACTTATATCTCAATCTTTCCATGCTCTTGCAACATAATCCTTACTAACTCGCCAACCATTTTGGCAATATCTTGAAACAACGTCTTATAATATAGCAACAACCTTCACTTGCTCATACTCAACTTATACATCATTGCATCATTATCCTAGCAACATCTTCAACACCGAAATACTTATACAAAATCCTTATTCTCATACTCTGAGGTCATTCATTCACAAAACACCAACAACTCTCTTAATTCTCATCAACTCAAAAGCAACTACTTTGAGACAATCACCTTACAACATAGTAACAACTACTACTCACTTACTTTCTTGTACACCATGGTATCCTCACCTTAACAACATTCTTGTCGTAGCATCCACCACTTACTTACCATTAAGATAGCAAAACAATTTTATATCATCCAACATGATCCCGTCTACTATCAACAAGAGATTAAGGGTGATCAGTTCCTCAATTTGTCAATAGATAGCCGACAACCATAATAGAGATTAAACCGTCGTTACTAACATTAATAGTATTCTTTTTCCAACTTGCATCCATGATTCAAGGATCCCAACCACTCCAACAACTTCTACAACTTTTAAATCAATCCCAATAATTCCACAACATGGCCTACTTAAACAATCAACTTACTAAATTCTATCTCATAGCAACTATTCTTTTTCAGTAGATTCCAACTTTTCAAACAACCAAATCTTAAATTCTTACCACCTTCGAATTCGAGAAACGACAAGGCTCTTACAATGTTTGCACCATATCCATCAGTAACATACTAATCCGATATCTCTCAACTAAACACATCCGAGAAGCAAAGCTTCTCCCCCACTTAGCTTCAACTTAATTCCTGCAAACAGTCAAACAAAAAGCAACAAGTACCAACAGTGTTCCACACACATGTCACGTACGAAGGAAGTAGACAACGTTAGACAACACTGGCCGGACAGACCGACCTGCTCTGATACCACTAATGTAACACCCCATTTCTACCCAACATTTATTATAAAATCAGAGTGCGGAAATTTTGAACTAAAAACATGGGATGCCACATTTCAACATTAACAACACAAATAGATAAGATACATAACACTTTTTAATTCGGAGGATCTCATAACAACTTTCAATAACTTTTAAACAAAATACTTTTTATCACTACGCAGCGGAATTCATAGTTATAGTTATACAGCTGAATATATTATACTAATAGCAAATTTACACATCTTGTTCGACTTTCAACATACTTAACAACTTTTTACTTCACAACATCACTTAGGATTCAACAAATTATACTAATAACAACAAGAGTCAACAATATAAACAACATAGACCAAACGTTCCGCCGAGTGTTACGTATCAGAGCAAAGACACCGACTTGAACCGACATTAACTAATTCCTCCATTCCTGAATACCTGCACGTTACCAATATAAAGGTAACGGCCAACAAAATAGAAAGGGTGAGATATCGAATAATATAAGCGAAAGTATGATAATTCATATGCTTAAGTAAAGAAACATACAATAATTACTACTTTAATCAACAACATATAATATCCACCAAACAACATTGAATCAACAACGATAATATCTACCAACAACATAGAATCAACAACGTATAATATCCACCAACAACATAGAATCAACAACAACTTAAATGCGACTCCATGCGACTCGACAAATGCAAATGCATGTGGATCCATTTGGAGCAAAACTCCCAACGTAAAATATGCCAGGTTATCGAGGCATTCAACAAGGCATAAGCCTTCAACTTACAACGTGGTGCCAATCCAGGCCAACTTAATAATGCACATGCTATGTATGATACACCGACCACCGCATCAACAACAACTTAAAACAACAACAACTTAATCATGCATTAACTGCATCAACTTAATCAACACGATCAACTTCGACCTCAACAACTATCAACAACGTCAACAACAATGCAACTTATAATTAACATAATCAACTTCAACTTCAACAATAATTAACAACCTCAACAATAATTAGTAATATCAACCATAATATAATTTATAATTAACACGATCAAATTCAACCTCAATAGCAATTAACAACTTTAACAACAATTAGCAATATCACCCACAATACAATTATAATTTAATTCAATCAACTTCATCTTCAGATTTTGCCGCATAATTCTACGGTTCTTAAATCATCCAATTCGTACATAAACAACAACGATTCGGCTGTATCAACAATCAAGCAACTAATGCGAAATTCAACAAAATGACACTATTTTAATTAACTACCCGTATACTCGAACTATCCCGTAAAGTTTCGTTCGATTCCGACAAACTATTTTCCCCGCTTAATTCCACTGACAGTGTAGTTTTCTGCACTATTTTCAGTTTCCTGCAACTTTACTACTTAGTACTAATTATCCCATTAATCAATTCTGATAGGTTATTAATAATCTCGCAATATTATGAATCATTTTATTAATCAACCTATACTACTAGATACCCCTGCACTGTTAATCATACTCTGCTGATGTAATTCTTTCCACTGATGCTAGTATATTTTCTGCATTATATGAAGCACTCCTTAATGTATACTTGTCTTTACACTACTTGTTGCAATTTTATTCTTCCTAGCACTATTTTCCATTCACAAGTCACTAACCAACACTCATCAACCCACGTGGCACAAAGCCACGTTTTGAGACGCCCCACTTGGCCCTGAGGCGGACGCCTCTTCTCTCCTAAGGGCTTGGAGACGATCGTCTCCCTCTCCATCTCTCCCAATGGGGCGGACGCCTCCACACTCTCCTCACCAGGAAGGCGGTCGCCTCCTCCGATATGTTCATCCAATTAATTCACACCCACGCACAGAATGACCACATGCATACCGGTAATTAAATCGATCTAGTTTCTTCTTAATACAATTACATGAAACAATTAATTTTAATAGTATATTCCAGCAATAATATTTTATCGACGAAATCGGATTAACAGTATAATTAAGCAGCCCTAAACCCCACATACGAACCATCCTACAATCGATTATAAAACCCGAACCCCACCCTTACCTGTGGATTGACGGGAACTCGGAAATTCGATCGGAATAACGGAACTCTCGGACGGCAACGATCCCTCCTAGCACCTTTGTTTCCAACTTTCTTCCTTCCTCTCTTTCTGGTTTTTCTCTCCACGGCTAGGGTTTTCTTTTTGTTTTGCAATCCATATCTTTTTCCTTATTTTACTAGGTTACTCAATATATATAGTAGCTTCTAATAAAATTGTTTTATTAAATAATTCTCCCCAAAAATACTAATTCTCTCTTATAATTAATATACTACATTTAATTTATTAATTCCAAATAATAGGATAATTCTAGTATTATTTTTATTCTAACTATTAGCCTTATATTTCTCCTTTTATATCTCTTATTTATTTAAACCTAATTCCTTCTCTTATTTATTTAAACCTAATTCCTTCTCTTATAATTAAATCCAACTAATAATATTATTATTATAATAATAAAATAGTAATAATAATAATATTTCTATTATTTCTACTTAACTTAATTTTCACACCTCTTTTCTATATTTCTAACACCAATAAATAACTCTATTAATTCCACACTTATTTCTAATATTATTTTCAATAATATTCTACCACAAAATTAATTCATCACTAATTATTCTAGTTACTTAATCTCTACTCATAATAAGAATTCTCCGACTAAACTGATTATTTCACTTAAATAAACTAGTTCAATAAATAAATACTATTATTCTTAATATTAATCCTCCAATTAAACCAACCAAATAATCCGGCTTAAACTTAATAATCCAAATATGTCTCTTAAATAATGCCAATAAATCCAATTACTCTGATTAATTCTCAAACTTCGTCTAATTCCAATAATTAAATCTTTTAATAATTTAATTAACTAATTAATTAAATTCGGGGCGTTACATACGACAACTCAGGAACAGCCGCCCCAGATGGCATCTGAAGCCCATCCCTGTGCCTCTTATACTCAAATAACCCCTACAGAGTCTAGCGTACAGCTCATTCTCCAGCATCAGTCCCTCCCCGGATGGCATCCTAAGCCCATTTCCTATGTTACACTCTTATTCAAACGATGTTCACGAGTCTAGCGTACGACTTTCTATCCAACTCAACTTCTCCAAATGGCATCTATAAGCCCATTCTGGCACATCATCAACCAATAACGAGTGCAAATTTTCAGGTGTACTCGAGTGTTCAACCATCTTCTACTTTCAGGTCACGAAAGGCAAGCATGCCAATCTAACCCTTCCAACACAAGAAGATTGAACAGGGGCAACTGTTATACCCCAAAATTTGCCCTCCCACTTCTCAAGACATTTCACATGTCCATACTCAAGGATTTCACAAGGGTTGACCAGACAAACTCTCTCCTAAGCAATTAACCCAAACTAGGGTTTTTCCATTCTCAAGTCAAGATGGACATCCAACATTTCAAGTAGTTATCATACCTCATTATATGCTTCAGAGAATCTCCACGTCAAGTTTCAAGCCTTACAAGTCAAGTTTGCTCAGATGATTAAAAATCAGCTGTATTGGACAAAAAGTAAATTGTGGTCAACATACAGTCAAACTTCATAATTTTTTGTCAACACCAATATTTTGAGGTAATACTCATCATTTGATCAAGGGTTGATCATGATTTCTCAAGAAAAGTCAAGATTTGATCAAAAGTCAAAGTTTCTAAATTAGGGCTTTTTAGACAAAAGTCAACAGAACTTTGACCAAGCATAAATTTCACATACTTTATCAGAAATTTTTCCACCACAGCTCATTTTGAAGAGAATTCAATTCTCTACAACTTCATGTCTCACAAGCTTGGGCAGAAAATGCTTCATTTAGAAGTTATGGATCAAGACATTATAGGTCCTTCTAGAAAAGTCAACAAAAGTCATCTTTCTGAAAGAAGTGTCCATGAGCATGGAAACTTCAATGAAGATGAAACCAAAAGGGCTGTTTAGAATACATCTTGAGCTTTCTAAAAAGTCCAAGAACACCCAAAAATGTTAAAAATTGAGCAAGATATAAATTGTGCAAGTTGAGCATTTTTGAGGAGGTGCATAAAGAGAAATACACTGCAAAAGCCAAAAATTTCCAAATGGGCCTAAGATCTTATGATTTTAACTTGATCATGAGATTATCCATGACTATTATGCCGCATGCCACGCCCTCTACCTCATTTATTTATTTAGTTTTAAATTTAATAGCTTAAATTCAAATTTAATTAAATAAAATGCAAAAATCAAAGATAAGGCAAGATGGGCTAGATATTTACATGGCTTGAGGTCCAAGATAGCTCATTGCAAGCTGTCAATTTCGTTCAAGAAGATTGAGGGAAGATTGAACATATTTGGAAATAATTTATGAAATTTTTCAAATCAAATATTCTCCATTTATGGAGAATATTTTCTCTCAATGTCTTAACCTAATTCCATCCATCTATAAATACATGGATTTCTTACAAGTTCAAAAGACTTTTGTGGGAGACATCTCTTACACGGATTGCCAGCCTAACACAAACCCTAGAATTTTCTCAAAATTCTCTCAAAGTTGGCAAATTCATATCCTACTTTCCAGCCACTTTCAATCACTTTTGAGCATTCCATTGTGATCCTGAGGTAAGTTTGAGTAAGTATACATCATCATACATGATCATAACACGTTGAAACATGCCATATGAGTTGCTCCAATTTGCATTTTTTCTTGAAATCGTGTTTTACGTTTGAGCATTTTTTGCTTTCAACTAATGCTTTTAATGTGTTCATGGCATGATATAGAACAGGTCTGGGCAATCGTTTGAGGTTTTCCATGGCTTAATCACTAGTCGCCATTGTTAGGGCAGAAATTGGAAGAACTTTGTATCTGTAGTTCTAGGCCTATTCAAAACAAACTAACACCACCATTAGATTCGTAGCATCCTGTTTATTGGATCTGGATTATTTTGGATTGCGTTTTCATTGATTTTTCAGGTTTTTAGTATTGGAGCCAACCGGAGAAGACGACAGGAGCATCGCTCCGGTGCTTCTGACTCAGAGACTTCTAACCCTTACTTATTTATGGGTCCAGAAGAATGAATGGATGTATCACCGCCCCAGCGATTCACCTTGCACGCACTATGTCATTCTCTCTATCAGGTCGTGGGTTCAAACCCCATCTTTTGCAAATATTTTCCTTTTTGGCCTTGCAGGTTCCAGGATTGCCAGAAATCACGCCCCAGAAACTCTAGTTTCTGGCTCCCTCCTAGCCAGAAGTGTCCACTTCTGGACGCCACAAGCATCAGAAGCTCCAGCTTCTGAGCCTCCAGCAGCAAAACATGCCCAGAAGCTCCAGCTTCTGGACTCCAGAACAAGACGCCACGCCCAGAAATGCCTATTTCTGGAATCATCTCCAGTGGAAAGCCCCAGAAATTCCAATTTCTGGGCACCTCCAGCGCAGAAACCCCAGAAGTTCCAACTTCTGGGTACCTCCAGCCAGAAATCTCCCAGAAACTCCAGCTTCTGGGATGGTTTCCTCCAGAAGCACTTCTGCATTATTTTTTTAATCTTTTTCCATATTTTATTATTTTTGCTAATTTGATAATTAACTAAAATTAATAAATTAGGTTAAATAATTAGGATTAATTAGACAACTTCCACTAATTTTTTATCTCATTTAAACTAATTAATTTAGGGATAGAATTAACTAATATTTTCTCTAAAATTAATTAAAATTAATTAGACTTAGGATTATTCTCCACAAAAAAAATCCAAAAAATGCTAGGATTAGTTTTCTATTCAGTCTTTTTATTTTCTTGCATTTTTTTCCAATATTATGTAACTGCTCATGGGATGTAATAGCTTAATTAGGATTTACTTTCCGCACTCCTATATTATGTAACTGCCCCAAAGCCATGTAATAGCGTAGGATTTACTTTCCGCACTTTACTTTCAATAATTTACTTTCCGCACCCATATAAACTGCTAGTAACTAGGCGTGTATGGAAAGATAAAAACGAACGTAGATCACTTCTAAATTCAAGATAAATTATCTGAATTCAACACACTCTTTTCACACATGCACCCCCTAGAGTATTCTCTCTCGTTGCCTTTCGAATAAATGGTCAAGTCCCTCGAACATAGAGGTATCCTAGCACTGTTTCCTACAAACATATCATCATAGTCCCTTCGATACAAAGATCATATTCCCTCGATGTTCCCTATGAATACATGTTCTCGTCCCTCGATTGTTGCCTACGAAAAAGTGATGATCGTCCCTTCGAATGTGCTAGGATAATTCTACAAGTTTCCTTCTATGACCATCCGATGTCCCTTCGAATGTCCCTTTACATCTAACGAATAGGGTTAGCTACTAACTAATGGTATGGATAGCGCTATTCTAAAGGAAAGTAAAATAACACGGAAACGACCGTTCTGAGTAGGTAATAGACTCTTAATTGCTTGCTCTATCAAAATGCTTTTCACACCTCTCACTTTCTAAAAAACATTTCCAAACACTTCGTATACATTCCAGCATGAATGATTACGAAGTCAAAGTGAAATGCCTTTTCAAAATCTTTTTCAAACACACAGAAAGCAAATTTCAAGATGAGCTAAAGCAACTAAGAGCCCGTAGATAACTACGGATGAAAAGGGTGCTAATACCTTCCCTTTTCATAACCAACTCTCTTACTCAGAATCTAACGAAGGTCTTTTCCTGTTCTTTTCACCTTCCCTTAATTGGATAAAAGAAAAGTCAGTGCGACTCTTGCTATCCGCAACATTTGCGATCAAACGCAAAACAATCCAAAGTCAGTTCTCCCACCGTATTACACAGAGCAAGAAATACCCAACTTAGTGACACATGGAACCAGAGTTTGTAATTTAACTGCTATTGACATCCCCACTTGCATTCACGTGTCTAAGTAATTAACTTTTGCTTGTTTAAATTTTCAAATAATGATCCTTTCACTCTACCCAAGGTGAAAGTGATGTTGTATGGGAAAAATTTGTTTGTTTTGAAATTTAAGATCATTAATAAAAGTTTGATTTTCATTCCAAATTATGTCTTTTATTTTCTGCTTTTTCTTGAAAAAATGGTAATCAGAAAAAACCTTTCACAAAAAAATAATAATTGAATTGAATCTGCAAAATCACTTGTCACATGTCTCAGTTTCTAAAATTGATCATAAACATATGTGCAGATTAATTCATAAAACCGTTGAAAACAATGACCCTGTGTCCTCTTCCAACTTTGAACATCCTGTATATGTATCCGAAGAAGAGGAATTTGATGAGATCCTTGAAGAGGTTTCTCGGTTGCTTGAGCGCGAGGAAAACACCATTCGTCGTACAAAGAGCCGTTGGAAGTCATTAACTTGGGTTTTAAGGAAGATGTGAAAAAAGTCAAGATTGGAGCATTGCTACATCCTGAGGTGAAGATTCGTTTGATTGAAATGCTGAAAGAATATGTGGGTATCTTTGCTTTGTCGTATCAAGATATGTCAGGGTTAGATACTGATATTGTGGAGCATCATTTACTATTAAAGCCTGAGTGCCGGCCAATCAAGCAGAAGTTAAGAAGAACTCATCTTGATATGGCGATAAAGATTAAGGAGGAAGTTTTAAAGCACATTGACACGGGTTTCCTTGTGACATCATTCTATCCTCAGTGGATTGCCAATATTGTTCCAGTACCAAAGAAAGATGGAAAAGTCCACATGTGTGTTGATTACCGAGATTTGAACAAGGCTAGTCCGAAAGATGATTTTCCTTTGCCACACATTGATATGTTGGTGGACAGTATTGCAAAATGCAAAGTGTTCTCGTTTATGGATGGATTTTCCTGATACAATCAAATTAAGATGGCTCCTGAGGACATGGAAAAAACAATGTTTATCACACCCTGGGGAACATTCTGTTACAGAGTGATGTCGTTCGGGTTGAAGAACGTTGGTGCAACGTACCAGAGGGCCATGACGACCATATTCCATGATATGATGCATAAAGAAATTGAAGTATATGTTGATAATATTATTGCCAAGTCCCAAACTAAGGAATATCATTTGGAAGATTTGTTGAAACCATTTCAGCGTTTGAGGAAGTATCACCTCCGTTTGAATCCTAATAAATGTACATTTGGTGCCCAATCTGGAAAACTGTTGGGTTTCGTTGTCAACCAAAAAGGAATTGAAGTTGATCCTGATAAAGTTAGGGAAATTTACGAGATTTCGGCACCAAGAATTGAAAAGAAAGTCAGAGGTTTCCTCGGACGTTTGAATTACATTTCCAGATTCATTTCCCATATGACTGCAACTTGTGAACCAATCTTCAAGTTTTTGAGGAAAGATCAAGGTTGTGTATGGACAGATGATTCCCAAAGGGCATTTGAAAGTATCAAAGAGTATTTGCTTGAGCCTCCTATCTTGCTCCCTCCTGTTGAAGGAAGACCATTGGTTCTATATCTAACTGTGTTGGAAAGCTCCATGGGTTGTATTTTGGGACATCAGATGAAACAGGAAAGAAAGAATATGTCATTTATTACTTGAGCAAGAAGTTCACCGACTGTGAATCCCAGTATTCTATGTTGGAAAAGACTTGTTGTGCTTTAGCCTGGGCTGCGAAGCGTCTGCGACAATATATGTTGAATCATACTACTTGGTTGATCTCTCGAATGGATCTGATCAAGTACATCTTTGAAAAGCCTTCTCTTACGGGAAGAATTGCTCGTTGGCAGATGGTGTTATCTGAATATGATATTTAATACCGCACCCAGAAGGCTAATAAAAGCAGTGTACTTGAAGAATACCTAGATCATCATCCGGTTGACGATAATGATTCTGTTGGATTTGATTTTCTTGATGAAGATGTGATGTATTTAAAAATGAAAGATTGTGCTGAACCTTTACCTGAAGAAGGTACAGATCCAGAATCCCGATGAGGAATGGTGTTTGATGGAGCTTTGAATGCTTGTGGAAAAGGAATCGGTGTTATGATCATCACTCCTCAAGGAGCTCACATTCCTTTCACAGCAAGATTGATGTTTGATTGTACAAATAACATGGCGGAATATGAAGCTTGTACCATGGGTCTTGAAGAAGCCATTGACCTCAGAATCAAAATTCTTGATGTGTAGAGTGATTCAGCTTTAGTGATAAATCAGATTAAAGGAGATTGGGAGACTCGTCACCCTGGCTTAATCCCTTACAAAGATTATACAAGAAGGTTGTTGACTTTCTTCAATAAAGTAGAGCTTCACCATATTCCTCGAGAAGAAAATCAGATGGCAAATGTCTTGGCAAATTTTCCTTCTATGTACAAAGTGAACCAGTGGAATGATGTACCTCAGATCACCATTGAGCGCCTTGAGAGACCAGCTTATATATTCTCGATAGAGGTGGCAAAGGATGATAAACCCTCGTATCATGACATTAAGCACTACCTGATGACTCGAGATTATCTCGTTGATGCGACAAGCAAAGATAGGAAGACCTTGAGGAGATTGGATGGTAGTTTCTTTCTCAATGAAGGTGTGTTATACAAAAGAAATTATGACATGATCTTGATCAAATGCGTGGATAGACACGAAGCAGACATGTTGATGCATGAGATTCATGAGGGTTCTTTTGGTACCCATGCCAATGGACACTCATGGCTAAGAAGATTCTAAGGGCAAGATACTATTGGTTGACAATGGAATCCGATTGTTACAAATTTGAAGAACTTCCATAAGTGTCGATTTATCGACAAAATTCATGTGCCTCTTACACTTCTCAATGTTATTTCTTACCCATGGCCTTTTCTCTATGTGGGTATTGACATGATTGGGATGATTGAACCAAAGGATTCTAATGGACATCGTTTCATCTTGGTAGCAATTGATTACTTCACCAAATGGGTTGAAGCCATGCCAATGTTACCAAGCAAGTGGTGGTCCGATTCATCAAGAACAATCTCATATGTCGGTATGGTGTGCCTAGCAGATCATCACTAACAACAACTCAAATTTGAATAATAAAATGATGGCGGAACTTTGTGAAGAATTCATTGTTTTTCATCACAACTCTTCTCCTTACAGACCTAAGATGAATGGGGCAGTTGAAGCTGCAAACAAGAATATCAAGAAGATCATCTAGAAGATGGTCGTCACCTACAAAGACTGGCATCAAATTCTGCCATTTTCTTTACATGGATATCACACTTTAGTACGCACTTCAACAGGGGCGACCCCTTTCTCTTTGGTTTATGGGATGGAAGCAGTACTCCCCGTTGAAGTTGGGATTCCATCTTTGTGTGTGATAATGGAAGCTAAATTATCTGATGCTGAATGGGTTCAAAATCGGTTTGACCAGTTGAATTTGATTGAAGAGAAGAGAATGATTGCTTTATGTCATGGTCAGTTATACCATAAAAGAATGAAGAAAGTCTTTGATAAAAAGGTCAGACCTCGTGTATTCAGAGAAGGCGACCTCGTGCTTAGAAAGATCATTTCTTTAAACTTTGATTCCAGAGGCAAGTGGACTCCCAATTATGAAGGCCCATATGTTGTCAACAAAGCCTTCTTTGGCGGTGCATTAATTCTTGAAACTATGGATGCCGAGGAGTTCCCACGTCCTCTGAATGCTGATGTAGTCAAGAAATACTTCGCCTAAATAAATAAAAGAACCGCTCGCTAAGTTTAAAACCTGAAAGAGCGACTTAGGAAAAAAAGAGTGTCTCGGTAGACTGAAAACCCGAAGGGACGGTCTAGGAAAAAATTAGAGACATAAACAGAATAAATCTCTCGGTAGGCTGAAAACCCACAAAGGGCAGTCTAGGAAAAAGTTGGGAACTTATATGGCAAGTAACTACATCAGACAAGACTTGATCATAGAAGCAACAATCTACATGGATTATCTTCATACCTCAACTGAAGACTACAATACAGGAGTTCAAAGTTGTTATGGAAAATAGTGTTCATTTCTCTTCGATGTACCTTTTCCATGTATTTACCATTTTTCAAAACTTTGTAATCATCTATGGAGTCATGCTATTGGCAGACTATCATTCTATCAATAAAATTTGAGGCTTTATCCAATTCCTTGGAAATCTTATTTTTATTCAATTTATAAAAATATTCTTTTATTATTGAAAATGACTTTCAAAACAAACATATTTGTTAGAACATACTTGCGAAAATTTTGCAATTTAAGTGTGTTTACTTCAGATGTGAAGCAAAGGGATAAGATGGAACTATCCTAATAACAAACAAGATTGATAATGTTAAAGTTGGTACCATCATGACCTCTATAACATTTTTCGTTCGAATATGAGATATAAGTGCAAAGCGGATTGTTCCCACAGAATATCCCATTTTCCCCATAAGAGTTGGTAAGAGTAGCGCTCTTATGAGACATGGTGACACCTCATGGGATGCTTCCATCAGAAGGAACCTAGGTATTTTTATGATATGCCTGCAGCTTCTTTTGAAATTTGATGCGATAAAGAGCTACCCTTCGATTGATGGTGTATGAAGACTTTATTTTGGTCGAGTGTTGTCCATGCATTAGTCAACCTTCCATGTTAATTCTCAATAAAATGACCATATGCATCTCACGTACATTCATTCATACGCTATGCATAGCTAAACTTCATTCGCATATGTTGATAATCAGAGTATGTTTCATCTTTCCAATAGAATGTCAGCTTTAAGCAGAAAAAGTTCATCTTTCCGCTTTCTCCACTGAATTACCCCTCGAAGAAGAATAGAGTCTCGACACTCTTTGTAAGCCTCTGTGATTGTTCAAATCACCCATCCCTAGCTTGATTGTGGTTTGAACTATGGTCTCCAAGCGAAATTATTACCTTATTCTTCTTAGACTATGTGTTCTAATTGGAAAGCACAGTTATGTCAGGAAGATCTCATCTCTCCAACAAAGGTGAATCCAAGAGAATTCACCTGCATTCTCCAGCAATATTGTTACAATCTTTTCCTAACAGCAGGTGATAGTCTCTTCCTGCAAGCGGTTGGTTTTCCCCAGCAAGTCTGTTAATTCCAATTTGGCCTCTTTTCGGAAACCCAACGAGTAATATCTCTATATGGATTAAATGTATTTCTCTAGCAAGTTGAAGACTTGTTATGGAAACCTCCGATAAGTGATCTATAAGCTCATTATTGGTTGATTCCCGTAGCTGTGTGCAGCAAGATTTGTTGTTCCGATGAATGGAAACCTTGTCCTTATAGAAGGTAGTTTATCAAAGATTTATTGTCCCAATGAATGCCAACCTTGTCTTTATGGAAGGTAGTTTATCGAATATTTATTGTCCCGATGAATGGTAACCTTGTCTTTATGGAAGGTAGTTTATCGAAGATTTATTGTTCCGATGAATGACAACCTTGTCTTTATGGAAGGTAGTTTATCGAAGATTTGTTGTTCCGATGAATGGAAAACTTCTCTATATGGAAGGTAATTTATCGAAGATTTGTTGTTCCGATGAATGGCAACCTTGTCTTTATGGAAGGTAGTTTATCAAAGATTTGTTGTTCTGATGAATGGAAACCTTGTCTTTATGGAAGGTAGTTTATCGAAGATTTGTTGCTCCGATGAATGGTAACCTTGTCTTTATGGAAGGTAGTTTATCGAAGATTTATTATTATGATGAATGGCAACCTTATCTTTATGGAAGGTAGTTTATCGAAGATTTGTTGTTCCAATGGATGGCAATCTCGTCATTATGGGAGATAGTTCATCGTTGATTTGTTGAATACTCCAATTGGCGGAATTTTAGCTCACTGATTGTATGATTGTGTCATACCCCAAAATTTTCCCTCCATCTATTCAAGAAATTTCATACATTTATACTCAAGGATTCCTCAAGAGTTGATCAGACAAACTCTCCCCTAGACAATCAACCCAAACTAGGGTTTGGTATCTCTCAAGTCAAGATGGATTTCCAACATCTCCAATGGTCTTCATGCCTCCTCATATGCTTCAAAGATTCTCCATGTCAAATTTCAAGCCTCACAAGTCAAGTTTCCTCAGGCAATTGCTCGATGGTTGAAAATCGGTGTATTGGACAAAAAGTCAATGTGGTCAACATACCAAAACTTCGATTTTTGGTCAACATCCTCATTTTGAAGTTACATTCATCATTTGATCAAGGGTTGATCATGATTTATCAAGAAAACTCAAGATTTGCTCAAAAGTCAAACTTTCTAAATTAGGGTTTCTAGGTGAAAAGTCAATCGAACTTTGACCGATCATAACTTTCTCATACTTTCTCGAAATTTTCCACCAAAGCTCATTTTGAAGGAAATTCAATTCTCTACAACTTCATGCCTCACAAGAATGTCCAAAAAATGCTTCATTTGAGAGGTATAGCTCAAAACATTACAGGTCATTTTCAAAGTCAACAAAAAGTCAACTTTTTGATTTGAAGATATATTGAGCATGGTAACTCCAATTGATATGAGACTAAAGACATTGTTTAGAGGACTCTTAGAGCTTTCCAAAAAGTCCAAGAACACTCAAAAATGTGGAAAATTGAGCAAGTTACACCATCCACAAGTTGGGCAATTTTGAAAGAATGCACAAAGAGAGATACTTCAAAAATCAAATCTTTTGCAAATGGGCCTACTTTTCTTCATCCAAACTTATTCCTCATGCAAGTAGGAATGTCCAAGCCCAATGCCACGATTTTCTATTTTATTTTCCTATTTAATTTGGAATTTATTCATTTAAATACAAATTAATTTGAAAATAAAGTATAAAATCAAAATTAATTGAAAGATTGATTTTATTGCTTGCTTGTGATCCAATTAACCCATAAATGCCGCAATTTCAAATTGAATCAAATATGGGAAGATTAGATTGAAATTGGACCAAAGTTTGAAAATTTGATTTCATGAAAAATCAAAATTGATTTTCATTGATTATTGATCAAATCTTTCCAAAACAATGCCAAATCCATCCAAAGATATACTTGATGCATCTCAATTGCAAGAGGACGAAAAAATTGCCTTGGAAACCCTATTCTCAAAGTGAAAAATCGTGACCTACAAGCAACTAGCAATCCTAGTTCTAGCCATCCACGATTTTGAGGATTCCATTGCATTCCTTGAGGTCTTTAGAGTCGATCCAGACTCTTATATCACTCAAAACCATCCAGAATCAAGGAATCACGAATCGGTTTGTTCATACTTTTTTCAAAATCGTGTTTCATTATTCATGCATTATTAACAAGTTTTGATGTTTGTTTCATGCTTAGAACAAAGTTTGCAAGATCCAAGGTGTTAATTGCATTTCCATGGCCTGAAACGTAATATGCCATAACTAGGGTTCTTGAGCTCGATTTAGGGCTTGGCTTATTAGGAAAAATTGGACCACGAGACTAGTACCAATGCATTCGGAATGACGCCCTGAATCGAACCATGGCTTTAGAATTAATTTATATTATGTGTGCTTGATTTTTGAATTAGCGTTTGTAGCGCCGAACAATGGCCGACCGAGTTTTTAAAATTCAAAACGAGGAAGACGGCTTGGCGCGATCCGGAGCATCGGGACGACGCGTGTTTGTGATCCGCTCGCCCGCCCAAACAAGGATGCGTGCTAGCTCGGATGGCAAAGGCAAGGATTCAAAGTCAACACAAGGTCTCCGTTCGAATCCGCAAGACCAATGTTCTTTTCCTTTTACAAAACTCAATTATTTTCATATTTTCATTATTTTTAATATTTCTATTCAATTTTAATTTCTTTTCATATTTTTATTCTGCATTAAAAATTACCAAAAACATTTTTTCTTTTACATTATTTTCATAAAATGTTTATTTAATTTAATAAATTTAAAAATATAATTTTGCATGCATATTTATTTTATTTATATTTTTGCATTTAATTCACTTTTAATTGCATTTTAATTATTAAATCTTTTCCAAAAAATCCCAAAAAATTATTTTAATATATTAATCTTATTTCCAGCATGTAGTAATTTTCTCATATTAAAATTTGCATTTTTCTAACAATTTTTCTCTTGTTCGATTCATATTGCATTTTTCGATTTCTTCTTTTTTGTGTGTTGATCCGATTGATTTTTTTCTTTATCACTTTATCATTCTATTTTTCCAATAATGTAATTGCTCATGGGTTGTAATAGTTTTAATTAGGATTTTATTTTCCGCAAGTTTAAATTATGTATCTGCCCCAAAGCCTTGTAATAGCGTAGGATTTATCTTTCCGCCTTTACATTCCGCATTTTACTTTCCGCACCCTATAAATTGTTAGTAACTAGGCGTGTATGGCAAGATAATAATGAACATAGCCCACTAATTTTCAAGATAACATATTCTGAAATCAACACACTTCTTTCACACACGCACCCCTTAGGGTAATTCTCTCTCGATGCCTTTCGATTTCAAATGGTCATGCCCCTCGAACGTAGAGGTATCCTAGCACCGTTGCCTTCCAACAAATCATCATAGTCCCTTCGATACAAAGATCATAAGACCCACGATGTCGCCTCCGAATACATGATCTTGACCCTCGATTGTCGCCTACGAAAAATGATGATAGTCCCTTCGAATGTGCTAGGATACTTCCTACAAGTTGCCTTCTATGACCATCCGATGTCCCTTCGAATGTCCCGCTTACGTCCAACGAATGGAGCTACCTACTAACTAATGGTATGGCTAGCGCTATTCTAAAGGAATGTAGAAGTACAACAAAACGACCAATTACGTGGGTAAATAAGTCTTTTAGTTGCTCGCTCTATCAAATGCTTTTCACACCACACACTTTTTTTTCAAAGTTCAATTATTTTCAAAAAAACAAAACATTTCCGAACACTTTGTATACACTCCTACATGAGTCATTACAAAGTCAAAGCGAAATGCCTTTTCTAAAACATTTTGTCAAACACACATAAAGCAATTTTTTTAAAGTTATCTAGAGCAACTAAGAGCCCGTAGAAAACTACGGATGGAAAGGGGTGCTAATACCTTCCCTTTTCATAACCATTCTCCCGAACTCAGAATCTAACGAAGGTCTTTTTCTGTTACTTTTACCTTCCCTTAATTGGATAAAAATAAAAGTCGGTGGCGACTCTTGCTATCCGCACATTTGGATACAAAAAATGCTACAAAGTCAGTTCACCGTATCACAGAATTGGCGACTCTGCTGGGGACTACCCTTAAAAGAGAGAATTGCCTTAGGGATTCCTAGATAACCTTTATTGCTTTTTGTTTGACTTGTATGCTTTATCTTTAAGGGTTGCTTAGGTATTATATTGTTGGGGGATCCTACACCCGGATCCGGGTTTCCTTTTAGGTAAGTAGCATTAGATCATTGCGACCGTTAGACGTATAACTACGCGGTCAACATGATGGCTACGTTAGCGTGACACTTTGGTTGTCCCGATACTCTTCATTCCCAAGTTGAAGATAGTATTTGGCTTCTGCGTGGTGTCATCAAGCGCTAACTAAACTTTTAGAACCTTAATTGACCCATCTTGGCCATTAGAAGGTAGTGAGATGGCGGCTTTGGTGTAGACCGAGGTTGGTTGATACTCGATGCTACGCTCATTGAGATTAGACTTTGGGACATTTTCGATCGACCACTTGGCGTCGTATTGAAATAAGCGCCACGAGAAAGATCTATGATATGAGATTCCTAGAACCCTTACTATTATAGGACAGATGAACCAACTCAAACTTTTGGTAGGGTAATCACCTATACCTCATGCAAGCCTTAAACCTAGGCTCATTGTGTGAATTGTTTGTGTGTGCTAAACATGACATCATGACATCATTCACATTGCATATCATTTCTAACTATTTCAAGGACCTAGGATTTATCTTTGCTCTGCTTTGTAGGGATTATGGCTTCTAGAAAGACTATCCGAATCAACTTCATGGGTATCCCTTCTCACTCAAAGAATTGGTTTCGAGATTCCCGATCATGCTCAATTCATCAAAAGACATGGTTATCTACTTGATTTGGTTATCTCCTTTTGAAGAAGATATGATGCATGTCCTATTCCAGCTTTTGATCCAAACACCATTGCTTTACATTTCAGATTATCGTTGGTTCCTACCTTGAAGAGTTCTCTAAGCTACTTGGGGTACCTATTCTCGACCAAATGCCATTCATCGGTTTGAAAAGGTTCCTAAGTACGAAGACATTGCATCCGCTTACATCTTAAGCGCCGACATTGAAGCCAATTGGGAAACTAGAAGTGGAGTTAAGGGTTTACTTTCCAAGTTCTTAATCAAGAAAGACCGAGAATTCCTCAAAGTTATGAGTTTCCATGCATTTGAAAACATTGTGGCCTTGCTAATTTATGGTTTGGTTCTATTTCCTAACTCGGATCAATTCATAGATGTCAATGCCATCAAATTATTTCTTACCCGCAATCTTGTGCCTACTTTACTTGGAGACATCCTACATTCTCTCCACACCCGCACTACTAAGCGACAAGGAACTCTCATGTGTTGTGTCCCGTTACTTTCAAGGTGGTTTATTTCGCACCTTCCTCCATCAGTTTTGAAGAATGAACAAAGGTTGAGATGGTCTCAAAGATTAATGTCACTCTCTCATTCAGATATCCGTTGGAATCTTTTCTCTCAAAAGGACTTCACATTCATTGAGCATTGTGGAGAGTTCCCTAATGTACCGCTACTTGGTATAAGGGGAGGTATTACTTACAACCCTTCTCTAGCTCTACGTCAGTTTGGTTTTGCCCGAAGAGATGGTCCACATGATATGCTTCTCCAAGATGTTGTGTTCGATTACAACCACGATCTCCAGAATTACCGACGAAGGTTTATACATGCTTGGGGCATGGTGAAGAAGACTGATACCAAGACTTTGGGGCACCCGAACTCCATTCCTTGGGAACCTTACCTCAAATGGGTGCGAGCTCGAGCTCAAAACCTCATGATGCCATTCACGCTGTTCTACCAAGAATTATGGAACTGTTGCTATAGGTGACGACCTATATCGCTTCTCCATCCCGACATGCCTACCGATTTTGAAGACTTGAAGAGATCCTGGATTCAGCTTAAAGAAGAAAGGGATACCTTTGAAGCTCAATGCTATGCAAGTGAGAAGAAAGTTCTAGAGTTGACCAAGCTACTTCACGAGGAGCGAAATATCAACGCTACATCGGCACCAAGAGGAAGCGCCATGGAGACTTAGAGCTTTAGGATGTTTATGTTTTCTTTATTGTTTGAATTATATCTTGTACTTAAAAAGAAAAAGAATAATAAAAGAAGTACTAATAAATGTTTGCTCATTGCTTGTTTAACAAATTTAAATCTCTTAGGTCCTTGAAAACATTGCATTGCATTCGATAAACATCGCATAGCATAGCATAACATTGCATCACGTACATTGGAGATTGGTTTTCTCATTTGCTCGCTATTTATTTTAGCGTAAATGGCTCTTGAACAGATCAAAGATCTCCAGCTCGTAATGCCTCGGCCAAGAGATGTTCACCAACTTGGTCCAAGGCCAAGAAGATCCAAGAAGCTCATCAACAAGAAGAAGAAGGTTGTTGGTCTCCTCAACATGGGTAGACAATTCAAAGGGTCCAAAAGTGGTCACGGATTGAGCTCTCAAGGAAGTGTCCATACCGAGGGGAGTACCAAGGTGATGAAGGTGATCAGTGAGCCAAAGAAAGGAGGAGAGGACCACTCGATTATAGCCAACACTGATGAAGATGACAAGTACAAACAACTCAAGACCGTCTGAATGTGGAAAACTCAAGATGTTCGGATGAATTTTGATGATCCGAGTCTTGTTCTCGTGTTGTGATTCCTCCCAAGTTCAAAGTTCCAACTTTTGCCAAGTATGATGGCATGTCTTGCCCTAAGTCGCATTTGAAGTCCTATGTCCGTAAGATCAATCCCCACACCGATGATGAAAGTTGTGGATGCACTATTTTCAAGAGAGTTTGTCCTAACCATTGGAATGGTATTATCACTAGAGAATGACCGTATCCGTATTGGAGTGACTTAGCGATGCCTTCTACGCATGATGAGTACAATGAATTGACACCCACTCGCATGCAATTACAAAGCATGTCTATGGGTCGTGATGAGAAGTTCAAGGAGTATGCTCGAAATGGAGAGATTTAGCAGTGAGTTCAACCACCCTTGTCCAATAGGGAGTTGGTTGATATGTTCATGGGGACACCGACAGCCCATTCTTCAATCATCGATTGGAAACTCTTCACCGGTTCACCGAAATGATATTGACAAAGCAGCGATTGAAGTCGGTATCAAGAGTGGAAGATTCATGTAGAGTCATCTTCAAACGAAGAAATCTTTTGGTGCTAAGAAAGAAGCTAATGTTGTGTATGGTCGAAAAGTCGAGCCAAGACCGACCGTGCTCAATCTGTGGGCGCAGTGATCTCCAATCCTACATCAAGACAACCTCGCGAGACAACGCGAGCCGTAACGCCAAGACAGCACGAAGATCAACATGCCTTTGTCGCAAGCCTTGCAACACATGTTGAACGCAGAGTCGATTACCTTGAGGATCCTCCTCGAATGTCAACACCTCCTCTCCGTACAATCCTAATGCTAAGTGTGCTTACCATTCCAATAGCCCGTGGCACAACATCGACAATTGTTGGGCTCAAGAACAAGATTCAAGATATGATCAAGCTAAGCAGATTGAGTTTGATCCTCCGTGAGACCGAATGTGATCAATGCGCCTATGCCTAACCATGACAAGAGTTCCAATGTTGGTGGACGATACTTATGTTTTCAACATAGATGACTTGACCATTCCTCCGATGACCGTTAAGAAGAATTTGTTGCAGTCGTGTCAATCCAGATGCCCAGAGGATTGTCGTGGTGCCCGTCCGCACTGATGGTTGTGCTTTTCGAGAAGGCGTGTTCGTATGATGGACAACCGTGAGATACTATTTCAAACCACCGTGCGTAAGCCGAGGAAATGTCTGTTGAAGATTGACAATGCGAACTAAACTGCACCATCTGGTGGGATACCTTGGGGCAGCCAAGTGGAAAGTATGATTACATGGTGAAGTACACCGTCCTCGATAGCTACAAGATTCCTATTGAAGATGTTAAGGCTAATGATGGGGTGACGATTTCCCTGAAGACTATGCTGATGTTAACACAATAAGGATCTCCTCTGCTGATCCTGTGCCCAGGGTGGTGTCATACCCCAAAATTTGCCCTCCATCTACTCAAAAGATTTCATACATCTATGCTCAAGGATTCCTCAAGAGTCGATCGACAAACTCTCCTAGACAATCAACCCAAACTAGGGTTTGATATCTCTCAAGTCAAGATGGATTTCCAACATCTCCAATGGCCTTCATGCCTCCTCATATGCTTCAAAGATTCTCCATGTCAAGTTTCAAGCTTCACAAGTCAAGTTTCCTCATAATTGTTCGATGGTTGAAAATCTGTGTATTGGACAAAAACTCAACTGGTCAACATAAAGTCAAAACTTCTGATTTTTGGTCAACATCCTCATTTTGAAGTTACATTCATCATTTGATCAAGGGATGATCATGATTCATCAAGAAAACTCAAGATTTGCTCAAAAGTCAAACTTTCTAAATTAGGGTTTCTAGATGAAAAGTCAACTGAACTTTGACTGGTCATAACTTTCTCATACTTTCTCAGAAATTTTTCCACCACCTCTTGTTTTGAAGGAAATTCAATTCTCTACAACTTCATGTCTCACAAGAATGTCCAAAAAATGCTTCATTTGAGAGGTATAGCTCAAAACATTATAGGTCATTTTCAAAGTCAACAAAAAGTCAACTTTTTGTTTTGAAGATATTTTGAGCATGATAACTCCAATTGAGATGATACCAAAGACATTTGTTAGAGGACTCTTAGAGATTTCCAAAAAGTCCAAGAACACTCAAAAATGTGGAAAATTGAGCAAGTTACACCATCTACAAGTTGGGCAATTTTGGAAGAATGCACAAAGAGAGATACTTCAAAAAATCAAATCTTTTGCAAATGGGCCTACTTTTTCTTCATCCTAACTTGTTCCTCAAGCAATTAGGAGTGTCCAAGCCCAAAGCCACGAATTTTTGATTTATTTTTCTATTTAATTTGTAATTTATTCATTTAAATGCAAATTAAATCTTAAAATAAATTATAAAATTGAAATTAATGGCAAAGATTGATTTTATTCTTTCCTTAAGGTCCAAGTAACTCACAAATGCCAGCAAATTCGAAATTGGAGCAAGAAAGGCAAGATTGGATTGAAATTGATCAAGCTTTAAAGATTTGATTTTCATGGAAATATCAAATTTGATTTCCATTGAATATTGATTGATTCTTTCCAAATTCAATCCCAAATCCATCCAAGATAAATATATGATGCATACCTATCAAGAAAAGAGGAAAAATTGCTCCACAAACCCTAACCTAAAGTCAAAATTTCGTGTCCTTGAAGCAACTAGCAATCCTAGTTCCAGCATCCACACCGATTCGAGCATTCCATCTTGTTCCTTGGGTTGTTTAGAGTCGATCCGCATTTTATATTATTCAAAACCATCAAGAATCACGAAATCCGAATCGGTTTGTTCTTGAAATTTCAAAATTCGATTTAACATTCATGCATTATTAACCTGTTTTGATTGTTTGTCTGTTTAGAATCAAGCTTGCAAGCTCGGGCAAACCAATTGATTTTATATCAATCGTGTTTCACCATAACTAGGGTTTCGAACACGATTTGGGGTTTCTTTAAACGGAAAAATTGGACCATGAGACCTATACCATTGCATCCGAATGAAGTTTCCAATCGAACCATGGCTTTAGAATGTATTTATATTGTGTGTGCTGCATTTTGATATTAGCCAGGACCTTGCGCGAACAAAGACCGACGCTAAATTCAAATATTCAAATCGGAGAAGACGATCGCTGGCCAAGGATGAGGCAATGGGAAGCAACGTGTATTCCACTCAATCCGCTTCCAAACAATTGCCTAGCTCTTGGTCACCATTGGTTTTCAAGGTTTGAAAGGGATGTCCCCAGTTCGATTCCTGGTTCAGACAATCCCTTTTTTTTCACTTTTACAAACTCTATTTTCCTATTTTCATTATTTTTTAATATTTTCATTACATTTTAATTATTTTCATGATTTTTATTCTGCATTAAAAAATCACCAAAACATTTTTCTTTTGCATTATTTTCATAAAAATGTTTATTTAATTTAATAAATAAAAAAATATAATTTTTGCATGCATATTTATTTTATTTCTATTTTTGCATTTAAATCATTATAAATTGCATTTTAATTATTAAATCTTTTCCAAAAAATCCAAAAAAAATTATTTTAACTTATTTATCTTATTTCCAGCATATATTAATTTTCTCATATTAAAAATTGCATTTTTTCTAACATTTTCTCTTATTTCAATTTCATCATATTTCCCGATTTTCTTATTCTTTCACAGGTTGCTCCGATTCGGACGTTTTTTCTTTTATCGTTTTTATTTTCCAATAATGTAACTGCTCATGGGATGTAATAGTTTAAACTAGGTTTTTATTTTCCGCAAGTTTAAATTATGTATCTGCCCCAAAGCCATGTAATAGCGTAGGTTTATTTTCCGCACCTTTACATTCCGCATTTTACTTTCCGCACCCTTATCAATTGCTAGTAACTAGGCGTGTATGGCAAGATAATAATTGGACATAGCTCACACTAATCTTCAAGATAAAATATCTGAATTCAACACACTTCTCTCACACACGCACCCCTTAGGGTAATTCTCTCTCGATGCCTTTCGGTTCAAAATGGTCATGTCCCTCGAACGTAGAGGTATTCTAGCACCGTTGCCTTCCAAACAAATCATCATAGTCCCTTCGATACAAAGATCATAAGACTCACGATGTCGCCTCCGAATACATGATCTTGACCTCGATTGTCGCCACGAAAATGATGATAGTCCCTTCGATATGTGCTAGGATACTTCCTACAAGTTGCTTTCTATGACCATCCGATGTCCCTTCGAATGTCCCGCTTATATCCAACGAATGGAGCTACCTACTAACTAATGGTATGGCTAGCGCTATTCTAAAGGAACGTAGAAGTACAAAAACGACCAATTCTGAGTGGGTAAATAAGTCTCTTAGTTGCTTGCTCTATCAAATGCTTTTCACACCACACACTTTTTTTTCAAAGTTCAAATTCTTTTCAAAACAAAACATTTCCGAACACTTTGTATACACTCCTACATGAGTCATTACAAAGTCAAAGCGAAATGCCTTTTTCAAAACATTTTTGTCAAACACACAGAAAGCAAATTTTAAAAAGTGATCTAAAGCAACTAAGAGCCCGTAGATAACTACGGATGAAAAGGGGTGCTAATACCTTCCCTTTTCATAACCATTCTCCCGAACTCAGAATCTAACGAAGGTCTTTTTCTCACTTTTACCTTCCCTTAATTGATAAAAATAAAAGTCGGTGGCGACTCTTGCTATCCGCACATTTGGATACAAAATCCTACAAAGTCGGCTCACCGTATCACGTAATCTGGCGACTACTGGGGACAATCCAAAAGAGAGAATTGCCTTAGGGATTTCTAGATCAGTTTTACTGCTTTTTGTTTGACTTGTATGCTTTATCTTTAAGGGTTGCTTGGGTATTATATTGTTGGGGATCCTACACCGGATCCGGTTTCCTTTAGGTAAGTAGCATTAGATCATCGCGACCGTTAGACGATAACTACGCGGTCAACATGATGGCTACGTTAGCGTGACACTTTGTTGTCCCGATACTCTTCATTCCCAAGTTGAAGAAAGTATTTGGCTTCGTGGTGTCATCAAGCGCTAACTAAACTTTTAGAACCTTAATTGACCCATCTTGGCCATTAGAAGGTAGTGAGATGGCGGCTTTGGTGTAGACCGAGGTTGGTTGATACCGATGCTACGCCATTGAGATCGACTTTTGGGACATTTTCGATCGACCACTTGGCCGTCAGATTGAAATAAGCGCCACGAGAAAGATCGATGATGTGAGATTCCTAGAACCCGTTACTATTATAGGACAGATGAACCAACTCAAACTTTTGGTGGGTAATCACCTATACCTCATGCAAGCCTTAAACCTAGGCTCATTGTGTGAATTGTTTGTGTGTGCTAAACATGACATCATGACATCATTCGCATTGCATATCATTTCTAACTATTTCAAGGACCTAGGGATTTATCTTTGCTCTGCTTTTGTAGGGATTATGGCTTCTAGAAAGACTATCCGAATCAACTTCATGGGTATCCCTTCTCAACTCAAAGAATTGGTTTCGAAATTCCACCATGCTCGGCTCATCAAAAGACATGGTTATCTACTTGACTTGGTTATCTCCGGTTTTGAAGAAGATATGATGCATGTCCTATTCCGCTTCTTTGATCCAAACACCATTGCTTTACATTTCCGATTATCATTGGTTCCTACCTTAGAAGAGTTCTCTAAGCTACTTGGGTACCTATTCTTGACCAAATGCCATTCACTTTAGAAAAGGTTCCTAAGTTCAAGACATGGCATCCGCCTTACATCTTAAGCGCTTGGACATTGAAGCCAATTGGGAAACTAGAAGCGGAGTTAAGGGTTTACTTTCCAAGTTCTTAATCAAGAAAGCCCGAGAATTCCTCAAAGTTATGAGTTTCCATGCATTTGAGAACATTGTTGCCTTGCTAATTTATGGTTTGGTTCTATTCCCTAACTCGGATCAATTCATAGATGTCAATGCCATCAAGTTGTTTCTTACCCGTAATCCGCGGCCTACCTTACTTGGAGACATCTTACATTCTCTCCACACTCGTACTACTAAGCGACAAGGAACTCTCATGTGTTGTATACCGTTACTTTCAAGGTGGTTTATTTCGCACCTTCCTCCATCAGTTTTGAAGAACGAACAAAGGTTGAGATGGTCTCAAAGATTGATGTCACTCTCTCATTCAGATATCCGTTGGAACCTTTTCTCTCAAAAGGATTTCACATTCATCGAAAGGCCAGGAGAATTCTAATGTACCACTACTTGGTATAAAGGGAGGTATTACTTACAACCCTTCTAGCTTTACGCCGCTTTGGTTTTTCCCAAGAGATGGTCCACATGATATGCTTCTCCAAGATATTGTGTTCGACTACAATCACGATCTCCGATTACCGACGAAGGTTTATACATGCTCGGGGCATGGTAAAGAAGACTGATACCAAGACTTTGGGGCACCCGAACTCCATTCCTTGGGAACCTTACCTCAAATGGGTGCAAGCTCGAGCTCAAAACCTCATGATGCCATTCACTGCTTTACCAAGAATTATGGAACCTGTTTCTATAGGTGACGTAACCTGTGCTGTTCTCCATCCTGACATGCCTACTGATTTTGAAGACTTGAAGAGATCCTGGATTCAGATTAAAGAAGAGAAGGATACCTTTGAAGCTCAGTGTTATGCAAGTGAGAAGAAAGTTCTAGAGTTGACCAAGCTACTTCACGAGGAGCGAAACATCAACGCTTACATCGGCACCAAGAGGAAGCGCCCATGGGAGACTTAGAGCTTTAGGATGTTTATGTTTTCTTTTATTGCTTTGAACTATCTCTTGTACTTAAAAAGAAAAAAAAAGAATAATAATGAGAAGTACTAATAAATGTTCGTTCATTGCTTGTTTAACAAATTTAAATCTCTTAGGTCCTTGAAAACATTGCATTGCATTCGCATAAACATCACATAGCATAGCATAACATTGCATCACGTACATTGAGATTGGTTTTCTCATTTGCTCGCTATTTATTTTAGCGTAAATGGCTCTTGAACAGATGTCAAAGATCTCCGTGCTCGTAATGCTGGGCCAAGAGATGTTCACCAACTTGGTCCAAGGCCAAGAAGATCCAAGAAGCTCATCAACAAGAAGAAGAAGGTTGGTCTCCTCAACATGGGTAGACGCTTCAAAGGGGGTCCTAAGGTGGTCAACGATTGAGCTCTCTCAAGGAAGTGTCCATACCGAGGGAGTACCAAGGGTGATGAAGGTGAGCACGTGAACCAAAGAAAGGAGGAGAGGATCATTCGACTATGGCCAACACTGAGGAAGATGACAAGTACAAGCAACTTGAAGACCGTCTGAATGTTGTGGAAAACCCGAAGATGTCCGGCTGAATTTTGATGATCCGAGTCTTGTTCCCGTGTTGTGATTCCTCCCAAGTTCAAAGTTCCAACTTTTGCTAAGTATGATGGCATGTCTTGCCCTAAGTGCATTTGAAGTCCTATGTTCGTAAGATCAACCCCACATCGATGATGTAAAGTCAGGATGCACTATTTTCAAGAGAGTTTGTCCGAACCCAATTGGAATGGTACTATCGCTAGAGAATGACCGTATCCGTACTTGGAGTGACTTGGTGATGCTTTCTGCATGATGAGTACAATGTTGAATTGACACCCACTCGCATGCAACTACAAAGCATGTCTATGGGTCGTGACGAGAAGTTCAAGGAGTATGCTCGAAGTGGAGAGATCTAGCAGAGTTCAACCACCCTTGTCCAATAGGAGTTGGTTGATATGTTTATGGAACACCGACAGCCCGTTCTTCAATCATCCGATTGGAAATTCTTCATCCGGATTCACCGAGTGATATTGACAAAGCAGCGATTGAAGCGGTATCAAGAGTGGAAAGATTCATGTAGAGACATCTTCAAATGTCGAAGAGATCTTTTGGTGCTAAGAAAGAAGCTAATGTTGTGTATGGTCGAAAAGCCGAGCCAAGACCGACCGCTACAACTGTGGGGCGCAGATCTCCAATCCTACATCAAGACAACCTCAACGAGACAACGCGTAGCCGTAACGCCGCCACGGAAGCTTTACGAAGATCAACATGCCTTGTCGCAAGCCTTGCAACACATGTTGAACGCAGAGTGATAACCTTGAGGGATCCTCCTCGTAATATCAACACTTCCTCTCGGTACAATCCTAATGCTAAGTGTGCTTACCATTCCAATGCCCAGCACCATTAATCGACAATTGTTGGGCTCAAGAACAAAATTCAAGATATGATCAAGCTAAGCATTGAATTTGATCCTCCGCTGAGACCGAATGTGATCAACGCCTATGCCTAACCATGACAAGAGTTCCAATGTTGTTGGTGACGATACTTATGTTTTCAACATAGATGACTTGACCATTCCTCGATGACTTAAGAAGAATTTGTTGCAAGCCGTGTCAATCCAGATGCCCAGAATTGTCGTTGGTGCCCATCCGCACCGATGGTTGTGCTTGGTTGAGAAGACGTGTTCAAGGCATGATGGATAACCGTGAGATACTATTTCGAAACCACCTGCGTGTCGTGTGAAGAAATGTCTAAGTTGAAGATCGACAATGCGAACGAAACCGCACCATCCGTGGGATACCTTGGGGCAGCCAAGTGGAAAATATGATTACATGGTGAAGTACACTGCCCCGAGAGCTACAAGATTCCTATTGAAGATGTTAAGGCGACCGGATGGGGTGACGATTTCAAGACTATGCCGATGTTAACACGATAAGAATTTCCTCCACGATCCTGTGCCTGAATGGCACCTCTCATTATCACTTCCAAGACCGGCCATATTCCTCCGACAAAGCTATCCCTTGGAACTATGGAGTCGATGTTTACTATCATGGCGCAAGCAAGATCCTCCGACCATTGAAGATCCGACCATTGAAGCTACCATTCCCGACATTGACAACATCACCGGATCAAGTAAGGTGACCGTAACCGAAGGGTATTCTCTCCGAGATCTCTCCTCCAAAGACACGCGACTCCGCATTCCAGCCTACTCAATCAATATCCCCGCTAGAGGGAAAGAACCGTGACTCATCCCGCTCAACCGTATACCAAAGGAAGTTGTCAAGACACCTCCAAACAAGAAATGGAGGAAATTCAAGATCATCAAGAAGAGTGATTACAATGTTGTGGAATGCTTAGGGCATCTGGCCCAAGATTTCCATGCTCGCTTTGCTCTTGTGCTCCGAGGCTCATGCTAATGCCTTGGTGAAGTTTCAAGAATGCTCACATACCGCAAGACACTACCACCGACCGCCTCAAGTTTGTATTGCTAGCCTGCTGCCAACAACGGCCTAGGCTTCTCCGATGTTGATTTGACTCCCGAAAGAAACACAACAAGGCCTTGCACATCTCTGTGGAATGCAAGAGCCACTGCCTCATGTTTTGGTGATACCGGTTCGCTTTGAATATCCTTCCAAGATCGCTTTTGATCGACTTGATGTCGAAGGGTTGGTTCTCGAGACCCAAAGGACATTATTGTGAGAGCTTTTGATGGTTCTAAGCGAACAAGACTTGGAGAGCTTACTCCTGTAAAATCGGTTCCCGACTTTGACTCCACTTTCTTTGTCATGGACATCCGTCCACCTTACTCTTGTCTACTGGACGCCCTGGATACATGGGCAGGCTGTTACTCTACTTTGCATCGTAAACCAAGTACCCGGTGAAAGGGAAGGTTGTCACAAGATGTGGTGAAGAGGAGTATATGGTTAGTCATCTTCACCATTCCGCTATCTCGAGATGGAGGGTGAATTCTTCGAGACTCCCAAGCTTTTGAAACAATTCCCGAGTCATGCCTGTTGACTCTCCAGCCCCGAAGATGCTAAAGTTCCGCCTAGGATGGCCTCACCGAAAGATGCTCAAGCCATCGTGAACAAGGAGGTAGTGCTATTTGGGACAACCCCCGATCTTCCTTTCAAATTTGACAAGACCGGTTTAGGCTTCACCATCAAGGGTCAAGATGATACGCCGCGAACGCGGGCCAACTTCCTTTCCGCATCGCCCGTAGTGGAATCCATGCTATAGAAGACGATGACAATGACTTCGACATCGCAAGTGGATCTTCCCAACTCCGCATAATGAGCTCAAGAATTGGAAGACCAAGACGCTATACCAATCTCCTTTAGTCGAGTAATTGCTTTTGTTTTGTTTTGCTTTTCGTATTTCTTTGTGTTTGAACAATAAACTTTGAAAGCCTAGTGCCTTACCCGGCATCATGGCTCGTTTGAGGGTTATTATCCGTCGTTTGTATTTTCATTCAATAAATTCGCTGGACTTTTGCATTCAATTGTTTGCTTTCTTTCTTTACTTTATCACCCCTTCAAAAAGCTATGTGTTCTTACACACACCCACGTGATACACCGTAATCACTCGAATCTCGTTAATAATGCATGCTAGTGCTAAATATGACTTCGATAATCCGATCTACCGTCAAGACGAAAGTGAGGAAGATTGTGAAGTGCCGGAGAACTTGCCGATCGCTACAAGAAGAAGAGCGAGTTATACAACCACACGAAGAGCAAGTTGAGGTTGTGAATTTGGGTACTGACGAAGACTGAAAAGAGATCAAGATAGGAGCAGGTCTTGAGAACAGTGTTAAAGAAAGGTTGGTTCAGATGCTACGAGACTATGTTGAGGTTTTTGCTTGGTCATACGAAGACATGCCTGGTTTAGACATTGATATTGTGGTACACCGATTGCCGACAAAAGAAGGTTTTCCCCAAAGGAAATGTAAGGTCTGTCAGACAAGGCCCCGAGATGTCGAGAAAATCAAAGCCAAGTTATGAAGCGCTCAACTGGTTTCTTAGCCACCTCTTATCCCTGGGTTGCAAATGTGGTACCCGTATCAAGAAGGATGGTAAAGTACGAATGTGTGTGGATTACGTAGATCCGAACAAAGCGAGTCCGAAAGACGATTTCCCACTTCCTCATATTGATGTTCGTTGACAACACCGCCAACATGGTTTTCCTTCATGGATGGTTTCTCCTACAAATCGATCAAAATGGCTCTCAAGACATGGAGAAGACTACTTTGTTACACAAGGGGCACTTTTCGCTACAAGGTTATGCTGCTCGATCGAAGAACGCAGCGCCACTTATCGTGCTATGGTGACATTATTTCATGACATGATTCATCACGAGATAGAGGTCTACGCCGATTTACATGATAGCTCGATCACGATCAAGAAGAACATCTCGATCATTTGCGTAAATTGTTTGATAGGTTGAAGAAGCACGATCGAGACTTAATCCTAACAAGTGCACTTTTGAGTCGATCCGAAAACTCCTAGGGTTTGTTGTCGTGGTAAAGGTATTGAAGTTGATCCCGCCAAGGTTAGAGCTATTCAAGAGATGCCGCACCGAGAAGGAAGTCGAGGTTTCGCCGATTGAACTACATTGCCGATTCATTGCACACCTAATCGCACTGTGAGCCAATCTTCAAGTTACTAAAGAAAGATCAAGTAGTGGAATGGAATGGCGATTGCCGATCGCTTTGACAAAATCAAGGAGTACCCAGTAATCCTCCTATTCGATGCACCACCAAGGAAGACCTCTTATCATGTACTTGACGTGTTAGAGAACTCAATGGGTGTGTGTTGGGGCAACATGACGAGTCCGGTCGAAAAGAGCATGCAATATACTACCTTAGCAAAAGTTTACCGATCGTGAAACAAGATACTCACAATGAGAGAACTTGCAACGCTTTGGCTTGCTCACGACTAAGACAAGATATGTTGACTCACACTACCTTGTTGATTTCAAGATGGATCCGATAAAATACATCTTTGAGAAACCAGCTCTCTCCTAAAGAATAGCAAGATGGAAAATGATCTTGACCGAATATGACATCCAAGACACTTCTTAAAGCGATCAAAGGAAGTGTGGTAGCCGATCATTTGGCTCATCGTCAGATGACTATCGCCTATGCGCTCGAATTTCCAAATGAAGATGTTCTACTAGTTACAGATTGCGAAGAACCGTGACCGCACGAAGGACCCGAACAAGGATCCCGATGGACCATGGTCTTTGATGGAGCCTCAAACGCACTTGGCAATGGCATTGGCGCCATCATTACATCCCCCAAAGTGACATACGCCTTTCACCGCCAGATTATGTTTCAGCTTGCACTAACAACATGGCCGAGCACGGCATCATGGGTCTTAAAGTCGCTATTGACTTAAGAATCAAGTTCTTACAAGTGTATGGAGACTCGCTTTAGTGATCACCGATTAAGGCAGTGGATACGAAGCATCCGAATCTCATTCCATATCGAGAGCATGTTCGAGTTTGATCCCCTACTTTGAAGAGATCACTTTCAATCATATTCCACGAGAAGAGAATCACAGCGTATGGCTACTATGTCGCCTATGTTCAGGTTAGATGGGACAACGAGGCTCCCCGATCATCATTGAGAAATTGACGAACCAAAGATTGTTGTGAGCTTGACGCAGTAAGAGAAACCTTGGTACTATGACGTGAAGAGATATCTTGAGACTCGTGAATATCCTCAGGGGCATCCGTTAATGATAAGAAGTTCATGAGAAGATTTGCATCCAAATTCTTCCTCAAAGAACGACATCTTATACAAGCGCAACCACGACTTGTGCTTATCTACTGTAGACCGTAAAACAAAGAATGCATATCATGGAAGAGTTACACGGCTAATTTGGTACCCACTCCAAAGGGACACACCACGGCTAAGAAGATTTTGAGAACAAAGTTACTATTGGTCCACCATGGAAGTCGATTATCACCGCTACGCCGATCTTGTCACAAGTGCCGATGCCGACAAAGTGCACGCACTCTCCGACTCAATGTTTTAACTTCTCCTTGGCCTTTGCAATGTGGGGCATTGACATGATTGAGAGATTAAGCCCACACTTCCAATGGACATCGCTTTCATCCTTGTGGCAATTGACTATTTCACCAAGTGGGTAGAAGCAGCCTCGTCAGATCATTACCAAGAATGTAGTGGCTCGATTCATCAAGCATAATCTTATCTCGTCGGTATGGCACTCCCGAAAGGATTATCACAGATAATGGTTCCAATCTCAACAATAAGATGATCACTGAACTCTGCACGCAATTCAAGATCAAGCATCACAATTCATCTCCTTACCGGCCTAAGATGAATGGCGCAGTGGAAGCCGCCAACAAGAACATTAAGAAGATTATGTAAGATGACTGACTTACAAAGATTGGCATGAGATGTTACCATTTGCTCTTCATGGTTATCGCACCACAAAGACGAACATCAACAGGGCAACCCCTTCTCTTGTATACGGTATGGAAGCCGCCTACCCATCGAGGTTCGGATACCCTCAACCGTAGTCCTCCAGAGGCAGTTAGGCGAAGACGATTGGTCTGCACCGCCTGACCGCATTAACTTGATCGATGAGAACGACTGCATCCATCCGCCATGGACGATTTATCGTAAACGAATGATCGAGCATTCAACAAGAAGGTCAAGCACCGAGTCTACCAAGTCGGTGATCTAGTAGTCAAGCGATCATTCTTCCACAAGGTGATCCTGTGGGCAAATGGACTCCCACCTATGAGGGACCATTTGTAGTCAAGACAAGATTTTCCGGAGCTATGATACTTAGCACCATGGATGGTGAAGACTTCCCACACCCCGTGAACGCAGACATAGTCAAAAATACTACGATGAAGAGACCCGCTAGGTCGATCTAACCTAGGAAAAATAGGGCATCCCGGTAACCAAAAGGTTCGGCAAAATTAAGGATATATGCAAAAGATGTACACCAAGTCGAAACCCGAAAAGGCGGCTTGGGCAAAAAGGGTATCCCGTAGACCGAAACCCGAAGGGCGTCTAGGCAAAAGTTAGGATTTAAGCGACGACTATGTCTCTTCCATCATCCGCTCCGCACTACTATCATTCAAGATTCAAATGGCGAAGATCACCACTCACTTTCTACAAAGAAGGAGATGAGATAGTTGAAATATATGAGTACTAGCAGTTGGACTTAACGAGATTGTTTCGCATAGCTTTTACCTTCTTGTGTACAAACTACTTGGCCATACGCCACCTTTCAAATAAATACGCTTTTTCTTTACAATTTCGTTGTTGTTATTTGCAATAAGTCCAACGCTTGCTTTGAATGACTATACGATTTGACAATAAGAATCGATCCCAAACATACGAAAAGTGAACATACAAAAGTACTTACTATGTGTTCCGTGAATTGGGATGACGACGAAAGTCAACAAATAGTTCCCCACAGAACATAAAGGTGTCACCCACAACACACCTTCCCCAGCGGAGTATAAGGGAATCCACGAGCAGCGATTCCACTCAACCAAGCAACGTTACGTCAGTCTCCAAGCAGTAACACTTCATCCCCAGCGGATATTTTCTCAATCCTCCCCCTTCTCCCCGGCAGCAGTATCCAGACTCGAAACATGGTCAGATAGTGCATCGGAGGAAACATACACTTTTTATTCCCCAGCCAGAGATTACAACGGACTTCAGACTCTTCTAACCCGGTCTCTCAGCAACCATCAAATGCTCTCCAGCGAGATCTACACTCGAAATCCCCAAGAGAGCACCTCCTAAATTTCCTCAACAGGTCTCATACAAGGTCCCCAACAGATCCTCCCGACTCTCCTCAAGCAGGTGTCTAGATCTCCAACAACGAGCTTCTCAAATCTCTACCTTCCTCAACAGATCTAGGCCCAAGACTTGGTCGATAGTGCATCGGAAGAATCCAGATATCTTCCTCCTCCTTCAAAGTAGGGACTTCCACCTACTCTATTCCCCGTGCGTAAGTCAGAAATCTTCAAACAAAATATCCGCATCTTCTTCAAGATGGATATGTTTTGAAATATCACAACATTCATCATTCATACATTACTTATAAAGTCATAATTCATGCATATGTCATTCATACACTGTCATGCATCATACTTTGCATAAGACTAACAAATATTCTATCAAAGTTTTTCTTGTTTTCTCCAAAACAGTAATACCGCTCGACGCAAACAGGTCCAGGATTAAGCCCCGAGCCGACGGGAAAACTATCTGAAAGACCGCCTTCGCAAACAGGTCCAGGATTAAGCCCCGAGCCGACGGGAAAACTATCTGAAAGACCACCTCTGGTTATCCTCCGATAACAGGCAATGGATCAACACCCGATGCACAACAGGGAAACTATCCGCATTCTTGCCAACTACAATCTCCCTCAGAGTAATCGACACGAAGATTTATTCTGACAGCGACTGCAGAGTCTAGCGTACGACTCAGTTGCCTTGGATGGCATCTTAAGCCCATCTCCGACTATTTGTCAACATCTCTTCACTCATAATGCTGCATATATGGTTAAAAATCAATACAGACCAATAACTTCATTCAAAGTGAACACAAAGTCTAACGTGCGACTCCCTTCGGATGGCATCTTAAGCCCATCTCCTCTCCGCTCCATCTGTAGTCTAACATACGACTCACCCCAAAGATCGACCTTCGATGGCATCTTAAGCCCATCTCCGCCAATTCTCCTATCAACAACCCCGAGTCTAGCGACGATGCTTGCTATCCAACTTCTAAATGGCATCCTAAGCCCATTCCCGCATCATCCACAACAATGGTGTGTGTGTATTTTGTTCAATCATCTTCTCCGTGTCACGAAGACAAGCATGTCAATCTAACCTTCCAAGACAAGAAGATTGAAGGGGTCATACCCCAAAATTTTCCTCCATCTACTCAAAAGATTTCATACATCTATGCTCAAGGATTCCTCAAGAGTTGATCGACAAACTCTCCTGACAATCAACCCAAACTAGGGTTTGATATCTCTCAAGTCAAGATGGATTTCCAACATCTCCAATGGCCTTCATGCCTCCTCATATGCTGATTCTCCATGTCAAGTTTCAAGCTTCACAAGTCAAGTTTAGACAATTGTTCGATGGTCGAAATGTGTATTGGACAAAAAGTCAATCGTGGTCAACATAAAGTCAAAACTTCGATTTTTGGTCAACATCCTCATTTTGAAGTTACATTCATCATTTGATCAAGGGATGATCATGATTCATCAAGAAAACTCAAGATTTGCTCAAAAGTCAAACTTTCTAAATTAGGGTTTCTAGATGAAAAGTCAACTGAACTTTGACTGGTCATAACTTTCTCATACTTTCTCAGAAATTTTTCCACCACCTCTTGTTTTGAAGGAAATTCAATTCTCTACAACTTCATGTCTCACAAGAATGTCCAAAAAATGCTTCATTTGAGAGGTATAGCTCAAAACATTATAGGTCATTTTCAAAGTCAACAAAAAGTCAACTTTTTGTTTTGAAGATATTTTGAGCATGATAACTCCAATTGAGATGATACCAAAGACATTTGTTAGAGGACTCTTAGAGATTTCCAAAAAGTCCAAGAACACTCAAAAATGTGGAAAATTGAGCAAGTTACACCATCTACAAGTTGGGCAATTTTGGAAGAATGCACAAAGAGAGATACTTCAAAAAATCAAATCTTTTGCAAATGGGCCTACTTTTTCTTCATCCAAACTTATTCCTCATGCAAGTAGGAATGTCCAAGCCCAATGCCACGATTTTCTATTTTATTTTCCTATTTAATTTGGAATTTATTCATTTAAATACAAATTAATTTGAAAAATAAAGTATAAAATCAAAATTAATTGAAAGATTGATTTTTATTGCTTTCTTGTGATCCAATTAACCCATAAATGCCAATTTCGAAATTGAATCAAATATGGGAAGATTAGATTGAAATTGGACCAAAGTTTGAAAATTTGATTTCATGAAAATCAAAATTGATTTTCATTGATTATTGATCAAATCTTTCCAAAACAATGCCAAATCCATCCAAAGATATATACTTGATGCATCTCAATTGCAAGAGGACTAAAATTGCCTTGGAAACCCTATTCTCAAAGTGAAAAATCGTGACCTACAAGCAACTAGCAATCCTAGTTCCACCCCGATTTTGAGGATTCCATTGCATTCCTTGAGGTCTTTAGAGTCGATCCACTTTATATCACTCACCATCCAATCAAGGAATCACGAATCGGTTTGTTCATACTTTTTCAAAATCGTGTTTCATTATTCATGCATTATTAACAAGTTTTGATGTTTGTTTCATGCTTAGAACAAAGTTTAAGCGATCGGTGTTAATTGCATTTCAACGTAATATTCCATAACTAGGGTTCTTGAGCTCGATTTAGGGCTTGGCTTATTAGGAAAAATTGGACCACGAGACTAGTACCAATGCATTGAATGACGAATCGAACCATGGCTTTAGAATTATGTGTGCTTGATTTTGCTAGTTGTAGCGTCGAACAATGGCCGACGCCGAGTTTTTAAAATTCAGGAAGACGAAGCTTGGCGTGATCCGAGCATCGGGACGCGTGTTTGTAATCCGTTGCTCCAGCCAAACAAGATGCGGCTAGCTCGGATGGCAAAGGCAAGGATTCAAAGTCTGAACACAAGGTCTCCAATCTGCAAGACCAATGTTCTTTTCCTTTTTACAAAACTCAATTATTTTCATATTTTCATTATTTTTAATATTTCTATTCAATTTTAATTTCTTTTCATATTTTTTATTCTGCATTAAAAATTACCAAAAACATTTTTTCTTTTTACATTATTTTCATAAAAATGTTTATTTAATTTAATAAATTTAAAAATATAATTTTTGCATGCATATTTATTTTATTTATATTTTTGCATTTAATTCACTTTTAATTGCATTTTAATTATTAAATCTTTTCCAAAAAATCCCAAAAAATTATTTTAATATATTAATCTTATTTCCAGCATGTAGTAATTTTCTCATATTAAAATTTGCATTTTTCTAACAATTTTTCTCTTGTTCGATTCATATTGCATTTTCCGATTTCTTTTTTTGTTTTGATCCGATTTTTTCTCTTTATCACTTTATCATTCTATTTTTCCAATAATGTAATTGCTCATGGGTTGTAATAGTTTTAATTAGGATTTTATTTTCCGCAAGTTTAAATTATGTATCTGCCCCAAAGCCTTGTAATAGCGTAGGATTTATCTTTCCGCCTTTACATTCCGTGATTTACTTTCCGCACCCTATAAATTGTTAGTAACTAGGCGTGTATGGCAAGATAATAATGAACATAGCCCACTAATTTTCAAGATAACATATTCGAAATCAACACACTTCTTTCACACACGCATTTTAGGTAATTCTCTGCCTTTCGATTTCAAATGGTCATGTCCCTCGAACGAGGTATCCTAGCACCGCTGCCTTCCAACAAATCATCATAGTCCCTTCAATACAAAGATCATAAGACCCACGATGTCGCCTCCGAATACATGATCTTGACCCTCGATTGTCGCCTACGAAAAATGATGATAGTCCCTTCGAATGTGCTAGGATACTTCCTACAAGTTGCCTTCTATGACCATCCGATGTCCCTTCGAATGTCCCGCTAACATCCAACGAATGGAGCTACCTACTAACTAATGGTATGGCTAGCGCTATTCTAAAGGAATGTAGAAGTACAACAAAACGACCAATTCTGAGTGGGTAAATAAGTCTTTTAGTTGCTCGCTCTATCAAATGCTTTTCACACCACACACTTTTTTTTCAAAGTTCAATTATTTTCAAAAAAACAAAACATTTCCGAACACTTTGTATACACTCCTACATGAGTCATTACAAAGTCAAAGCGAAATTCCTTTTCTAAAACATTTTGTCAAACACACATAAAGCAATTTTTTTAAAGTTATCTAGAGCAACTAAGAGCCCGTAGAAAACTACGGATGGAAAGGGGTGCTAATACCTTCCCTTTTCATAACCATTCTCCGAACTCGTAATCTAACGAAGGTCTTTTTCTCTTTTTACCTTCCTTAATTGGATAAAATAAAAGTCGGTGGCGACTCTTGCTATCCGCACATTTGGATACAAAAAATCCTACAAAGTCAGTTCATCGTATCACAGATTGCTTTGTTACCTTTTTCAGATGAAGTATCATGGTTAAAGAAGGAGTTCCATCCTGTCTTTGGTGAAGTGCCAGAGCTCTTTGGAAAGTCAGTCTATTGTTGATGTTGTCTTCATACCACCTTTTAGTTAGAAACAATTTTTGGTGTTTATTCGGGGTTCATGGTTTACTATCTTTAGAAAGTTGGTGTCACTCCTTTGTTTTTGCTAACTCCTTCGTGAGGAGATAGTTCTCCGTCTATCTAAGGATTGTTGTTGTTATTCTGTTTCTGTTTCCTTGTCCTGTACTAAGTCGATAATATTATAAAAAGTTGGGTTCTCATTCCCCAGTAGATTCATGTTTTTCTCTCTCCCATATGATCGAGCTTCTTTCCCCAGTAGTTCGTCTTCTTGGGTGAGTTGTCTTTCTTAGTGTCTCTTCATTATCTTTGCTTCCCCCGGCGGCGTTCTGTTTCCCCTGTGAAGATCATCATATTACATTGCATAACCATTAAGCATTGCATAACGTCTTAGGGCCAAAAATAGGGCTCATATTATATTTAACTATCTTTTATCCCGTCGAGGCGAAGTTTCCCTTCTTATCTCCGGATAGAAGACACTTAAATAAGGGAAGTTGTTGTATCCTAATTTTTGCCCCTAAGATTCACTCATACTTCATACTATTGCATTACACAAAGATCAAATGGTCTCTCTCTCTCTTATCTTTGGGTTTGCCTTTAGGAGATCACCAAGCACCATTGAATGTATGTGATGATTGAATTTTTACTAACAATAATGTGTGTATGCTTCACTCTCTAAATGTTGTAGGTGAATGGTGCACAAGTCTCTTATTCAATGAGTCAATAGGTTCATGTGTTTATTTCCATACCTTCTCTCCTTAATTCTCAAGATTTTTGAAAGTATTGTCTCCCATTGAAAATTTCTCTTGACATCCGCTATGGTCTCTCATCTTGAATAAATGCTTCATGTTTGAAAGAGATCATCAAATTCAAAGAACTCACAATTCTATGGCCATCTACCTTGAATTAGGGTTTTGGACTTCTGAGGATCATATCTTGGTATTTGTGTGAAGTTTGTGGATGATTTCAAATTCATTTGATTATTAAGAGGACTTCTATTATGAATATGATTGGATCTGAGGAGTTTGATTGATGAGAAGATTGTTTTAGAAGTATATGATTGCCCACTCTCTATATTGATACTTCATTTATCTTGTATGACTTCAAAGGATCATAACTTGGTCATCCCTTGTCTCCTTGATCTCATTCTTATTTCACAATGAACCTAAGGATGTCTAATACAACTTAGTTCAAATGGTAGGAAGAGAAATTGCTTGGAAATTTGCCTATGAAGTAAAAAGATTACAAGTCCTTGATGAATTTCTCAATTGTTGGTCAATCAACTTCAAAAGATCATATCTTGATCATCATTTATCACCTTGAGGTCATTATTTTTGAACAATAACCTTGAAGATGTTAAATTTATATCCATATAAATTTTAAAGATTTAAAGTGTTTGGAAGTTGCTTGAAGAAATCAAAAGGTTATAGGTCATTTCATGAAATTTCATCAACTTCACAAGGCCATAACTTTCTCAGTTTTTGGAATTTTTTGGTGATTATTTTTGCCAAATGTTCCTTGCGAGGTCTAATTCATATCATTTTTTAAAGTCAAGAGCAAATTTTGAGTGGAAGATCATTTTTAAAAAGAAAAGATTATAGGTCATTTTTAGAAAGTTGGCAGGCTTGACTAAGGCCCAGCCGAAAACTGTGGTTTTTTCACAAATCCTAAAGGCTATAACTCTCAACTTCCATTGGATTTTATTCTTTTTGAATTGTGTTCTACTTTTTGAATACTTCAGTTGGCTCAAGGAAAATTGGAAAACGCACGAGGGAATTTGATTTGGCCTCAGTTCAAAGTTTGTGCCAAAATCTGTTCGAGCACACCATCGGTGTGCATTTTGCGCTACCAATCAATTTTAAGTCAAAATTAAGCCTTGATTTCATGACTAATCATGTTTAGAAGTTGTCCAATTAATTAGCACCTTGAAACGCTAGTTTTGGAGAGTTTTGATGCACATGAGGTCACACTTCCTTCGTGCACACACCTTGCACGATTTCGCCTCCAAATTTTACAATTCCTCCTCGCTCTCATCACCACTCACTTCCCTATGAAATTAACCATTCATTCTTCTTCCTTGAACCTCAAGCTCAGAACAAGAATTGTGCCTTGAAGCTTCCTAAATCGTGCTATCCAAGTCCATTTTCAGAGCTCTGAAAGTGAACTTCGTCCAGGTAGGAATCTCCATCAAACCTTGTAAAATAAAGCATCATTGCACTCTCCTCATCTCCCTGATCCTTGTGATCTTCACCATTTGTGTTTTCATCAAGTATTGACTGAGAATTTATGGAAACAAGTGCTCGTTATTATTTCTGATTTTTCCAAATTATTCATGGTACGAGTGAAATAAGTTCTTCGCGAGGGTACCATTAGAATCGTCTTGAAGAGATGAAGCGAATTGTAACATCCCTATAATTATATCACTAAGTATAAGAAAGTATATAATGGTATTTGGAATTTTTTTGAGACTAGTGGAATGGTTAGAACCAAAGTAATTAGTTGGAGTGGAACTAAGTGGCAAAATAGTAATAATGGATTAGTTGGAGGACATTTTAGGCAATGAACATTGTTGCATGGATATTAAGGGCATGTTTGGTGAATAGCATCATCAAAATTAGATATTTGCCAAGAAAGTGGAGAGAGAGAGAGAGAGAGAGAGAGAGAGGTTATGTTCATCTTCATCATCTCCATTTTCGTGTATCATGAGCACCTCCACAAAATCGGGCATAACTCCTAACTCAACACACGAATTGAGGTAATTCAGACTTTTGGAAAGCGTATAAAATTCTCTTCAATTTGGTATATTAATTGCCTTTATAGCTTTTATATTGAAGGAGAAAAACGCGTTTGAAGATTGGAGATTCTTGCTGGAAATTAGAGAAAAGTGTCTACGGGATTCATGGTGATGGAAGTCAGAAATTGAGCAAGATAATGATGTTTTGGAAGCAAGAATGTCATACTAACCTCCTTAGATGCAAGGTGAGTCTCATAGTTAGAGACTTGGGGGGAAATGGATTTTTGGAAAAGAATTTGCGATTTTTGGGACTTGTGAGTAATTGTGCATGCATGTATGTTGTTGATGATAATTAGCATGTTGTTATACTTTAACTCGTGATTAAATATTGTGGGGTGATGTTAGAAGAGAGAAGAATGGAAATTGGAACCCCAAGACAAAACTGCTAACGTTCTATTTTTTCTATGTTTTGAAGATCGCGCCAATGTCGAGGTCGCCCACCCCACCGAACGAAAGTTTAGAATTTGCGGATCCCGCCCGGCCCTCTCGGGTAGAATTAAATTGTTCTTTTTCCCTAGTGCATATTGGTTCCAAAATCAGGAACCAGTAGCTTGATGACTGTTAATCGATGTTATGCCTAAATAGATGACTAAATGTATCTAAATAATCACTCGGGTAGATTATGTTTAACATATTCCATGAGTGAAATATATTTAAATCATGTGTGGAGAATATGTATATATGATGTGGTAATATGGTACTATGTTAATTGTTTCCCGTCGTTCCGATTGAACGTTTGAATGGTTGTGTTTGTTTACACTTGACACAAAAGTACTGACAGGGAAAACCCAGATAAGGTAACCGGTATAGGCAAATCCTGTGTGCCTTGTGTACAAGTTGATGAAAGTACTGACAGGGAAAACCTGGGTATGATGCTCAGTTTAGGAAAATCTTGTGTACTCGGTGTATGTGATATATGCTTGAATCGGAGTAGAACCATGCTATCAGGTAGTAAAACCTGTTTGTTGCTTTTCGGCTATTGGTATGATTTGATTGTTTGTTACTTCTTTACACCTGAGCTGCCAAAGGCGATGTGCAAGTGCGGCCTGGAGGCGTTTACCACTATGAGACTCATATGTATTCTTGGTATTAGTAAGTGTGTGACGCCATATAGGCTACATCACCGAAATTTTCTTACCATCTAGTGACGCTACGTAGGCAAGGTCGCTAGGCTTTCACCCGGTGGGCGGTACGCTTGAGATGGCATTTTTCACTCATGTGGTTGGTGCCCATCTTACTTGCGCTGACGGAGGGGATCGTGACGCCACTTAGGCAACGTCATGGTTGAACTCGTCGTGGATGAACTTTATTTAGGACAGATCTGTTCTCTAGCAGTTTTCTTGTGCAAGTCTCTTGACGATAAGATACACGAGGACTCACCGAGGGTGTAGTTTTGGTAGCCTGGACAGATAGGTATAACTCTTGGATTCCTCGCACACGGGTGCGGGTCTGCATATTGTGTGTTTTGTTGTTTTGTGTTATCACCCTCTTGGATAGTTATAGGACTTCCAATCATGGTGTTAACCTATGTTTGTACTTGTACCCGACCGTAAGTTACAAACCCCGGATTCTCGGTGAATTCGTTTTTTATGCATGTACCCTGTAGAACCGAGCGAACCCCTAAGATAGGGAGGCTCACTGAGATTTAGTAATCTCACCCCATTCCAATTATTATTTTTCAGGAACAGGTTATAAGTGGTAGAATCGTTAGATGATCGGTTTCGAAGGCTGCAGACAAGCAGATGGCATGAAGACCTTCGTAGATGTATCTTTCCGATGTGCAATGTTGAGGACAAGATGTATTGGTTACGTTCTAATCGAGAATTATTTTGTATTAAATTTTTAATTCTTGTCTTCTCATCTATTTGTATGTTTCTTGTACCATAATTAACATGACCTCATATTATTCTAGACATATATGTATGGGGTGTTACACGAATGGCACTGGTCTGAAGAATTTATTTCACAGTTTAAGGATCACGTATGGAGGAAGGCTGGAGGTTGAAGACGACCTACATGTCTGTCTTCAACCAATGAGGGCGTGACATGGAATATTTTTGAATTGGATCCTGTGATAACGTTTTAACATACGCTACCGGAGCCCTTGGATCTAATTACTTTTGTGAGTCGACCGATCCAACGCGTGACATTATTTCCGATTTTATATTTTAAAACTTAATTTAAATTGTAATCGTGTGAAACGAAGGAGGTCCATATCAAGCACGTGCATGTGATCCTTTGGATCCGCTTACTCATGCTTTTGCTCGTGATCGATGGTCCACATTTTTTGGCTTTTATTTTATTTTCTCGATTTTATATTTTAAATGTTTTAAACTTCAAAAATCATATAAAATTCATTTTGACTCAAAATTATGAAAAATTGTAAAAATATTTTGAAATATTATCTTTCTGAATTTTATTTTTCCATAATTTTATTTTTCAGATTTGATATTTTTATGATTTTTCTTTTATTTGATATTTTAATTGTTTTAAAATATCTTTTGACATATTTAAATTCTGGAAAAATTATGGAAGGATCCAATGGTCATTTGACAAATATTGGTGACATTATTTTATTTTTCTTTCCGGTCTTACTATTTTTTTCCATTTTTAGTTTGTTTCATCATTTTCTCTTTATTTTTAAAAATGATTTTATGCTTACAAAAATTTTTAAAAAATATGTCAACACTTGTTGACTTCTGTTTGACTTTGGGTAATTTTCCTAGAATTTTATTTTGATGAAAAAATATTATTCATGTATTTCGTCAATAAAGTCCAATTAAATAACCTAATTTCAAAATTACTTTTAATCCTTTTATTTGATTTTATTTTCATTTTTATCTTGCTGACTTTTGAATTTATTTTGGAATCACAATTTTCCTCAACATCAATGGAATTTGGGTGTTGATAGGTCTCTTGATCAAATCCACCGAGAAAGTTGATTGATTTTGACGAAGTTAGACCGAATAAATTCATCGATGCAAAATAAATTTGAAAACTATTTCTTCTTCTCCATCTTATTTTTCTTTTGTCCCGACTCGAAAAAGTGAACAATTGGTGGCATGAACTTTAATGTTCTAACATAAGTCCCAATAGATGACTTGAGCTTTGATCTTGGTTCAACACCTATGGCGCTTGTCGTGTGATCGCGTTGATTTCTAATCAAGCTTCTGGAAAGTTTCCACTAACTTTGTCCATTTAAAATTCTCAAACATCTTTAATAAAGTGATGTGATAATTCCAAAATCGGTGATATACTTGACAAAAAACAATTGAAACTTGTCATGTGGTCGCGTTGATTCTATCAAACTTCTAGCAAGTCTTCATGCGTAAGTTTCAAGATGGTCACCTTGCTGACGACTAACAATTAACAATTTGATGATATACTTGTCAAGTTTCAAGATGGTCATCTTGCTAACCTTTATTAATTGCTTTTTATTTTTCGCTCTTTACTTTCCGCATTTACTTTTATGCTCTTTATTTTTATGCCCCTTTATTTTTAGCATTTTTACATTTCATGTCTTTTTTTTCTTTGCTCACTTGAGCATTTATTTTTATGCCATTTTTTTCTTTGCTCACTTGAGCATTTATATTTTCTATGCCATTTTTCCTTTGCTCACTTGAGCATTTTACTTTCTTGTTATTTTGAATTTGCTCACTTGAGTTTTATTTTTCTTTTCCAAAACACTTAATAATTCAACCTAAACATAAAAAAAATTAATTGGACTTGGTTACTATCCTTGTCCTTGGAGCTTGATATTTGGACTTAGGATTAGGACCATTACCTCAACTTGGAGATCTCAGTGCCCTTGGTGTTGTTCTGTCTTGTTTGGTTATTATCTTTGTGTGCAAGTTATTCCGTTATGCTAGATTAAAAGTGGATTTTCTCCAAATACAACAACTCACTGCTTTTTCCTAAGACAAGAGTTCACCTAATAGCATTGGTTTATCCGAAGCTTGTGGTTTTTTGTCCGATTATTAGTTGCTTATGTGGTAATCCAAAGGATGGGATATGGTATTGGCTCTTGATGTCAAGTACTAGTCTTTTCACCCGGTTAGATCTTTGGTTACCCTTACCTTTTAGTTTATGCACCTAGGTTAGCCTCTTCATCTCCTCCCCATTCTTTAATTTTCAAAATCTTCCTCTTTTCAAAGGATTCTTGTTTTCAAAACTCGAACCGCTTTCATAAAAAAACTTGGACTTAGGTCCATGCATTTTCAAAATTTCTTTTTCTTAATAAACTTTCAATTCATTTAATAATACTTTGACTTTTATTTTGTTAAGACTAAAAAACACCTAATCTCATTCAAACTTTTTGAGCTCTTTGTGGCTTTTCTAAACTAACATTTTTCCTAAAATCAACCAACACACAACTTTAGTTTTTTAGCTGAACTACTTGGTTTTGATTTCAATATTGCACATTGTTGGTATGTAGGCCTGGAACTCATTGGAAGTTCTATCAAACCAAAAATTATTAAAAAAAACACTTCTTTTCTCCCCCCACCATCCATTTTGTACATAACTCTTTTTTAGCACACATATATAAATTTTCAAAATGGTTCCTGCAGAGTACCATAGATGCTTTGGGTGCCTAACACCTTCCCTTTGCATAACTAACCCCCGGTCCTAGATCTCTTATCTTTTTTTAAGATTTTATTCACTCTCTTTCCTAGTCCTTTGGATAAAATAAAAGTGTGGTGTCGACTTTTATGTTACTTTTTTGAGTTAAGTCAATTCAATGGCTTATACTCGCAGTTTTTTGTCGCTACACTTCCACATAAAATCAATCACAACCAATCAAACCTCCTTTGTCGCCTTAGAGCACTCAAAAAAAAATCCGTTGAGGACATGTTATTTATGTTCTACCGCAATACGAAAGTAAGCTTAAGCCTCCTTACGTGCGCATTATACAAGTAACATTAATTGCTAGAACGCAAATGTTAACATCAATTTTCATTTTATTGTTTCCTTTATTCATCTGTTAACTTCACATAACCAAAAACGACCTAAAAATGACATTTTTCTAACGGAAAAAATTGAACCTAGGTCAATTGTATTCAAAATAAAACTTAATTGAATGCAACACGAGTACTTGATCCAACGTCAAGTATCTATTATATTTAATTCACACAAAATGCCATAATCAACTTCAAACACTTTAATCCATGTCAAGTCATTTTCAAAAACATTTTTAGATAAATTGGATGAAAATGATGGTGTACGTTGTAACGCCCCGAATTTAATTAATTATTTAATTAAATTATATAAGGAATTATCTATTTGAATTGTCGAAGTGGGGGAATTTATCGGTATTATTCTAATAGGAATAAATTGGGTTAATATATTATTTATACGGGTAAGTCGATAGTCGAGTAATTGGTCGGTTTAATAGGAGAAATAATATGAGAAATAAGATTATTATATTGGACTATTTATTTAATTAAGTGGGTTTCGTTGTTGCATGGTAAATAACAAAGTTGAGGGTGTTGTGTAGTAGGCTCATTAAGAGTTTATGAGAAGATATTATTATTTGGTTTATTGGATTAAAAAGAAAATAAGAAGTATTAGAAAGAAAAGAAATAGGTTTTGTTAGCAGTGCGAAGGAAAAAGAGGAAGCAAGGGTTGGAAGCACCGATGTTGGAGAAGAGAGTATACGTAAAGTTGCCATTTAGAGCTAAAAATTTGAGTTTCGATCGGGAAATTTGACCGACCGTAAAACCAAGGTAAGGATGGGGTTCAAATTTTATAACCGGGAATATGATGATTGATATGCGGGATTAGGGTTATATGAATCTATATCGTCTGTGTTGAAATTGTGGTGTTTGATTCTGATAAGTAGTGTTGTTGATGAAATCGTGTTGAACATGATTTATATCTGTTTTGTTGTTGTGTTGATATTGTGTCATTGTAGAAGTGTTCCTCTTACATGGTGTAAATTGATTTACTAGATCGAAGCAATTCTGAAAAGAATAAGAACGTGTAATATTGTGTGGAAGGTTATGTGCAAGTAGAAGAAGAAGAAGAAGAAAATTAAGGACGACCGTACCTAATTTAGAGAAGAGAAAATGGGCCTCATGCCCTTGAAGGGCGGACGCCCTATGTTATGGGATGGGCGCCCCACTTCCCATTCTCTTTTCCTTTAAATAGCTAAGTAGTCATGTGCACAGGTAGTAGTGTAAATTAATTTTGGCAAGTTTCTGTACCTTAATGAATATTAATGATCCTTGTTGTAAGAAAAGAAAAATTTATCTGCATGTATGCCTTAGGGGGCGGACTCCCATGACCTTGGAGGTTCCACCTTGTTATTTTGTGTGCCTTTCTTTAAGCATGTATTTGTTGTAATGTAAAATTTAAGTAAGTCATTGGTATAAGGAATGGATGTAAATGAAGTAGAAAGGCTGAGGCGAGCATCTTGAGAAGAAAATAAATTTATATATATATATATGGGTGAGGGGCGTACGCCCCATACCATGGGATGGGTGTCCCACCCTGTTTCCTTTCCTTTTCCTGTGTATTTGCCATGCGTCTTGTTTTCTGATTTTGGCAAAATTCTAGATCTTGTAGTTTTTAGCTTAGGTATATGCTACAGCAAGGAATGAAATAATGGCATCTTGATGAGTTAGAATAATTTGAAACATAGGGTATAATTGATATAGGCTTGTTGGTAGAATCGATCGTAGTTAGTAGATTGATCGAAAAAAATAGTTTGTAATGTGTTTTTAATTAGATGTTGCTATTTTGCAGATAGATAAATCTCAATGACATAAAAACTTGGTAGCAAAAATTAATTATCTCAAGATAATACAAGTAGCGTAAATAGTTAATAATCGATAGTAATAGCAAGGGAAATAAATAATGTCGAATTAGCTGGATTAGTAATTTAAGCGGTAAAAATTAGTTGTCTGGAATTTATCAAAACTTGTCGGGGTAGTTCATATATATTAATAGGTAATTGTGGTTAATTTGTTTTGTTGAAATGACGTTGAATACGTTGGCTTGTAGGTACAGATGAATGAGTTGAATTATCCCGATTTATGGACATAGTTGAGTTGTAGGTCTGACGACCAGTGTTGATTTAAGTTGTTGCAGTTGATGCATATTTTATGTTGTTGTTGAGTTGTTGTTTATATGTTGTTGTTGATATGTTGATAGGCCTATGGCCAATATTGAAGCGACGTTGAGTACCTCTGTTTATTGGTACATTGTTGATGGGCTTGTGCCTTCGTGACGATGTTTTTTGTTGTTGTATGTAATTGTTGCATTCATTGAGTCACATACATTTGCATACTTTGCAACGGCCTGGATTGGCAAAATTAGAGATGAAGGCTTATGCCTTGGCCTTGATGGCACTATGTTGAAAGTTGAAGGCTTATGCCTTGGCCTTGATGGCACCATGTTGAAAGTTGAAGGCTTATGCCTTGTTGAATGTCTCGATAAACTGGCAGATTTTAAGTTGGGAGTTTTGCTCCAATTGTACTACATGCATATGCATAATTGAGTCGCATTTGAGTTACATATTGAAGTTTTTGTTATTATTATTTTGTTTGTTGATTATCGTTTTGCTATTGTGACAAGTTGTTGTTGTTATGAGTTGTTGTTAGTTATAAGTTGCTGTTGTTTTTAAGTTGTACTAATTTGAGTGTCATGTTGATCAATTAAAATTATCTTGTTGTTGTTATTAAGTTGTTTATCAGTTGTTGTATGATTTTTGTACGAAGCGATGAAATTTGTATAATTCTAATCTAATATATTAATTATCATACTTTTGTTTATATTATTCGATATCTCACCCCTTCTGTTGTGGTGTTGCCTCTATGTGGGTAACGTGTAGGTAATTAGGAAAATTAGTTGATGCTTAGTAGTTGTTTCAGTTGTTGATTCAAGTTAGTGTCAATTACTCTGATACGTAGCACTCGGGGGGTGAACGATAGTTGTTTCTTTTGTTGTGTCTGTTGTTGTTATTACTTTATATGTTGAATTAAAGGATGAAAATTATGAAACTACTTGTCGATGTCTTATACTAGTTGAAATTGCTTTTGTTGAATACAAGAAGTTTAGTGAATTGAAGATGAACCTGATATTATGACATAATTGAAATTGTGATTCCGCTACGTAGTAATAATAAGTTGTTGTGTTTTCAAGAAGATTAATACAGGTTATTTTTGGAGTTCATACAGATATGTTGTGCTATGTGTCTATGTACTAAATATGATTAATTGTCGTTGGTTTTAAGTTGAAAATATGATATCCCATATTGTGTTTGAAATTTTGTAACTCTGATTTATCTATTAATTTGTTGGGTAGAAATGGGGTGTTACATACGTACTTTTCCACACCATATCTCAAGTAATTGGGTTGTCGGTCGTGCTTAGCGTGTGGCTCAATGCTTATTTTCCATTCAAAATAGTTAAAAATAAACGAGTTAAATTTGGTACTCTTGGAATGAAAAGGAGGGGTCAGGATGCACTTGCCCTTTTAGCTCTAGAGTGTTATAATTGTCAGTTGTACTTAAATTATGGTTAAATGTCTGTCTCCCTATAAGTACCATCGATTAAACTTCTCTCACAAATTTCATAAACAAAAAAATTTGGGATGAAAAATGACATGCACTTGTCCTTTCAGCTTCCTGAGTAGTTGGATTGCCGATCGTACTTAGCTTGTGGTCTGATGCTTGTCTTCCACATAAAATCAATCACAACCAATCAAACCTCATTTATCGCCTTAGAGCACTAAAAAACTTTTTCATTGAGGACATGTTATTTATGTTCTACCACAATACAAAATTACACTTGAGCCTCATCACATGCGAGCATTATACAAGTAACATTAATTTCTAGAACGTGAATGTTAACATCGCTTTTCATTTTATTGTTTCCTTTATTTTTCTGTTAACTTCACATAACCAAAAACGACCTAAAATGACATCTTTCAAAAGAAAAAAAAATTAAACCAATGTCAAGTGTTTTCAAAATAAAACTTAATTGAATGCAACACAAGTGCTTGATCCAACGTCAATTATCTCTTCTATTTGATTCACACAAAATGTCATAATCAACGTCAAGTCATTTTAAAAAACATTTTTACAATAAACCGGATGAAAATGATGGTGTACGTACTTTTCACACCATCTCTCAAGTAATTGGGTTGTCGGTCGTGTTTAGCTTGTGGCTCAATGCTTGTTTTCCATTCAAAACACTTAAAAATAAACAAGTTTAATTTGGTCCTCATGGGATGAAAAAGAGGGGTCAGGATGCACTTATCCTTTTAGCTCCAGAGTATTTTAATTGTCTAATGTACTTTACTTGTGGTTAGATGCTTGCCTCCCTATAAGTACCAACGATTAAACTTGTCTCACAAATATCATAAACGCAAATTTTTGGAATGAAAAATGATATGCACTTGTCCTTTCAGTTTCTTGAGTAGTTGGATTATCGATCGTACTTATCTTGTGGTCGGATGCTTGTCTTCCACATAAAGTTAATCACAACCAATCAAACCTCCTTTGTCACCTTAGAGCACTCAAAAAAAAATTCATTCAGGACATTTTATTTATGTTCTACCGCAATACGAGCGTACGCTTAAGCCTCCAGCCATGCGAGCATTATACAAGTTACGTTAATTTCTAGAATGTGAATGTTAACATCGTCAAATAAAAACAACTAACGAGTACTAGTTTCAACCCATGAACTACGGGGCTCTGATTTTTTCATTGCACTATAAAAATACATAGGCACAAAATTTTGAAATCTTGGCGAGCAAACTAATTAAAAACTTATTTCCCACTCCTTAATTAAAATCATTTTAAAATAAGCAATATCAAGTAACCTTTATACAACAACACCCTTACACGCAAAACAATCAAAACGGTTCACGTTGAATATAACATATGTGAGGGGGTGCTAATATCTTCCTCTTGCATAATCGACTTCCGAACTCAAATTTGATCATGACAACCATTTTCTTTCACTTTAGGAGTTCTCTCGATATTTTTCTTTTCCTTTAAAATAAATAAAATTTGTTGGCGGCTCTATTTTTTTCGTAGCGGAACTACTAACATAAATTTCGTGAGACTATTTGCTTAGAAAAACTTAATAAAACAACTTATGAAATTTTTCATAAGGTGTTTTCACCCTATTTTCATAATTTTTTAAAGACAACTAAGTTTTATGTTTGTATTTAAAAATGTTTAAATATAATTAAATGTAAAAAATTCATATTCAAAGTTTTAAAATATTAAATGCACGTGGTTGAAGAGAATATTTCTACAAGCAACTTATTAACTTGTGTTCTTGGAACACATGTTAGCTTTTTCCTTAAAAAATATCAACGAAAAAAATCATTGTGATGAAGATGTGTATATGTAAGTTGTCTCTTACGACCCATAATGTTTTTAATTAAAAGGTTAGATATTTGAACTAGGGATGGCAACGGGGCAGGTTTAAACACACTCAGACCTGCACCCGCCACTCAGATCCAGACCCGCCCTTAATTTCGATTGAAATTAATATTTGTTCCCTCGTCCTCAATAAGAATAAGGTTTCCCCGCATCCACCCCACATGCTGCCCGAATAAAATTTAATTTTTCTTTAATCTATACTTTTTCAATAAAAATAAAATTCAATTTTCCTGTCCTTGGTTAAATCGGGTGTTCCCCGTTAATCTTGAGACAGACGGAAGCGGATTTATTTGTCATGCCTTATTCGAACTCTAGATATATTATTAATATTCATTTTGTAAGCCCTTTCCTTTTGTTTGAGTGAAGTCACTTGTTCATCAAAATGCTCTGAGTTATATGTCACTATGTGACTTATAATTCTGTTCATCGTATGGATATAAGTGCAATGTATGAATATATACTGAAAGAAAATTACTTGTGTAACTTATGATATAATTTATAATAAATGGAGCAATACTTTATGTCTAAATGTGCAATAACTAGTTATATGTAGTCGTATGTCTCTAGTTGTTATCTCACATTTAATTCAGGATATGTGTTTAAGTTCCAATACTTGTATATAAATTCAATGCAATTGTTTTATAGGTTGATACACGAAGAATATTTATTTATGTCATTATAAAACCTTATGTGAGCCATATAGGCGAATTTTTATTTACCCTTGTAAAATCAACTTTGTTATTTAAAGATTATTTCGTTCTAAATCTTTAAAAAAATATTTTTAAAATCAATCTTATCACTTGAAGATTATGTCATTTTAAATTCCGTATTTTTTTTTTAGAATCAATCTTGCTCGGTCATGTTCTAGAGGATTTAAAATGATAAAATCTTCAAGTTTACAGAGTTTAAAATAACAAGCTTCAAATGACAAGGTTGATTTTACAACAAAAAATATTTAACGAAATATAAAATGACGAAATCTTCAAATAGCACGGTTGTTTTTACAAAAAAAAAATAATATATATTACCATTTTACCCAAGTGATATATAAGCGACTTTTGATTTTATCCCCTGTAAATTATTATTTTTGAAAAATTTGTAAATTATTATTTTTGAAAAATACCCTGGCCATCTCAAAATAATAACAATTTAGTCCCAAGAGTCAAAATCCACAGTTAAATCCATAAGAGAAAAAAATCACAAGAGTATTTTAAAATGGTATGGATGTTTTTCAAAAAAAAAATTACAAAAGACAAAACCAAAAATCGCCTATATGACATGATGATAAAAAAAAATCACCTATATAGCAAAGAGTAAAATGGTATTAACCACTTAATTATAAAAATTACAATCATTCACCATAAATAGTAAAATTTATATAACTTTAAGTATATTATTTTACATCTCAATATTTGTACATGTTCACCAGCACCTACTATATTATTATACTTTTATGTAATTTGTTCATAAACTTTTTTAAAATTATGAAATAACTATAAAAATGAAATTTTGAAATAACTATAAACATGAAAATCCCGGTGCAGAGCTTTTTAATCTAGTTATAATTAATTCCAGAGACTGTATCTAATCATGTACTGTATTTGATTTAATCATGCAATGTTGAATACATAAAATTAGTCTCCTATAGCGATTGGATCAATGTGAATTACAAGATAAACATTTGATTCTACTCCAAAACGTTAAGCGAATGTAAACTTTTTCTACACCTTGGCCGGTTGCCCGCAATGGCTCTGTGGGTTGGTATGATAGACCCAAAAATCTTAAAGTCATACATGAAAATGAAAACTCCCTGAAATCATGAATGTAATCAAGACTGAACTTGCAGATAAATAGTAAATATTTAATGAAAAACAATAGTCTATCACACACTGATAAAAATAAATAAATAAATAAAGTCAAAGACAGGCTAATAAGGGTGGTATCTTCGCCCATGACCATTATCATTGCTGTGCCTTCCCTTACTTGAACTGCCCGTATTTCTGCTGCCACTCCCACCACTACTTCCGCCGCCGCCACTATTCCTGCCCCCTCTTTGATGTGAAGGTGGGGTTTGTGGGGGCAATCCTGGCTGTAAACCTGGCTGTTGCCTGCAGAAGAAAATACATTCTTAGGTTCTGGATTCAAGAAACTACATAGCCATCAGAACTTTTTTTTCCTTACAAATCATTATTGCAACACTATCTACCAATATGCTAAATGTCATGATATGACTTGCTATATATGTACACAGCAGCCATTGCATTTCTACTTACAAGACATATCCAATGCGTCCATCAGCCAGAAGCATCGGCATCATGGCCATTCCAGCGGGAGTTTGACCCGGTCCATACATCAAAGGCTGTAAAAGATTCAACTCCAATCATCAGAATCTCAGATTAATATATGGTGAATATGAGAATAAATCAGTGGCATATATTAAATTTATCACCTTCCATGTAAAAACACTTGATGTATGTAGCATGATACTGATAAGTTGATGTACATGACTACTAATGAAATTTAAAATATACTCCCATTTTATAAGACACTTTTGAGTATTTTTTTATTCTTGATGTGAGAAACAAAAGACAATTTTAAAGTGTATTAGTTGTGAATACTCACTTTTTTTTGTTTTATTTTCACTAAATTCCATCCTCCCCATGTTAGTGGAAGCATTAATAAATGATAAGGATATTTTTGGAAAATAAATTAGCATTAACTAGTCAAAAGCAAATTATACGGTCTGTCTGATTTTGCCGTATTCTCTTGTAACAAGGCAGGAGGGAGTGTCGAATATGTAAAAGAGGTATGCATGCAATAAGACTATAATGTCATTAGTTCAAAGACAGTAATTAATGTCACCAGTAACAAAATGAAAATCACATAAGAGTAGCTTCGTGTCTTAACAGTTCTAATCAAAACATAAAAGCATGGATCACCTGTGCAAGACCAGGAGCACCATATCCAGCACCAAGTGCACCATAGGGATTACCAATCAAACCATAACCAAGATGTGGCGGATAACTTGGAAGCAATCCTTGATTCTGTATATTTGATACTACAGCCTTCTGATCAGCCTGTGGTTTTGCTAGAGAACACTCTAACATTCGACCTGAAAGCATAGAATAAATCTAATCAATATTCGCAACAGTTACATAACTTTTGAAATGCAGGTATTTAACATATGCTAATGTTACCTTCTAATTCATATCTTTCAGTATTCTTTAGTGCTTTCATAGCGTTTGATCGCTCTGCAAAGTGAACAAAACCGATTCTGTTCTTCTCCTGACCAGATTTTGGTGGTGGAAGAACCACCTTTGTGATCTTCCCATGGTGTTCAAAAAGCTTCTTCAACTGCTCTTGAGTCACATTGTTAGGAAGATTCTTCACATATACTGCCTTCACCTGTTCATGCATGTTTAAGAATTCACTATATTCAATGCGTACAAAGTAATGCATCTAGGATAAAAACGGTTAGAATACTAATTCAATAGCTAATACCAGTAGTATAGATTCTAGATTCATTAGCATAGTAGAGTGCATGCTATAATATTTGTAATCCATATAATAAATGTAGCAATGTGATTAATAGCTGTTAACTAGTTCTACAACTAATCATAGGTTAGTAGTTGGATTGTTAATGCACTCAAGGCCTTGAGATGGACTGTGTCAAAGCTAAAAACACTATTTCTCCCACACACAAATTTTCTCTCTTTCGGGCTCTCTAACAAGGTATAATGCCTAAGAGTAGTACCATTCTCTGTAACCATATCCAGCCACTGTTCTGCTACCAAGTTTCAAAAGCCTGTAACTTCCCACGGTGTCTGTCTAGTGACTCTTCCTATTGTCTGTACACTGACACTGGCCACAGGAATCCTAATTCCTCAACCTCTGGCTACAATTTCAAGCAGGTCTTCCACCCTCTGACTATAACCCAATCCAATATTAGCGGTTGTGTCTCCTCTGAGCCACAACCACAATATCCAGTTCTCGACCATCTCAGTCTTTGATCAACAAAATGAATCAACAAGCGTTTTAAAATTGGTTCAGGCCAGGCAGGCTAACCGGGCGGGACAGTGCTGTTAGGAACCCAAATTCAAGAGAAAATAAAACTGTATTATTAATGAAAAAACTAACTAATACAGAAGATGAACCCCTGCAATCCCAGAGCTAAGCTCCTCGGTGAAGAGACAATTCTCTCTGCTCAAATCATGAAGAGACAATTCTCTCTCTGCCCAAACCATTACTGTTCCTAACTAAATGATTCTCAACCCTTCTCTCTCGCTATCCCTATCCTTTATATAACTATCATTCTCGTCTAACCAACTAGTCACATCAACAAATATAACTCATTCCTCTATTTGACACATTTGTTGGGCTTATGCCCAAACCAAGTACGTAGCACTGCCAGGCTGGCAGGAACTATGACCGGTTTGAGCTGTTTGTGGGATAGGATATGTTATAGGACAAAATGACAACTTGGCAGTTCAACAAAACCCGACTGGATCTCATTTATTTAGTTTATCCAAAAAATAAGTCCATGAAAGAAAGAAAAGAAAGAAAAGGGGTCTTTTCAAGATAAAAGACTGCAAGAAAAGAGAAGGTAAAGACAAAAAATGAAGCACGAGAGAAGAAATGATGAACGAAAAGAATGGAGGAAGAAAACATGAATGCTGAAAAAAAATCCTTTAAGAAAATGAGTGCCGAGAGAAAGAATGAGTGAAAATAACACAATGCAGGGAATAAATGAGGCCCTTCAGTTCTGTATATAACAAGAGTGTAAATAACATGTCCAGTTATGGACCTTAAGAAATTAAATATATAAAATGAAAGAATTTAAAAAACAAAAAGCTCTTTCCAGCTGTATAAGAGTGTGTTGCTACAATAAATGAAAAACGGGAAAGAAGGCAGGCGCTAGGATCAATCCAATGCAATGCTATTAAATAATGGTTCTAAATTGAACAAAACACTACTGAATGATACGCTTTTTGCTATTTTGTATAAATGTTGTCAAATAGAAGCACTATAGCACTGTTGCGCAGCAGAATTTTAGAAAACCGATATTTTATGCAATGCATGGTTGACAACATTGATCCAGCGTACAAGGACTCATAAAAGTACTAGAGCCGGTACACTAAATATTTTCTTTAGCATGTGAATTTAGTATATTAGTTCATGTGGTTCTACTCATGACTTAGTAGCCTGACCAAGTAAATGGCCTGACTTAGTCTTAGAATACTAGAACCTACCATTGGAATAAGAAATGCTCATTTGTAGGGGGCCATGTATTGGAAAAGAACTAGCCAGAGATGACGGCATGTGAAGGCACATCAGACATCCCCTGCATACAAGACCACCACAAATTGTATGACTTTAAGTTTACTTGTTAGTCACCGATCTTAGTTTCTAGTGTGAGGCTTTGTTAAGAGTCCCACATCGGACAATAAATGGCTTGAACATGTAGTTATAAGAGGGGGCAATCCTTACCTTAAAAGCAGGTTTTGTAGGGTTGAGTTAGGCCCCACCCACACATTCTAAGATGGTATTAGAGTCTCATCTAAGATCCATTGGGCCACCCACCATTTAGTTCCACGCTCCAAACCCAATTCCTGGGCGTGAGAGGGGGTGTTAAGAGTCTCACATCGGACAATAAATGGCTTGAACATGTAGTTATAAGTGGGGGCAATCCTCACCTTAAAATCCAGTTTTGTAGGGTTGAGTTAGGCCCAACCCACACATTCTAAGAGGCTTCAAGCCATACCGCCACATTTTACCATCTTTGGAAATGTTCATTTTAAATTGTAGCCGTCTCAGAAGGTTACTAATTGAAGTTTAATTTGGATAAGGGTCGCTTTGCGGTATTAATGTTGCATAGCCATATCAGTGTAATTGAATACCCCTTTCTTATTTGGGTATTCCTTTCAGTAACACCGCCTTGTGTATTTAGTTCTAACAGATAAGCAAAGGGACAGGAGAGCTTTACTGTTTTGACTAGTTCATATGTCATTTCCATTTCCTTTACATGCCTCAAATACTAAGGGTTTCTTAGTCTCCCTCCCCTCTTGTTGTATTATTTAGTTTTACTAATATTGATTTGTTACTTATATAAAAAAAACACTAACCAATGAATGACACAGTTGTTTGTACTCTTATGGTGACAACAGCAAGTAGGTTATAAGTCAATATTATGTCGGAAACAATTCCTTTCTCACTAAGAGATACATTTTCCATTTAATCATTAAAGTATTTAAGAATTATAGGATATAAAACGTGAAAAAAGAATGTAGGGATACTTCTCAAACCAGACAAATCCCAGAAAGTCAAATATCTCACAAACAATCCCATGATTTTATCAGGATAATTGTTATAAATAATGCTTTAATAACTAAAAACCTAGAAAGCAGCACTTGCACATTGAGACGTCGATGCATTAAATTATGGGTTTTTGTCTCCATCATAATTGCAGATGTTTTATTATAATAAAAAAATTATTTTCATATTAACCATAACTATCAACACATCTAAAAATAAAGAAGTCATGTGAATTGAAACCTGAGATGAAGCAGAGGAATCAGCATTTTTAGGGTCAGCCCAGCTCACTGTTGGGGAGTTGTCACCAAGCTTAAATGTTGGGTTCATCATCTTTTGTCTCGAATATTCAGCACATGCATTATTATAATAGTCAATAAAAGCAAAACCACGGTTATTGATTATGTTCTTCATATCCTGAGTCAAGGGAATGAACAAAGCACAGTTAATTAAGAAACTGCATATCCTGACTTAAAGTACTTGCAGTTGTGCATGACACCAATGCAACTCCATAACAGTTTCAAAAAAAAAACAATCTAACCATAACAAATAAACACTAGAAACTTTCAATTGAAAATGGAGTAGGAATGCACAACATCTTAATTCATACCTTAACCAGTTCAACAGCGGTAACACCAGGTCCAATCTCACTCACAACCTTCTTAAGATCTTTATCACCCCAGCTCCTAGGAATATTGCCAATAAAAAGACGATTTTTTGCTTGAGATGTAGAACATCTTATTTTTTTACCCTGAGACAATTGATCATTGATACAGTCAGTTATTGAATACATCATACCAAATTATATTAAGTGTTTGCATTAGGCCTCTAAAATTTTTGAAATATTAGAGTTGAATTGAAGCCAAGTAGCTACCAACTTCAAAAAAGAATGATCTATAGTTTAGAAACTGAAGTTGTTACATTACCTTAAATTCAGTATTATTCAGCTCCACAATGGCTTTAGAAGCCAGTTCTTCATTTTTAAAAAGCACAAAAGCGAAACCCTTATTCTCCGAAGAATCTTTTCCTTTCATTATTCGAACCTGTTCTCACCAATCTTAAAGTCAATGGGTGACATTGTATATAAACATACGCAGAACAATAAAAAATGGCACATGCATACCTGTACAACTTCCCCAATACGCTCACAAAAATCTTTCAAATCTTCCGTTAAGGCATCAAGAGGAATGCCACCTATGTAAACTTCAGACTTGTGAGGAGGAAGAGAAAGAAGTTCAGCATGTTTCTTCTTCTCATCATCATCCATGTCGGTGTCTTCTTCCACTTCCTCCTCCTCCTCCTCTTCCACTTCTTCCTCTTCCTCTTCCTCTACCTCTACCTCTACCTCCTCTGGGTCCTCCTCTTCTTCTTCCACCTCCTCTTCTATTTCTTCCACTTCCTCCTCTTCTTCTACTTCTTCATATTCAATCTCTTCTTCCATTTCTTCTTCCTCAGGTTCTTCTTCAAGGTTGACCTTCTCATCAGATTCAACTGGCTTTTCAGGCTCAGGTTGCTTACCAATAACTGCTGAAGAACTTGGCTTTTCCAATGGCATCTTACGAAACTAATTAAACAAGCTTGTGAGGCAACTGTGAAGAAGGCACAACGACCAGAAGAATTCATGGGAAGAACTATACACATATCGAAAGGATGAAACAAAAAGAAAGGCCAAAATTGGAGCCGTTGCATTGAGTGAATCTCAATGGAACTATGCAACGAAATCAGACTTATAGAGAGATGGCTATTTACAAAAGGGTCAAATGATAACAAAATAACAGCATTGAAAGGCAAGTCGAAACAACGAAGATGGTCAAAAGGAGAGTTCAAGAGGCATATTAATGAGCACAAGCTCTTGAATAACAATAAGTCAAATGGAAATTGCACAAGCATCAAAATGCAAAAATGAAAACTTTTTCAGTCAAATATACAAATTAAGTTGTGAATTAGGTATTAAAAGGACTAAAGAACAAAATGGAGTGTGGGAAATCAAAATCAAAAAAATAAAAACACAATAGCTGTTTCCAAACAGAACGTACCAAACTCTGCACCCTCTCCTGCCACACAAATTTACAAACATGCATTGAGATAGGGTTTATATACACTTCTACTATCTAATAACACAGTTTTTTTCATACAATTCAGATTAAGAGACAAATTCTTCAATTTATACATGAATAAAGAGAGTACCTTAGGGGAAAGGGTTGAAATTGAGGAATGGGAATTGGGCGTTGTTGAAATCCAATTCAAATCTACGAACTTTCAATGTTGGGATTTGGGAAGATAGAAGAAAATTGAATCTTTGCGAAACCCTAAATTTGTGTTCCGCGCAAAAGAGAACTTTGGTGATACTCTGAATTAGAGTTTTCGATTTTATTTTCTTGGTTTTGGGGAAATTACGATATTAGCGCGGGTATTTGTTTTTCCGTTTGAAGAATTGAAGGCGGAATACCCTGAACAAGGGGTATTTCCGTAAATGACTGTGGATTTTATTTTAGATTACTGTGTAACGTTAAAAAAAGGACATGTAATGATGATGTAATGTAAAAATAAGGGATGAGGATTGTCTCGTGAGTCGTGAGACAATCACACTGCAGCTAATAATGTGTAAATTTTGGCTATTGAATCATTTTTAAATATTTTTGTTGTATTTAATTCAGAAAAAAGAAGGGATCAAATTGTACTGATAATAAATGTCACTAAGACAATTTGCATCAAGAAATAAAAGAGATAAAAATTATGCAATTTCATTGATTTTCAGAGTTATACTAATAAAGGGTTTCATCCCGATTTCATATATTATGAACTAATTTTGAATCGTAAAACATCCTTCGTAAATATAATTGAAAATGTAAATATAATTCAACAAAAAATTTCATCAATTCTGAACTAAATAGTGTATCAACTAATTAGTAACATTCAAGCAAGTTATAATACAAATAAGTTTTCGAACTAATAAAAATAAGGTCATAAGTTCTGGGTGTAAGCATCATATTCATGATACCAATATCATATTTGAACTTTAGATATGAAGGAACCAGCTTTCCATCGACTTTTTCACTACATTTTGCTACATGAAAAAATGTGTAAAATCAGATACTAATTATTCAAAATATTTATAAACTAAAATATATTTGGTGATTGGACTTACCAATTAACAAAGTGATTGAAAAACTTCCTTGCATACAACATTTGTAGTGGTAGAAGATGGTGCATTCTCGTTATCATGTATTAAGATTTTAAGACCACTTTTGCTTGTAACTCTTGAAATTGCACATACAATTGTCCGTGACTAAAAACAGGAGTAAGCAAATACAATCGGACACTATCAAGTGATTGGCCCTGGGATTTACTAATTGTCATTACGTAAGAGACAATGATTGAGAATTGTCTCCTAATCAACTTAAACGGCCACAGTGACTCATAAGGTGACATAGACATCAGAGGGATGTAAAAGATGTTATTTATGTTATTTTCAGACATAATTTTTGCCTCGATGACATGATTTTCTAACCTTGTAAAAATTAATCTTGTTATATTGCACAAACCATCATTTTGGTCCAAATTCCTCATTAGCATAACTGGTGTACCAACCTTCAATTTGATCATGTGATTTGGTAGACCTGAAGTTCTTAGTTTACTAAGAAACTATGGAATTAGAACTTCATGCACTTCGTTATAACTTGTATCAGTTCTATCAATTGAATCGAAACTCAAATACTCTTTCTCCTCTCCTAACAAATGCAAAAACATGAAAGTAATAATATGCTAGTAAAGTCAATGTGATGCACTCATTAGTTGTATGAATATATAGAATAAAATAAACGTTATTTTACTTGGTATCATATCCAATACGTAATGATTGATTTTTTCCACAACTCCAATGGTTGAGGCAAGTATTGCTTTTCCTTGTAGAAATTCAACATTTTGGAAATTTGTAACCAAATTGGGGTACGTGTGTTATACCTCAAAATTTTCCCTTCTATTTTCAAGTCAATACACATCTCCATGCTCAAGAATTACTCAAGGGTGGATCAGGACAAACCTTTTTCTAAGCAAGAAACCCACTACTAGGGTTTTGTTTCTCAAGTCAAAATTGGCTTCTATTGCCTCAAGTGAGCATCATGCCTCCTCATATGTCTCAAAGTACCACCATGTCAAGTTTCAAGCCTCATAACCTAAGTTTGCTCAATTAATTGCTCAGATGGTTGAAAATCAATTGTAGTGGACAAAAAGTCAACTGTGGTCAACATACAATCAAACTTCATCATTTTTGGTCGACATCAATATTTTGAAGTCACATTCATCATTTGATCAAGGGTTGATCATGATTCATCGAGGAAATTCAAGAATGATCAAAAGTTTCTAAATTAGGGTTTCTTAAAGGAAAGTCAACAGAACTTTGACCAGGCACAACTTTCACATACTTCATCATAAAAAATTCCATTTATGCTCATTTTAAAGGGAATTCAATTCTCTACAACTTTGTGTCTCACAAGCTTTGCCCAAAAATGCTTCATTTGAGAGTTATAGGTCAATACATTATAGGTCCTTCTAAAAGTCAACAAAAATCATCTTTTTCCAAAGAGATGTACATGATCATGGAAGCTTCAATTAAGATGAAACCAAAAGGAGCATTTAGAGGACATCTTAAGATTTCTAAAAAGTCCAAGAACACTTCCAAATGATAAAAATTGAGCAAGTTATGACTTGAACAAAAATGGAAATTTTGAAGAAATGCATGAAGGAAATATTGATCAAACTTGGAAATTTTCCAAATGGGCCTTGGTTTTTATGATTTGAACTTATTTCTAACATGTCTCATGACCTATAAGCTCAATTACACGTCCTCCTTTCATTTATTTATTTATTTATTTTTGAATTATTTCCTTTAAATTAAATTTTAAAGAAAATAAAATGCAAGGAAGGAAGTCATGGCGTGTTGGGCTTGGTTTCCAAGTTCCTTGAGGTCCAAGAAAGTCTAAGAAAGCTGGAAAATGTATGAAGATTTGATTGGCATGAGATTGAACAAAAAAAGGAAGTTTTTCATACAAAATTGCCATAAAATATTTTTCATTAAAAACAATATATTTTCTCTCACAAATTCTGACCTAATACACTTTCTCTCTCTCTCTCTCTCTCTCTATATATATATATATATATATATAAAAGATCAAGGTCAAAAGAAAAGAAGACGAATTGGCAGCCAAAGCATTAGGGTTTAAAGTTCAAAAATTTTAAAGAAATCTACACCTTTGAATTTCAAACTCCAGCCATCTACAAGCATTCAAATTGTTTCCTAAGACTTCCAAGAGTAAGCTCAGGCCAAGAGCCAAGTTCAATCATGCCTGAAACATACATATCATAAACTCCTATTGCATCATATTTGTGAATTTTGAATTTTAATTTTTATCGTGTTTCGATTTGAACTAAGCATGCTAATGTGTTCCTGAGGTGTCATAAAAAAATTTTGACATATCGCACGAGGTTTAGAACGCATAAATCGTGTTATGCCATTGTTAGGGCATCGAGCTCATGAGGCTTCAGATCCATGGTTACAGGCGGTTTTAGAGCAAGATAACACCACCATCAAACTTGTAGCATCCTAAATATGCGATCATGGTTCTTTTCTTTTGTTGTTTGATTGATTTTCACAGGTTTGGAATTTGGCTTGGCCGGAGAAGACGATCGGACCGCCGTCGAGGGTGACGCTGACCCAGGTCAAGGGCTTGCATGCATGCGTGGCTTCATACCTCAATCTGATTGGTTTTCTCAATAACACTGAGACCCATAACTTGACTTGCGTTGAAAACCAAAATAAAACACAGGGTTAGCATATAATCCAATGATCCTGATTCAATGACAACAAAATCAGATGGTTCAGATGGCAAAGGCGTGGAATTTGGTAACCCTGGGGGACCGAGTTCAATCCCTGGCGTCCCACAGCCTTTTTTTGCACTCTTTCCAATATTTTTCTTTTCTATTTTCTTTAATTATTTTCATATTTTCTTTAATTAACTAAATTAACTAACTAATTAATCATTAATTACATAATTAGGGTTAAATAATTAGAAAAGTAGGGTTAATTATCACTTAACCTTTTTCCTTATTTTATTAATTAATTTAATTAATTTAATTTAATTTAGGTTAATTTAATTTAATTTAAATTAAATTTCTTTTATTAATTAAAAACAATTAGACTTAGGGTTTTCTGATTCACCCGATTTTCACATAGTAATTAGGTTAACATAATTAGGATTTAATTAACCTCAAACTTATATTTTCACTGACTTTTTCCAACTTCTCCTGACTAATTCTTTTTCGCGCATATTATTGTAACTGCTTCCTGAATGCATAACCCATAGAGCAAATGATACGAGTTCTGCAATAAATATGAACCCCAGGAATGAGTGGAGAGTCAGAATAGGGGACTCTGGCCACTTCGTTATTGACTCGATAAAGGAATAGTAACACGATTAGTGTGTACCATACAAGACACAGACTAGAACTGCGGGGGACGAATGCCGACCCTTTCCGCTTGCCCATCATATCAATGACTCGATAACAGGAAATATAAAAAGTGGGACTTTGCTTGGTGGTGCCACGTCGGGTGTCCTAACCACTTCTGACCTATGCAAGCACAATTGTAAACACACAATGAAAATCGCCTCCCTATGCACGGAAGAGGACTTTAAACAAACTAAACACAATTAGCAAACAGAAGCGCCCTAAACGGGTCTTTAAATAAACCAGAGGGGTTCTTGAACATGCTCCAACTACGGAAGCCCCATCATGCATCTCTATTCCTACTTCTCATGGCAAGGAAAGCGGTAAAACCCTACTTCTCATGCTCTCTAGAAAAGCGGTAAAAGAATGTGGTAAATAAAGTAAAGTTAATACGAAACAGATAATAAAATCCGAAGAGCACTACAAGCTAAAAATACTCCAGAAAACTTCGAGTAAACTGCCATCAACAAAGCAATAATCAGAAATAGCTCGATCCATATAATCCACAAGGTGATATCGTACAATATGTGTGTGTAGCAGACACGTCCTTACAACAAACAGAACACCTGCACAAAGGTACATATCCAGACAAAATAGCAGAATATATGTTTCTCGTAATATGAGAAAACACAAAGCAAAATTCGTTTAAAACGTAAACAGAACCATGGGAGAAGTGGTAACCACGGGAGAAGCGGTGTGTTAGTGTACCAAGATTAGGTACCTAACCAAAATATCCTCAATGTACCTTGCACAAATTAACAAATACGTCAAAAACAACAAGGAGGTGGGAATATAATTGCATACTCACATCACAAGTCAAAATATGATCCAAATGCGAAGAAATAGAATGTAAACATGTATAGTAACATGAAAATGGAAAATCGGGCAGACACGCACACACAATGCAAAATAACCCATGAACAATAATGGAATCGAGCTAATTCCATCACAATAGTCCTCAAATGCAATGCTAAACATAGTTAGAGATCTAGAGAAGTTGGAAACCAAAAATCTACTCTAAAATGGCCAAAGAATGCATTATTCACAAAGGAATCGAGTCATGAAGTGTAACTTCCTAATAGGGGCAACAACTACCTATTCTAAATCTTTCCTAAATATCTCTAAAGATAGAGGAAAAGATTTCAAACCAAACATGCAAGAGGGACCTAGAAGAACTATACAAATATCTAACTAGTTCCTAGGAATTGAACTACTAAAGGTTAGCTTTGAAATTTTGTTTACAACCCTAAGATGAGGTTTACATCTAACTACAATTAAGTGGGAACAAATGCCTTAAAGTTTCTAAGAAACACATGGTATTACACTCCTAAAATTAGTCAATTCAAACGACAAAGGAGAAATATGCTTTTAAATGACACAAGCTAATCGAAACTTGAGAATTAAGCAACTATTGAATTAAATTAGATATTAAAATCTACAAGTCAGTAGCTAATCCCTATTTAATGGTATCAAATAAAATGTACAAGAAAAATCATGGTTGAAACATATTTGTGCACAAAACTAAGTCAAAATGATCAATCGTCGCTCTAAGGGTTAGTCGTCCTGGTACCCTAATCATATGACTCAATTATGGGTTCTAAATTAAGGTAACAACTACCTAAACATGTTAACATATTAATTAAGAGGTTAGTTGAATGTTAGAACAAGCATTGAAAATCATATGCAAAAGATCGATTCCTAACTAGATGCAATAGCGAGCAATTACCTATGTTTGTATCATACAAAAGGAGAATCAGATAAAAACCTAAAAAGATCTAAAAAATTATGAGAAAAATATCTAAAAGCTCCTAATACATCATAGAATCAGAATGTTATTTTTAGGAATTTTTTTTGTTAAGAAACGATAAAAAATCGCATCTAAATGCGAAGTATTATGGGGAAAATCGTCCCTAAACATGTTATCAAAAAAACAATTAAAAGAGTATTGAAATCTAATTACAAAAATTCCCTAAAAAATATGGAAAAATTCCTAAGATCCTAAAGATTCATGAATCTATTTATTTAGATTTTTGTTGTCGAGAAACGATCGAAAACCACATCGAAATGTACACGGTATCATGGAGAAATCGTTTCTAAACATATTATCAAAAATTGATTAAAAACTAAAGGAAATTAATTATAAAAAATTCACAAAAAATATCAAAAATATCCTAAGACACTAAAAAGTCAGGAACTTATTTTTATGTATTTTTTATGAGTCGAATGAATCGAAATCGGAAGCAAAATCGCACATGTGTTGAAATTATGTATAGCTGAAACAGGGGGGTGTATAGGACTAAGGAGAGTGTATGAAGAGACTCCAGGCGCTGAGGCCCAGTCCAAGTGTTATTTTGAGCCCGTTCCAAACTGCACTCAAGTCCAATTGATCAAACAAAATCAAGCCTTCAGATTTTCTTTTTTTTGCTACATGTCACGTTTAATATGTATGGTTCACAAATATATATCAATTGGTCCATTCCATAATTCAGATAAATTAAAAAAATAAGACGACACATGTCGGCTGTTAGAACAAAGTTTGTTTCTAATAACAAGCATAATAAATTAAAGTTTTGATGATAACAAGCATAATAAATTTTGTATGAATGAATATGATACTCTGACGTGTACATGTTTCATTTCAGAAGGTGTTCTGACTCTAGAGCAAAAATGGAAAATATCATGCTGAGCAGAAGTTGAAGTTAGAAGTTCTAATGAGAGCAGAACTTCTGGACAAGGCACGCTCAAAGCAGAAACACGCTTTAGATGTTCTTAACGAGAACTTCTGGATAACACGCTCCAAAGAAAGCTTCTGAAGTAAAGATCAAAATACAAATTCTGATGGAAGCTAGCAAAGCGCAACCTCTGATAAAATGCACCAACAATATGTTCTGAATAGAAGATGTATAACAAGTCTTACATAAGATGAATTATTAGAAGTTCTGATGAGAATAGAACTTCTGGTCAAGCAAGCACAACACAGAAGCAAGAACATCGCAACTTCTGATAGAAGCAAGCACAACGCAACTTCTGACAGAAGCAAGCATAACGCAACTTCTGATAGAAGTAACTTCTGACAAAAGCAGGCAAGAGTAAACTTCTGATGGAAGCACCAACAAAAGTTCTAATAAGCAAATATTTATAAGATATTTATCATATGTATGTTATCTTCTAGAGACAAAACCTGCTGCAGTAACGTAAACCCACTAAGCTAAAAAGGTTAAGTACTTGAGTAGCACAACTTCCAAGGTTCATTGGTTAAGCAAAATCACGTTGAGACAAGCAAGTTAATTATGACATGCCACCTCCAACGGAAATTTTTCCTAGAAAGCTCTACAAATAGTCTTCAATTCAAAAAGGGAAAATGTAACAAATACAGTACAAGAAAGGTGCATCAACAAAAAGAGAAAATACTGTACGAACAAAAACAACTTTTACAAGAAGAGATACTGTACGAAAGAGAACAATTCAACAACATCTTCTAGCAACTTACAGAAAGTCATTTCCAAAGTAAACTCGTTGCAAGTACAAAGAATTATCTTTTGTAAATTAGTTTACTGTTTATTGAGATTAAATTTGTGTGTAAACTTCACTTAGTGAAGAATAGCTTTTCTAAAAGCATTATTGTACACAGTCAGTCAGAATTAACATTCTGATAGTTGTTCCTTGAGAAAACTAGTTTGGGTCATAATTCTTAAGAGGGCTAGGACTAGTTGAGTCTTAGAGGTGTTAGTCACAACAGTTTGTTGTGTGGTTTGTTCCTTGAGAAGACCAGTTGGGTCAGAATTCTTGAGAGGGCTAGGACTAGTGAGTCTTAGAGGAAGTTAGTCACACCGGTTGGGTAGTTCACTGTGTAATCGTTGATTATAGTGGATTAAGTCCTCGTTGAGAGAGGCGAAATCACCTTGGCGGGTGGACTGGAGTAGTTTGAGTGTCAAACGAACCAGGATAAAATTACTTGAGTATTTTATTTGTTGTTTGGGTAAAAGATCTAAAAAGTAAGAAAAATTATTCAACCCCCCCTTCTAAGTGTTTTCCAAGCCTTCACCGGCTACTGGTTGGTTAGCTGTGCATTTAACATGAGCCAATTAACAACTAACGCACCTAGGGATAAAAATACCGTCGAATAGTACTGTTCACCGGAGATAGTTCCGGTTATCTTCTCCGATACCTCAGATGGCCGGAAAAATCAAACTTCACCAGAAACGAATGACCTTATAACTACTTGACTCGAATTTTCCTGCTGATTACGAATATGACTTCAATTCACTCTAAAAACTGCTCGAACTCGATGAACTTTGGACACGAAATTCAGATCCAAAAATTGAAAACATCACGTGTTCGAAAAAGGCGAATGTCTTACATCTAATACCATGTTATTCTAATAGTAAAGCACGGGAGCGAGTCCTACACACTCTTATCACGGTACAACTAGTATTCTAAGAGATTTCAGAGAACTTATTTCGTCGGAGCTCGCGAAATTGGAGAAAGAAACCCCACAGATCCTGTCTTGATGATGGAGACGATGAAGCTTAACGATAACCTTTGAATTTTTGAGAAATAAACTCAAAAGCTGCTCGAATCTTGACGAACGGGATAACTGTGGCACCGTGAGCAATATTCGTTCGAGTAATAACAAAGATCGATGAAGTATTTCGCCGCTTTGAAAAAAATAAGAAGAGGAATCTGAAGAATCTTGAAATAGATTGAAGTCAGAAAGATAAAGGAAGAGGAATCTGATGGTTGTTACGATGGTGAATGAAGTTTATTGCGGTTACGTCTCAGTCATGGCGAGAGAATGGTGGTAGTGTCGAGGAGAATTTGAGGAAGGTGAAGAATGGTTTCTGGTTGTTAACGGAGAAGGTGAAAGATGAAGAAGAGTGAGGCATGATGATGATGGATGAAAGGTGGTTGTTGAGGAAGGTGGTTAGAAACAATTACGGCGAGTGAAGAGTTTGTTATCACTGCATTTTTCTGTTATGGCACGACGGTTATGGAGATTGAGAAAATAATGGATGGTAAATAGAGGAAGAGGGAGAGCTAGAGTGAAAGTGAAGTCAGAGAGTGAAGAAGAAAGGAAAGAGGGTGTAGATGAGGGGGAAGGTTGTTATCCCTTTGTTATTGTGGAAGAACGAAGAAAAAAATGAAAGTTTTTTTGTCCGTTTTAGTGCCGTGAAGAATGGTTATTAGAGAGTGAAGAAGGTGATGAAAAAAGTTTGTTAGAGTTTTCGGAGTGTGTGGCAGAAGATACGAAAGTATGGTTGAAGAATGAGAGAAGAAACAAAAAAGAAGAAAAAAAAGAAAGAAAGAAGAAAAAAAGAGAGCAGAAGTTCTGGAAGAAAGAGATCAGAAGTTCTGGAAGAGAGAGATCAGAAGTTCTGGAAGAAAGAGATCAAAAGTTCTAGACGAAAGAGATCAGAAGTTCTAGAAGAAAGAGATCAGAAGTTCTGGAATAAAGAGATCAGAAGTTCTGGCCCTTAGGAGGTTCTGATTTTCTAATGAATCGTGTGGATCGATAAGCCGTATACAGATACTTCAAGACTCATAGAAGGCCATAAAATCACTTCAGGCTCAAATATTCGACCATAACCTGCTCTTACTCGAAATCCTCAATCAATATACTCAGAATAGGAAATCAGAACTCCAAAACCTTGGTTCTCGAGAGATAATCAAAATCTTCTGGATGCACCCATCTTGTATATTAAGATGACACTTGAAATAACAGAACCTTAGATATTCAACCTCTATGAATCAAACGCTTCTTCTGAATTATACTGGTTCATACGATTAGAAAATTTCGAACCCATGGCTAACGGATGAATGATATGCATGTAATGCACCTATTGCTTAAGTATAAGCCAATTATTTATTAAAAAAAAGAGAGAGTGAATTTTGGGGTGCAACAGCTGCCCCTATTCAATCTACTACACCCAGAGGGTGAGATTGGCGCAAGCCTTTCGAACACTTAAGGTGGGAGAGGATTGAATACTCAATAGAACCATAAAATTCGCACTCTGAAGACGACCAGGCCTTATTATATTTTTGAGTTTTACATTATATCCGACTGAAAGCAAACCGGGTGAAGGTAAACCAAATGAAGGAAAAGGTCGCTAGGAGAAAGCGAGCTTATTAAAGAAAAAGTCACCGGGAGAAGATGAAATAGACGGAAGGGTATGACGTACTTGCCCGACCAAGGATACCAGACAACTGGATTTTAAAGAGGCACTAAAGGGCTCTAAAAGAGGAAAGACACACTTGTCCGACCAAGGATACCAAAGAACTGGATTTTGAAGAGGCACTAAAGGGCTCTAAATTGCAATGTTAGCTAAGCTAACAAAAGGAATACCTAACATAAGGTACAAGTGCCGACCAAAAAGGAATTGATCCAAACAAGACCTCTAAATTGCAATGTTAGCTAAGTTAATGGAAGGAATACCCGATATAAGATGCAGGTAAACTAGAAGGGAGAGAATGATCAACACGGACCTCTAAATTGCAATGTTAGCTAAGCTAACGGATGGAAAACTCGATCTAAGATACATGTAACCCGACCAAAAGGAATTGATCCAAACAAGACCTCTAAATTGCAGTGTTAGCTAAGCTAACGGAAGGCAATACCCGATCTAAGATACATGTAAACCAGAAGGGAGAGACTGATCAACACATATCTCTATGTTAGCTAAGCTAACAGAAGAAATACCCGATCTAAGATACAGGTAAACCAGAAGGAAGAAACTGATCAACACAGATCTCTATGTTAGCTTAGCTAATGGAAGGAATACCCGATCTATGATACGGGTAAACCAAAAATGATAATCAATGATGGACTCACTAGGAAGAAGATATATGGAATGATCAAATCATAGATCGAAGGCGAATTTACATGGAAGGAGACCAACTAAAGGGACTCTAGCAAACAATGTTAGCTAAGTTAATAGAAAGAATACCCAACCAACAAGTAAACTGGGAAGAAAGGAACTGACTGACGCATGACCTAGACATGAGAAAGAGACCGACTGAAGTAGACTCTAACAGAATTCTCCAAAACAATTTGGACTTTAAGAAGGTGCTTGCAAAAGCACAAGAACTATAATATCCCTCAGGCCAAAGGCGAGGTATAGTTCTTCAAGAGTGACAATTATATGAATTACCACACACCAAGTATGGATACTCAAATACTTGAAAAGTAAGAAAGGTTGTACGCCGACTTTTACTCACACTCTAACAGCGATACAAACACGGGTAACATAACCGATATCTTGCTTAAGCAAGAGAAGTCTACAACTTACTGGGGAAAAAGAAACATCTGTACAAATATGCACTTATAGGGGAAAGAGACCGACTGAAGCAGATTCTAACAGAAGGTACTAGCAAAAAAGCACAAGAACTATAATATCCCTCAGGCCAAAGGCGGGGTATAATTCTTCAAGAGTGGCAATTATCCGAATTACCACACACCAAGTATGGATACTCGAACACTTGAAAAGCGAGAAAGGTTATACACCGACTCTCACTCGCACTCTAACGGCGACATAAATATGGGTAATATAACCGAAGGCTTGCATAAGCAAAGAAAGTCTACGACTTGCTGGTGAAAAGGGGACACGACCCGACGTGACTGAGGTAAAGAAAGTCACAGAAGACTCCATTAGAGAGAGAATGAGTTCCCATAAGACACTTGATTTGAAGTGACGATTAGGGAAGCAGAAATCCGTTAAAAAAACTTGAGGGTAAACCATAGAGATCAGTTATTTCTTCTGGATGATCATAATCGGCAAACACTTAATATGCATGTTTTAACTTTCATGGCGTAATGCTCCCAATAAACGGAATGCTATGCATTTAGGGTAGATATAATGCAATGAGTGTATTCTTGAATGATTAAATAAGAAGTAGCAGTATCGATGATCGGCTGCTGAGAAGCCATGAACATCCAGGAGAGAGATGTGCCACTGAGAAGTGGACTTTGAAGAACACTTAAATAAATTACAATTCCAAGGCGAGAAGGGTTGTTCACTTCGGGAGAGTCGGATTGGACTTCAACCAAATCTTGACTTCCTGGGGAGAGAGTAGTTACCCTTCATTGAGGATTCAAAAAACTTCTCTGGAGAATTCTCCTACTTTCGCTGGGGAATTTGGAATAAATTTCACGGGGAATTCCCAAAGAAACTTCATTAGGGAACGCAACTTCATGGGGAAGTTTGCAAACATCTGCGAGTAGTCATTAACATCTCGAATAAATCAAATGGCATTAAACTTCATCGGGGAATCAAACCTCTCGTGGGGATATGAATCTTTCAAACTAGGAATTCACTGGGGAGAACATAACAACTTTTGTCTCCAAGAATAAAGATCTCAATAGCAAGACCACACTAGGAAGTCTTCGACTGGGGAATGCACATCGGTGTAGAAATACCGAAACAAACGAATGATTAATTTTCATTGGGAAAAGAGAAATCCAATTCGGATAGAAAGCTCCACTGGTGAAACAAATTTAGATATTCAACTCCACCGGGGGAAACAAATATTGTTGTCTCAAGATAGTTTCTTCGAGAGTATATCTCTTGATGATATTCAAGGTGAACCCCAAACGAAAGAATGTGACTTACACCGGGGAACTTTGATGTGATAAGACAAAACTCACTGGAGAATACAACAATAATTCATCTGCCAAAGCATACTCACTGGGGATATCAACCCTCAGTCAATGGCTCAAACACCGTCTTCACTAAGAATAAAGGCTAGAACCTTCTATTGGAGATGATTTGAGAATTCGATGGACATTCACTTGGAAACTTCGCCTGGAGTAGGTATCAACGACCTCATCGAGGATTTACCTGAGATCGGTACCCATAACTTGCACTGGAGATTTACGTCCTTCTTTAGGATGATACCCTATCAAAGATGTTAGGATCTATCTTTTTTCGAATGGAAGATTCCACTGGGGATAATCCTTGTTAATATTCGCTGGAGATTATGATAATGTCAATAATTTCGAAATGTGCATCATTGGGGAACTAATCAACCCATCAGGCCCGACGATAAATTCAGCTTGAGAATCGACCTCACTAGGGATAAGCCTCAACCAACATCGAGACTTATACTATGGAATACGACAATATCAATATGTCGAAGCACAAATCACCAGTAACAAAATCAACCCTCCAAGCCCTTCTAAAATTTAATTATGCTTGCAAACCGACTTCATAGGGGGGAAACCTGGATTAAGATGTACTCTTCATTGGGGAAAATGGACCTCATACTAATAACCCATCAGTTACCTGCAAATCGCAAGTCATAACAACGTCTTCGATCATGGAGTGGCAAACTTTAGATACCATCACTAACACCCAAAATCTTAAGCAATTTCAAAAATTTACATAATGTATTGTAGCAACAACAACATTTTAAAAATGCAAAATTTTACCAAAAATGTCGGACTTATTTTTGCAAACAAATCAGTAAAATAAAGAAAATGAAACATAATATGGATAACAATTGAAATTTTATTGATTGCATGGCCCATGAATAGGCGTTTACATCAAGAAGCAAATCCTAAAAAGAGGTAATTGCATACACTACATAGCAATGGAGAAACATAAATGGCAATGTAACGACAAATTTCAACGGATCTGACTTCGCTATAACCCTCAATGTCTTCAAAGCACCTCATCCATCTTGTTTTCTAGACAAACTAATTGGAATGATTCCATACCCTTTCAGGTTAACCATCATAATGGAGTAAAGCAACACAGGTGCAATACAGACCATAGTCATTCACTTTAAATCCCTTTTTGCCTGGATCGCCCTTCGGGTTTTCGATCCATCGGGATACCCTTTTCTGCCTAAATTGCCCCTTGGCGGGTCCAATCTAGCGATTGTACTTATTTTTCACTCCTCCACTCTTTTTTGTCCCTAACGTTTGCCCGAACCTCTCACCAGGTTCGTCGGGACTGCCCTTTTCTGCTTGAGCCAGTCAACTTAGTGGGTCTATTTTATGCGAAGTATTTTTTGACTATGTCTGCATTGACGGGATAAGGAAAATCCTCTCCATCCATAGTTGTAAGCATCATGGCTCCTCCGGAGAAAACTTTCTTTACAACATATGGTCCTTCATAATTCGGAGCCCATTTGCCCCGAGCATCTATATTGCTTGGAGGCAAGATTCTCTTCAGCACGAGATCGCCAACTTGAAAATTTCGAGGACGTATTTTCTTGTCGAAGGCAGCTTTCATCCTCCTCTAGTATACCTGTCCATGGAAAATTGTCGTCAGTCTCTTCTCGTCAATGAGATTCAACTAATCTAAACGATTCTGGACCCATTCAGCTTCATCTAACTAAACATCTATCATAATTCTCAAAGAAGGGATTTCAACCTCCACAGGTAGGAATGCTTCCATACCGTATACTAAAGAAAAGGGGGTTGCCCCGGTTGAAGTACGCACCGAAGTGCGATAACCATGTAGAGAAAAGGGTAACATCTCGTGCCAATTCCTATAGGTGACAACCATCTTCTGCATAATCTTCTTAATGCTTTTATTTGCTGCCTCCATGGCCCCATTCATGTTTGGGCGATAAGGAGAAGAGTTATGATGCTTAATCTTGAAACTATCGCATGGTTCCTTTATCATCTTGTTATTAAGATTGGAACCATTGTCCGTAATGATCTTCTCAGGAACTCCATACCGACAAATGATATTATTCTTAATGAAACGCATAACAACTTGCTTGGTCACATTGACATAAGACGTTGCTTCAACCCACTTAGTGAAGTAGTTGATGGTAACCAAAATGAAACGGTGGCCATTGGAAGCGGTCGGTTCTATCCTCCCGATCATATCGATGCCCGACATCACGAATGGCCAAGAGGAAGTCAAGACATTCAAAGGAGAAGGAGCCACATGCATCTTATCAGCATAGATATGGTACTTGTAACATACTCTGGAATGATTATAACAATCTGTTTCCATTATTGACCAATAGTAACCTCCTTTCAAGATTTTCTTGGCCATAGTATGTCCACTGGAATGTGTCCCAAAGGAACCTTCATGAATTTCCTCTATAATTTTGCTTGCCTCGTGTCTATCCATGCATCTGAGCAAAATAGAATCATAATTTCTCTTATACAACATGCCATTGTTCAGGAAAAACTTGGCAGAGTATTTTCGCAGAGTCTTCTTATCAGTGATCGAAACATCCTTTGGATATTCTTTAGTCTCAAGATACCTTTTGATATCATAAAACCAAGGCTTTTCTTCAACTTCCTCTTCCATCTTATAACAAAACGCTGGCTCATCCAACCTCATAATGGTGATAGAGGGGGCTTCATTGGCCCATTTAACTTTAAACATGGACGGTAGAGTAGCCAATGCATCTGCGAAGTTATTCTCTTATCTTGGGATATGATTTAAAGTAATCTCATTAAAGTACGAGATCAGTTTCAAGACATGCTCTTTATACGGAATCAGATTAGGGTGATGAGTCTCCCAATCTCCGTTGATCTGGCTAATCACTAGAGCGGAGTCCCTATACTTCCAATATTTTGATTCTCAAATCAATGGCTGCTTCGATCCCAAAGATACAAGCTTCGTACTCGGCCACATTATTCGTGCACTCAAAACAAATCCTGGCAGTGAAATGGATATGAAACCCTATTGGTGAAGTAATAAGGGCGCCAACACCATTACCCAATGCATTGGAGGCACCATCGAACACCATCATCCATCGCGATCCTGGTTCGGGTTCTTCATCTGGGCATGGAATATTACAATCCCTGATAAAAATAATATCCTCATTCGAAAATTCGAACTTCATCGGCTGATAATCATCATCCATAGGCTGATGAGCCAAGTAATCCACCAATACACTACCCTTGATAGCTTTCTGAGTAGTATACTGGATATCATATTCTGTGAGAATCATTTGCCAACGGGCCACTCTTCCCGTGAGAGCTGGCTTCTCAAAGATGTACTTGATCAGATCCATTTTGGATATCAACAAAGTGGTATAGGTCAACATATACTGCCTCAGTCGGCGAGCAGCCCAAGCCAAAGCACAACAAGTTTTCTCGAGCAGTGATTATTTTGTTTCGCACTCGGTAAACTTTTTGCTAAGGTAGTATATGGCATGCTCTTTTCGACCTGACTCGTCGTGTTGCCCCAACACACACCCCATTGAGTTTTCAAGCACTGTCAAATACATGATTAAGGGTCTGCCTTCAATTGGAGGCGAAAGAATCAGAGGTTCTTGCAGGTAATCCTTGATCTTATCAAAAGCCAACTGATAGTTATCATTCCACCTTTCCGTATGATCTTTTCTTAACAATTTGAATATCGATTCACAAGTGGCTGTAAGATGAGAGATGAATCTAGCAATGTAGTTTAACCTCCCTAAGAAACCACGAACCTCCTTTTCAATCCTCGACACATGCATTTCCTGTATATCTTTCACTTTGGCATGATCAACCTTGATTCCTTTTTCACTTACAACGAAACCCAACAGTTTTCCCAACCTCACTCTGAAGGTGTATTTATTAGGATTCAACCACAACCTGAATTTCCGTAATCTTTTAAACAACTTCAGAAGATGAACAAGGTGTTCCTCTTCTGTCAGGGATTTTGCAATCATATCATCAAGATAAACCTCAATCTCTTTGTGCATCATATAATGAAAGAGAGTTACCATCGCTCGTTGATATATTGCCCCAGCGTTCTTCAAACCAAAAGGCATCACTTTGTAGCAAAATGTTCCCCAAGGTGTAATGAAAGTAGTTTTCTCCATATCATCTAGCGATATCTTGATTTGATTGTAGCCAGAAAAGCCATCCATGAAAGAAAATACTTTAGCCTAAGCAGTATTGTCAATCAATATGTAAATATGTAGGAGCGGGAAATCGTCTTTAGGGCTTGCTCTATTCAAGTCCCTATAATAGACACACATTCTAACCTTGCCATCTTTCTTCGGTACCGGTACAATATTTGCAACCCATTGAGGATAAGAAACAACTTTCAAAAAACCAGCATCAAACTTCTTTTGAACCTCCTCTTTAATCTTCTTCGACATCTCAGGATGATTCCGACGAAGCTTCTGTTTCAAAGGCGGACAATCTGCTTTCAAGGGCAACTCATGCACAACAATGTTAGTATCCAGCCCAGGCATGTCTTCATAAGACTAGGAGAAGACATCAACATACTCTCGGAGCATATCAATCAACCTCTGCTTGACACTTTCCTCTAAGGCGGCCCCAATCTTGACTTCTCTCTTGACCTCCTTAGTACCCAAGTTGATCACTTCTAAAGTCTCTTCATGCGGCTGAATAAATTTCTCTTCTTGCCTCAACAATCTGGATAACTCTTCAGGAACTTCACAATCTTCCTCAGCTTCTTCATCAGCTTGATAGATCGGATTTTCGAAGTCATAAGTAGCCATATCAAAGTCATTACCATTGAAATCTCGGAATAATGAGGGACTAGATCTGCATGATTGATTTTATTTCCTTATTTTAGTCTTAGATTAAAAAAGAAAAATAAAGATCACATTGCTAATGTTAATTTGTAAAAATGCAAAAGAAAGACAATGACCGAAATATTTGAATGCACAAAAATGTCCTTTATTGATGATAAAATTTGAAAATTCAAAACATTGGTGGCCCTACAACATGATTCACTACACCTTGGCCAGAGTGTAGGAATTATTACATGATGAAAAACAAAAGAGAATTACTCTTGAAGACGGGTGATGACGTCGATATCTTCAGAAAACCAATTAGCTGCCTCTTGCCCCAGAATAGTAGGATAAATCCACTGATCCATATGGCATTCACTGTCTGTCTCATCCCCAATAGCATCAACATCTTCGAACTGAATACCTCCACTAATAAACTGGATGGGCTGAGGAATATTCGGACGCGCGGGAATAGCCAAAGGAGCTTTTTTAGGCACATAACCCAAACCCTTCTTATCCTTCTGAGTTGGGAGCTCTAGAATTCTACCCTAACCTCCAGGGTGTCTAGATTCAACAATAACACGATCTTGACGGTAGGATGTCATAGAGACCTCTGGCGTTTTAACCTCAGCACGAGGAGTCTTGATAACTTGAACAGTTTCAAACGCTTGAAAAGGAGTCTCATGAATTTCTCCTTCGGCTTCCACATAGAGGAAAGAGCTCAAACAACTAACCACATAGTCTTCTTCTCCGTAGACAGTGACCACTTTCCCATTAACAAGGAACTTCAGCTTTTGATGCAAGGTAGAGGTAATCGCATCTGCCCCGTGAATCCAGGGGCGACCAAGTAGACAGCAATAAGACAGATTAATATCTATGACAAAGAAAGTTGTTTTAAACGTATGCGGACCTATTTTCACACGCAAGTCCACTTCACCAAACACAGACCTTCTGGAAACATCAAAAGCTTTGACAATCAAATGACTTGGCTTGAGCACAACTCCATCATAATCGAGCTTCATCAGAGCAGACTTTGGGAGTACATTGAGAGACGATCCCGTGTCAACCAGCACATGGGGCAGAGTTGTACGAATAACCTCCATAGATATGTGGAGAGCTTTGTTATGGTTTCTTCCCTCAGGGGGTAGATCATAATCAGTGAAGCCCAACCTGTTGCTTGTAGAGAAGCTATTCACAATACCCTCGAATTAATTAACAGATATCTCTTGGGGTACGAAAAGAGTTCCCAACAAATTCATCAAGGCGTTCCTATGAGGCTCAAAGTTTCTTAACAGAGCCAAGATGGAAATCTTTGCAAGCGTCTAACCAAGCTGATCAATGATCTTCTAATCACTCTTCCGAATATGCCTCATGAGCTCAGTTACATCTTTATCCAGATCTGGATTCAAGACAGTGTTCGCGTTAAAAAGTGACGCGCTAGGGAATCGAATATGAATTCGGATTCTCTAGCTCGAAACGATTTACTCTTTTGATTTGTTTATAAAGATGCCGCGAGCATCAAGCTTTATTATTTTCAACACAAGAAAAGATGATTTAATGATTATGAAAAAGGGGAAAGCTGCTAATACCCTCAATTGATTTTGATATGCGTAACGACTAGCGCAAACTAGACGTAACGCATTGGGGAGATTCTGAGTAAGGGGGTTTTTTATATAAAGGGAATAGATGGAGCACCCTAAATATATATGGTTATCCATAACTTTATATATATGAATACGTTTGATATGTTTGTGTGTTTTAATTGCTATTTCTATGATTGGGAAAGTTTCTCCTTTGGGATTTTAAGAAGGATAGATTATGTGGGATCCTAGTGTTTGTTATTATTGTGCTTGCAAAGATCTATGGATCTTCTGCATACATATCCCCTAGTGGGAATCAGAGCATTTGTAGCTCGGATCTACAGGGATCTATGGTTTGTTTGGTCTGAGAGAGAAAGAAATTTGCTCGCCAAGGATGAGACCTTGTGCCTACGTATTCTCAAAAGGATGTTGAGAAAGTCAGAGCAATCGTAGTTCCCACTTATGCTAGTGGAAAGCAACGGGATGTTAGTAAGAGACAGACAAATGTCATCTTAATGAAAAATGTATCTAATCTATTTCATCACATACATTTTTGAAAAGTTGATTGATTGAAAATCTTTCATCGTAAGTTATAGGTATTTTGCTTGAGTGTACATGCGTTACCACTTACATGTTTAAGAAAGATGTTTGAAAAAGATTGAATCTTTTAATTGTAAGCATTGGGTGTTTTGCTTGAGTGTACAAGCGTTACCACTTACAATTAAGAGATGTTTTTGTTTGAAAAGAGTTTGAAAAGTTTTTGATTGTATGTGATGTGATAGATGGGATACTTCTTCCATAGAGATAATAGACGTCTAAATCTCGAGGAGAAATTGATTGGATTAGAGGGATGCTTTTAAGAAGCCCGTGGGTCCTTGTATTGTTAGCCCAAGAGGAGGCATTCCGAGGGTCATCGAGGGTCATCGAGGGTCCTTGTATGAAGCTCAAGAGGAAGCTATAGGGTATGGCTGGCTTTGTTTTTTTAAAAGGGATTTCACCGGGAAACCATCCTTTTGGAATTAAGAGCAATTTCACCGGGAAATTATACTCTCTGGGTTCTAACCTAGCGTGGGTGATTCTTTGTATTGGAAGCCCAATAGGAGGTTGTTAAGAGATTTCCTGGTCTCTTTCATTGTATGATGCCCAAGAGAAGGCTAAACTCAATGAGGAGTTCTTTTGAACGAAGCCTAAGAGGAGGCTGACTCAACAGGGGAGTGTTGTCTTATATGAAGCCTAAGCGGAGGCTAAACTCAGATGAATGAGTTTTCTTATATGAAGCCTAAGAGGAGGCTGAACTCTGTGGGGAGAGTTATCTTGTATAAAGCCCAAGAGGAGGCTACAACTGTGGGGAACCTATTGGTTAGACTAATGGTTATGTTATAATTAGACAGTTGTATAAACAAGTGTGTGTGTGTGATGTATTCACAGGAGTTTATGAAGGAAATATAAACAATGCATGATGTTTATTTACAAGAGTTTATGATTTGTGAAATATAAACAAGTGTCTGTGAAACGGACGTTTAAAACGAGCGTAACTTGATTATTCATAAATTTGAATTGTGTACAAGGAGGTAAATATGTACACGAATGAGTATTTATGTACAGGAGGATGTGGATGTACATATGAGGGTTGGGACTTACACCATAAGGGTGGCCCATTGGTTTAAAAGCAGTTTCACCGGGAATAATGCTCATTTCAATACCAATGCTATTCAGAGTATATACAATCGAAACGGAAACGAACGATCGAAGTTTATCGGTGTTTGAGTATTTACAAAAAGTATCTGTGTTATGTACAGATAAAAATTTGTATGTATATGAAAAGAATTTGATATGTACAAAGAAAATATGTATGTACATAAAGAATGTTGGTTTGAGACTTACACCGTAAGGGAGGCCCATTGGTTTAAAAGCAGTTTCACAGGGAATAATGCTCCTTTCAATACCAATGGTATGCAGTGTAAAATGAAAACAAACGGAAGAAGTTTGTCCAGATTTATGTGTAAAAAGACGTATACATAAAAGAATGGATATGCACAAAGAAATATATGTACATAAAAAGAATGTTTTGGGACTTACACCGTGAGGGAGGCCCATGATCGGTTAAGAAATACAAGAGAAAACGAATTCGGTTTTATCGTTTAAATCGGATCGATCATGGAAAAGATGCAAGTTTGATGAAAAAGTTTTGAAAAATGTTATTTGAAAGTGTTTTTGAAATGTGAGGTTTACTCGTAAGAAGTTTTGAAAAGAATCAGAATTCGAAAGTTTGAAAAATTCACCTTTTAAAGTGGTTTTGAAAAGTGCTCGAAGTGTCGTTTTCGGCTCGATTAAAATATAATCAGATGAAAGTTTTTTCTGAAATTTTTTGTATTATCATAAAATAGATATATTTATTGACAAGTGTACAAAAAATCACCTCAAAATGAGGAGTTTTGATTGGTTAAAAAAATGCCAAAGTTTGTAATAAAAATGAAGAAAAAATGAAAAGTTTGAAAAAAATTGGTCCATGGGAGGCTTGAACCCAAGACCTGTTAGGCGCATACGTGGCACAAACACTTACGAGTGAGCTGGAAACCGCTGGGGCGGCAATACATCCGTGTATTGTGTTTAAACAAACTGAATATATTTTAAAACAAATTTTCAAATTTGAAAAACGCGCGCAGTGTTCATCTTCCTCCTTCAATCTTCAATCCATCCTCAAATCCTTGTTTCTTGATGAAATTGGATGAAGTAAACATGAAACTTGAACGAAATTAAACAAGGAACATGATGGTAGTGGTTAATTTCATTTATTTTTGGTTTAACATGGTTGAATTTCTGATGAACACGAAGAACCCTAGAACTGAAAATTCGAATTGAAATCACGTATGGTTGATGATTTAATCAATTGGTTGAGGGTTAATGATCGTGTAGGGTGCAGAAAACAAATGGCCAAGAGTTTTTTCAAAATGAATCAAAGAATCATGGAGTTGAAGTTCGAGCTCTTACCTGTTGAAGCTGGAATCGAATTCAATGAAAGAGTGTTTCCAGTTGAGTTCTAATGATTGTTTGAGCACCAACGGCCTATGTGGAAGGTGTATGAGTGGTCTGCTTACTTCAAATCACCCTGGATCAATCCAACCAAGTCAAGCTGCATACATCTCAAATGAAAATTGGAAATTGATGTTAGAGTTATTACAGATTGTTGCTGAGGGTCTGCACCATGTCTATGATTTTTGTGGATGGTGTTTGGATGATCAGAACATCAATTGCTCGAGCCAACCTATGAATTTGAAGTTTAAGGCAGTTTTGTATAAGCTTATGAGCATGGCATGTAAATCTGATTTCTAGCTTGTTCTATGTTGCTTTTAAGTTTCAAACAAGTTCCATATGGATGTTAAAACATGTTAGACACCAATTTGATCAGAGTTTTTCATTAGTTTTCAAAATTTGCAAGTTTTCACAAATTGAACTATGATTTATGAAATTTGAGAAAGTGGAATGAAAGCATGTACTTGCATGGCTTTGGTGTCCTTGAACTTGAAAATGATGCCTCTATTTATAGGCCATGAGTTCTGAAATGTTAGGCACAAAGAATGGCTTTTGGTAATTCAAACTTGCCTTAGAGGGCAAGAAAGTCTTTTGGTAAAAGGAAAAGGAAACTTCCTTTTTTAACCATGTGTTAAAATCTCAAATTGATCTTATCTTTTCACAATTATCTTCAACTAATATTTATCAGTTCTCATCTCAATTTGGCAAGGTGGCATTGCTTATAGAAGAAGAAATTCAAAAATGACCTATAATCTTGAAGTTTTGACCTTGAAATCCATGGTTATGGAGCCTTATGTTTCAATTTCAAAAGTATAGCTAGACTCCATGGATTTGAGAGTTCTTGGAAATTTTGGAAAGCTTGTTTCAAGGGCTACAACTTTCATGTTTTGAGTTTTTTCCAAATCAAAGTGGAACTATGTGAAAAAATGCCATGAAGTTTGGAAAAAGCACAAAATTTTAACACTTGAAAATTTTTCTAAGTGTTAGAAATTTTGACTTTTTGTTGACTTTTTCAAATTCTTTGATTTTTTATGATCATGATGGATCATTTGAAGTATTTTTATGTTGGAAAAGGTTTTGTTTTGAAAAAGTTGACCAAAAGTCAAAGTTTGACTTTTCAGTGCAGATGAAATTTCATCAGATGTTTCAGAAATTGACTGATGAAGTCTGTGAACTTTTGTGATGTTTTGAGTTCAGAAATTAGGTCAAGATGTTGTATCTAAGAAAAGTCATTCATTGCTCAAAAAATCAGAGAATACTCATGCTCGACCAAAACCCTAATTGGTCGATCCTCGATTGATCAGTGAGAAAAGTTGGATATCTGAAGATCAGAGGTTGATGGTTTGATCAAGATAGATCAAATGAGGTGAGTAAAACTCAAACCCTAGTTGGTTGCCTCTTGAATTAGATTGAAATTTGATGAAACTCTAATTTTGACCTGTGAATGCTACACCCGATTAATTCTGTTCTGAACTGTTAGTTATGCAATGATGCAAATGTGAGGTGGTATATTAGGTCAAAAATTGGGGTATGACAGATGCCCCTATTTAAGTTTCTTTAAACTGAGAGATGAAGATGAATATCTTCGTTTTGATAGGTGTAAAGAGACTTAAATATCAGAATACGCAAATTTTGGACCTAAGATACCAAAAGATGCGAGTGATGCAAAATGATTGTAAAAAGTTTCACCCAGATGATATCAAAGAAATGACATGGTGGGGAAAAATTTGTGAGGATGACTTGATCTGTTTAAGAAAAGAGTATCCTGTTTGTTGAGAAACAAGCAATATGTCTCGCTGGGGAAAAAGAGATTCACAAAACATGTGAATATCTGTTTTGTTTTGGGAAACAATGAGATTACCTTCTGTCAGCCTTGTGACAATGTGTAAGGTAAGTGAAGATGATATTACCAATTATCAGCCTTGTGATAGTTTATGGTAATGAATTATAAAGATATTACCAATTATCAGCGAAGTGATAACTATAACAAGGTAAATCTTTGAAAAGTTTCCTGAGTATTCAGCCTCGTGAATATCAAACAAATGATGGAAACAGATCTCAAACGAGTTCTGAAGATATTACCAATTATCAGCAAAGTGATAACTATAACAAGGTAAATCCTGAGAACAAATTACTGAGTATTCAGCTTTGTGAATAACAGACAGTGAGAAAAAACAGATCTCAGATGAGTTTCTATTTTCAAAGCTATAATCTTGCCAAGGATCTTTCTCTCGAGAAGATACGGGCATTTTGACTGAAAGACACAAGTTTTCTTTTAGACAGAAAGACCACTGCTGGGGAATTTCTCGTACAGTCGTGATTTTGACCTTGTTGAGAAGAACAAACTTTCATGACAAGTTTAGAAATGAAAAGAAAAATAAGCGGCTTAAATGATGAGGCTATTGCTTATTGCTTTGTTGATTATAGACAGGGTTCTATCCAGGAATGAACTGGAAAGAAAAGGTCAATCAAGATATTGTCCCAAATGAGGAATGATCTCAGCTGGGGAATAGGATAGAGAAAAGATGTATTTCTCTGCCTGGGGATAATCTACTGGGGATATAATCGTACTTACATGAGAAAGCGTGATTTAAACCTGTGATATGGAAGCAAACATTTCGAGGAATGCAAAAATGTATGAATGATGCTATTATGTATGAATGTAATGAATGTCATATGCATGCTAACAATACTTGACAGAACACTAAAGAGGTATTTGGGAAAAGGACCACGTCACAGTTCGAACAAATACTTAGCAATATCCACAGCAATGGTGTAGACGTTGCTGATGAAGGATCTGAGTTGCATGCTTTAAACTTTCGGAGAAAGGCATTTCATTGGCAACTTTGCTGAGAATTCTTTTTTGGATAAGAATACCGTCCTTTGATGATTTCTGCTGAGGAGAAGACTTCTTGTAGCAGTCATTTTATCCTTCGGAGATTGAAACACTCATGTAGAAACTGTTGAAGTTCTTTCTGTGTTCATAGTTCAAAGAAAAATTTCCCTTTTGTTTCAAAATTTTGAAGTAAAAATTCATTTAAAACCTTTTTAGTTTCAAAAAGTGACTTTCACATATAAAAAGCGTTATTTTGCAAAATAGCATAAAGCAAGAATTGCAAACAAAAAGGCACAAGGCTCAAATTTTATTGATAGAATGGTAATCAACCAAAGGCGTGATTCCATGAGCTATTAACAAGAGTTGGAAATGACAATTTATTGGGAAAAGGCTACATTGAAAGCAAATAACCGCTATTATCCCTAACAACTTTGAATTCCCACTATGCTTGTTGCCTCAGAAGAGTTGATTGAAGATCCGTTGATGGAAGTTTCTTCAAATTGACGAAGTACAGATTGATTACAGTTACTTTGTCATTTTTGTATCCTTATTTTTGCCTAGATTGCCCTTTTTTTCAATCTATCGATATTTTCGCTTATTGTCTCTAATTTTTGCCCGATCGCCTTTTCGTGTTTTCAATCCACCGAGACGCTCCTTTTGCCTAAGCCGCCTTTTCGGTTTTTGACTTAAGCTGTTTTTTGTTTTTAGACAAAGTATTTTTGACCGCATCAAGATTTTGGATGCGGAGTTCATCACCGTCCATGGTTGTGAGAGTCATAGCACCGCCGTTCTTTGACGATGTATGGGCCTTCGTAATTAGGAGTCCATTTGCCCTAGAATCGGTTGAAAAGATGTATCTTTAAGCACGAGGTCGCCTTTCGAATTCACGAGGTCGGACCTTTTGTCGAAAGCTTTTTTTTTTTGATACAATTGTCTGACACATAGCGAAGCTTTTTCGATCAAGTTCACCGGTCGATCGCTTTGACACCATTCGGCCTCGATAACTTAGTTTCCATGAGAACTCTCATTGGCGGAATCTCAACTTCTACGGGAGCACTGCCCATGCCGTATACCGAGAAAAGGAGTTGCCCCGAAGTGCGTCTTGCACGATATCCATGCGAGGCGGCGTGATTGTCTTTGTAAGTGATGACCATTTTCGGATGATCCTTTTGATGTTCTTGTTGGCGCTTCAACGGCGCCGCTCATCTTTGGCGGTAGGAGATGAGTTATGATGCTCGATCTTGAATTCCTCACACGCTTTTCATCATTTTGTTATTCAAGTTCGATCCATTGTTTTGTAATGATCTTGCTTGGAACTCCATATCGGCAAATGAGGTTATTCTTGATGAACCTCACAACCACTTGTCTTGTAACGCTGGCGTAAGCTGCTCAATTTGGTGAAGTAATCAATAGCCACTAAAATGAAGCGATGTCCGTTGGACGCTTTTGGTTCGATCATTCCTATCATATCGATGCCCCACATGGAGAAAGGCCACGGAGAGGAGAGAACGTTGAGTAGAGTTGGTGGCACATGGATCTTATCTGTGTAGATCTGGCACTTGTGACACCTCTTGACGTGTTTACAACATTCAGATTCCATTGTTATCCAATAGTACCCTGCTCGCAAGATCTTTCTGGACATTGCATGCCCATTTGAATGGGTTCCAAAGGAACCTTCATGCACTTCATGGATGATCGTGTCTGCTTCTTGTCTATCGACGCATCTGAGCAGGACCATGTCGAAGTTTCTTTTGTATAGAACATCTTCATTTAAGAAGAAATTTCTAGAAAGCCTTTTTAGAGTTTTCTTATCCTTGTACGATGCCCCGAGTGGGTACTCTCGTGTTTGAAGGAAACGCTTGATGTCGTGAAACCACGGTTTATCGTCGAAGACTGCTTCAGTTGTCAATACATACGCAGGTCTTTCAAGGCGTCTGATACGGATCTTAGGCATATCATTCCAATCGTTGACTTTGAACATGGAAGATAGAGTAGCCAAGGCGTCTGCCATTCGGTTCTGATCTCGAGGGATATGATGCAGTTCTACTTTGTTGAAGAAGGTCAACAAACGTCTTGCATAATCTCTGTAAGGAATTAGACCAAGATGATGAGTTTCATACTTGTCGTTGATTTGATTGATCACTAGGGCTGAATCTCCATATATGTCAAGGATCTTGATCCTTAAGTCGATGGCTTCTTCGATACCCATGATGCAAGCTTCATATTCTGCGATGTTGTTGGTGCAATCAAATAGCAACCTGGCGGAAAACGGGATGTGAGAACCCTCGGGAGTGATGATGACTGGCCCAATTCCATTGCCAAAAACGTTAACTGCTCCATCAAAGACTAAACCCCATCTAGATTCTGGATCTGGACCTTCTCCGGGTAGCGGTTCGTCGCAATCTTTCATTTTTAAGTACATAACATCCTCGTCTGGGAAGTCAAATTTAAGAGATTGGTATTCGTTGAGCGGCTGATAAGCCAAGTGATCGGCAAGAATGCTTCCTTTGACCGCTTTTTGAGCGCGGTACTGGATGTCATATTCAGATAGCAGCATCTTCCATCGTGCAATTCTCCCTGTTAAGGCAGGCTTTTCAAAGACGTACTTGATTGGATCCATTTTGGAGATTAACCAAGTTGTGTGATTGATCATGTACTAGCGGAGACGTTTTGAAGCCCACACCAAAGCGCATCATGTTTTCTCGAGCATGGGGTAACGAGTTTCACAGTCTGTGAACTTTTTACTCAAGTAGTAAATGGCATGCTCTTTCTTACCAGTTTCATCTTGCTGTCTAAGTACGCAGCCCATGGAATCTTCTAGCACGGTAAGATACATGATTAATGGTCTTCCTTCCACTGGAGGGATCAGTATTGGTGGTTCTGACAGGTATTCCTTGATACTATCAAAAGCTTTTTGACAATCTTCTGTCCATATAACTTCTTGATTCTTGCGGAGAAGCTTGAATATCGGCCCACAAGTAGCAGTCATTTGAGAGATAAATCTGGAGATGTAATTCAATCGTCCGAGAAATCCTCTTACTTGTTTCTCTGTATGTGGCGTGGGCATTTCCTGAATAGCCTTGACTTTGTCGGGGTCAACTTCAATACCTCTTTGACTGACAATGAAACCTAGGAGTTTTCTAGATCTTACCCCAAAGGTGCATTTGTTAGGATTCAGGCAAAGCTGAAATTTCCTTAGTCGTTGAAACAACTTCAAGAGATATTCTATATGCTCCTCTTCAGTGTCAGACTTTGCTATCATGTCATCTACGTAGACTTCAATCTCTTTGTGCATCATGTCGTGAAAGAGAGTAGTCATTGCCCTCTGGTAAGTTGCGCCTGCATTCTTTAATCCAAACGACATTACTTTGTAGCAAAATGTGCCCCATGGCGTGATAAAAGATGTCTTCTCCATGTCTTCGGGAGCCATTCGGATCTGATTGTAACCAGAGAAACCGTCCATGAAGGAAAAGACGTTGAACTTTGCAGTGCTATCCACTAGCATGTCGATACGCGGTAGTGGGAAATCATCTTTTGGACTAGCTTTGTTCAAGTCCCGGTAGTCAACACACATTCTGACCTTTCCGTCTTTCTTTGCGACAGGTATTATGTTGGCTAGCCATTGAGGATATTCAGAGGTGACGAGGAAACCTGCGTCGAGCTGTTTTTGAACTTCCTTTTTGATTTTGTTGGCCATTTTAGGGTGAACTCTTCTCAGTCTTTGTTTAACTGGCGGACACTCTGGTTTTAACGGCAAGTGATGCTCCACAATGCTGGTATCTAAACCCGGCATGTCCTGGTAGGACCAAGCGAACACATCGACATATTCTTTGAGAAGATCTATCAGTTTTCCCTTGACGTTGCTGTCGAGCGAAGCTCCAATGTTTACTTCTTTTTTGTCTTCCTCAGAACCTAAGTTGATTGCTTCCAATGGCTCTTGGTGAGGCTGGATGATTCGTTCCTCGTGCTTAAGTAATCCAGAAATCTCATCCGGGATCTCTTTTTCAACTTCTTCCTTGGCGACTTCGCAGGGGATTTCAAAGTTGGGAGAGAGCATAGAGTTATTGCTCTTAATGGATTTGTCCATCTGTTTAATCTGCATATTTGATTTATGTTTGATTAATTACCCCTTTTTTCATCATCATTTTTTTCATTTTTTTTTGAAAAAGTCAATGTGAAAGTGTATGCAGATTAAAATTTTTTATTATTCTTTTTTTTGAAGATTTTTTTTATTGTGTTTTTTAGGATTATCATTTCCAAGAAAGGGTAAAATGAAAATAAACACAAAGTGTAGAAACAAAACAACGCGTTTTATTTATGATTCACAATATGAAACAGGGCCCTAAAATACAAACTCATTTGTCTTGGGCAAGACAAAGAGAAATTATTTAAAAGCTAAGCCCTATAAAACATCTCTTCACTTTGGGCGAAGTGAGAGTTCAAAACAAAAGCAAAGATGAACTACTTAGAACTAGGAGCGTTAGTCCGAACTTCAACAGGTTTCCAGTAGTGGCGAACTCCTTGGAAGTCGAGGTACTCGGGTAATTTTCCACTTGGCTTAATCCTCGAGTAGAATTTGGTCATTGGCCGAGCAGGCTTTGAAGACTCTGGACGATGGCCCTTGCCCTTTGTACTGCTAAAGCAGTCTTCTTCGGCTTGATTAACAGATCGGGAAGTATGAGATACAGCATATGTGCTTTCCGTCGACCTCTGTGTAAAATTCTGGGGAGGTACCCTCCAATCTTCTGAGTGAAGAGACTCATTATCGGCGACACTTTCCACTTCGTATCCTGAATCGTACCCCTGATCTTCAGTGATCACGTTGATGTAGTGGTAATCAAGATCTGATTTAACAGACTCTACTGGCGCGTTAAAGTAGAAGTCTTCGTTGGGAACTTCGATTTGCTGATTAGATGGGTACGCTTCCTCTGGTTGACTAGGATACTCAAAAGAATCACCCCATCCAGTGGGCTGGATATCTTCGATTCTGATTTTCGAGCTTTCTGGTGCAGTGTATTTCACCATGTAATCAAATTTACCACTTGGTTCTCCCAAGGTATCCCAAACTTCAGAAGGGACATGTGGATTTTCATGCCTTTGCAGGGACATGTCTTTGAATTGATCAGTTGGAGGATAGTATGGTGCGTAGGATTCTTCCTGAGACACATATTCAGGGCTGTTCAGATATGTGCTCCACTCTTCAGAACTAGAGGGAGCATCTTCGTCATCTTCAATGGTAACAACGTTAACTTCTTGAAGAATAGGGTTTAAGAAACCTCCACTGTGGAATACTTCTTTGATCGGACGAAGCGCTTCATCCTTTTGTTTGTCTTTGGAGAATACGGGTGCAAACCCGAGTCCGGCTTTTGTCTCATTGTTGACAGGTTTATTACTTGTCCCCATCCTTCAGCATTGCCATCTTTTACTATCTGTGCCGCTTCTTTATACGAAGAGATAGATGATCTGTTTTTGCTGGTAGATTCATCTTCTAACGGATGTCCAGGGAAATGTGTTCCTTCAATGTCGTTGGCTGTGATGAAAGAAAAACTGGACAAATGGCTTATGAGCAAAGCTTATTCATCGATGATGGTTACTAACTTCCCATTTACCGTGAATTTCAGCTTCTGATGGAGAGTGGAAGTCACCGCTCCTGCTTCGTGGATCCATGGTCTTCCTAGCAAGCAACTATAAGCAGCTGGCACGTCCATGACCTGGAAAGTGATTTGGAAAGTATGCGGACCAATTGTCATCGGGAGATCTACTTCCCCAATAACTGACTTCCGTGATCCGTCAAAAGCTCTTACCACTATGTCATTGAATTTCATTGGTGTCCCTTTGTAAGCTAAACGAGCGAGTGTCGTTTTTGGCATTACGTTCAAAGACGAACCAGTATCTACCAATACGTTGGACAGGGAATCTGATTGGCAAATCATTGAGATGTGCAAGGCCAAGTTGTGATCTTTCCCTTCCTCTGGAAGTTCCTCATCACTGAAACTCAGATTATTACGAGCTATTATGTTGGCGACAATGCCTCCAAACTGGTGTGTAGTCACATCGTGATCTACGTAAGCTTGATCTAGTACTTTCATTAAAGCTTCTCGGTGAGCTTCGGAGTTCAATAGTAGAGACAGTATTGAAATCTTGGAGGGAGTCTGCATCAGCTGATCCACGACTCGATATTCGCTCTTCTTGATTAACTTCAGTATCTCGTCAAAATCTGTGTTGACGTTGGTTCCGTCAGGAGGACCAACATTTGTGCTTGGGTTAACAGCGGAATCGCAGGATTCTGGAGATATGTTAACCGGATTTTGTCTAACAGGAACAACAAAGGTCTTGGTGGCAAGGAGTATGTACTGCCCACTTCGTGTTACTCGTCCTATCTCTCGTTATGTTGACATTAGCGGAAGAGTTGGCATGGGTTTCTCCTTCCCATCCTCTATCGTAGTTGCATTGTATTGATAGGGAATCGCTTGGTAGAACCGTATGAAACAGACCGGTAGGCAAATCACCAAAGGAGACCTCGGAACGTTGGAACCGCTGTATTCAATCTCCACATGTTGGGTACATTGAAACAGGGATGATAACGCTTACTTGGGATTTTCCGAGTTGATATCGAGACTAAAAGCTCATGCGGAAAATGCCCCACCGTATTCACGCCATGGTCATCTCTTTTAGAGATCCGTAGGTCACCGATATCTAACAATCGCGAATGTCTCGCCTATGGTGGGACATCCTTGAAGATCCTTGAGCGTGTTGTCGAGTAATCGTGTTAGTGAAGGCGCCATTGTACTGTACGTATCATGGAGATGCACCAAGTTTCCTCTGATCAGGTTTACGTCTGTGACGAGATACCTGTCTGTATTTCCTAATATCAGATTTACTGTATGTCTATTGTGACTGGGAAGCGGATTGGCTTGCACGTTCGGATTTGTATTTCTGAAGGAAAGAAGATTAGATCTCACTAATCTCTGTACTTCTGCTTTTAATGCTATGCAATGCTCAAGGTCATGGCCTGGTGCCCCTTGGTGAAAAAGGCAAGATACGTCTGCTTTGTACCACCACGACAATTTTTCGGGAACCGGAGGTGGTGACCTTGTCTGTATCAGACTCTTTTCTATTAGCGCAGGATATAGTTCTGTGTACGTCATCGGAATTGGGTCGAATTGTGAGACCCGAGGCACACGGTTTTGATTGCTGAACTGCTGAGCCTGTTGACGAGGCTGTTGAGTTTGTTGAATTTGTTGAAATTGCGGAGCAATTCGTGTTTGACTTGTGTTAACATGGTGCTATGGCGCACCGTCATTGACCGACATTTCTACGTGGTTTCCGGATACCATTCCTATGTCATGTTCCTTTTTCTTTGAAAGCTAGTCCCAACCTTCCTAGTTCCACTAGAAGATCCTGCTTCCTTGGTTAGGCGTCCGTTCGAACCCCTTCTAATCGCATTCCCATGCTTACCATCTCTTGAAATCTCCAGAGCGCTAGCGATCATTCGTCAGTAGTAGAATGAGCCAAGAGTGTTTAAGAATACCTTAGTCATCTCTTTCTCTTCCAGTGGTGGGTTGACTTAAGCAATTTCTCCATCGTTAAGATATTCTTTGAATGTCTCTTCCTTTTGAGACATGGAGCGGAGTTGATCCCTATCGGAGCCATATCCAAGTTGAACTTATATTGTTGTACAAAGGCTTCACCTAAGTCATTGAATGTTTGGATACTTGCGCTTATCTAATCCCATGTACCACTTCAGGCGGCACCGTGAGACTATCTTGGAAGTAGTGGATTAACAACCGTGATCGCTATTGTATGTAGACATTTTCCGGCATACATCGTGAGATGACTTTGTGGATGGAGTTTTTTGTACTTTTCAAAGTCGGGACTTTGAATTTTGCGGTGTATCCTTACGAGGAACTAAGCACAAATCCTTGGCGTTTTCCCAAACAGTTCTTTCCACGGATCGCTTTAATTTCAAGTCGCATTTTAAGGAGTTGTTCTCGGAGATTCTCCATTGAACCACGTGAATTGCGGTTATCGCCGGAACGTGGTGAACTTCTTCGCCTATGGTAGTGTGCACTACGGAAGTTGAGTTCGCCATGATCGGTTGAGAAACCGTCATTGTTACTGAGGAAGAGTTACTCCACGCTATGGAGTAAATGTAGAGTTTTGCCGCAGCAGGTATTTCAAGCGTGGTTGTTTGCACTTGAGAAGTCGGTTGGCGAAACCGATGCCAGTTGAAAGGCATGCCCCATGGATAGCCTTCGCATGCTGAAAGGTGAACTACTGCGACACCAAACCGAGTAGTAGTATCCTCCGAAATCGCTTGGTTTTGACCGCCGATGTCGCTTGTTGACTTTTGCGCGGCCAATGAGTTGACCAAAGACGTGAGTCTCTCCACTTCTTCTTGTAGTGTTGTTGTACATGTAGTTCAACATTCTCTTGTTCAAATCCTTCCATTACTTTTCTTCTTTTTGATCTTGTATCGTATATTCGAGTTGGTCGTGGACGCGTCGAGAAACTCCGAGACGCGACTGCTTGGCGATCTTTTCCTATCTGTTGAAACTGTTGAAAGATCAGACTCTAGACAAAAGACTCAGAATGCAAGTATGATGCATGATTAGGAATGTAAAGAAAAGGAATTTCCAAAGAATTTACGCTAAAAGAGAAATTTCTGGCAAATTTTAGGATAGAAAACACATATTTTATTGATTATTGAAAGAAGATTACAACAAATTTTGTTTTTGAGCATTGCTCACAGAAATGATAAAATAAATGATAAAAAATACAATCTAAACTAATTAATCGTCCTCGTCGGATGAAGATCCAAAGGCTTGATGTAGCTTCAACTTCAGGATTTCCTTCCCATAGTGAGCTTTCAGTTCAGCTTTCTCGACCTTTAGCTTGCTGATGACTTTCTTCCACTCGTCGGGAGCAGGATCGCTGGTTGTCATTTCCTCAAGCTTTCTTTTCCTTTCTTTGATGTATCTTTTGATCGCGTTATCCTTCTGGAGGATCTTCTCATCCTTCTCCATGAGCCATTCATCTTGGAAGTAAAGCGTCTTTTCATGATCTTTGATTTGCTTCTTGAGCTTCTCATTCTCGAGATCAGTCTTAAGGAATTTGTTTTCCAAATCTTCTTTCTCAAGCCTTATTTTGGTCAAGGCTTCTTGGTATTCTCCCATAGTTTCGACGGGAAAAATTGTTGATTTGGAAGCGATTGAGAACATGGGTTCCTCATAAGCATAAGGCATTCGAAATTCCTTCGCTCTTTTCTTTACCCAAGAAGTGTAGGTTTCCATGGCTACACAATTCTTTGCCTTTCCTTTTTCTTTCTTTCGGATGTGATGCCAAGCTCTGATCATCCTAGCCTTCAAACCTTGAGAATCCCCTCCTTCATGATAGAAGTAACTCTCTACTGTAAAACCAAGAGGTTTACTAGAGTTTGCGTATCCGAGTTGACGTCTCGCCAAGAATGGGTTGTAGTTGATTCCTCCTTTTGTACCAATGAGAGGTACGTTGGAAATTCTCCACAGCTCTCAATGATTTCCATCTCATTGTCTGCTAAGGTATACCAATGGATATCGTCGTTTGTAAGAGACATGAGTCTTCGAGACCAATGCCATTCATCTTTGTTTTCACGGAAGATTGGAGATTTAGGCAAGTGTGAGGTAATCCATTTGAAAAACAGAGGTACACAACACACGATAGTTCCGTCTCCTTGACGATTCCTATGATAAATGGAGAAGTACATGTCGCCAAGCAGAGTGGGAACGGGATTTCCAATCAGAAAGATCCTTATGGCGTTGATATTAACGAAATTTGGGACGTTGGGAAACAACACCAATCCATAGAGGAGTAAAGCTAAAATAGCTTCAAAGGCTACCATACTACCAACCTCAGAGAATTTAAGAGCCTTCTCCATTAGGAACTTTGAAGTCAGTCCTAAGAGTTTTCCTCTGGTAGTTAGGTTTTGGTCTATCTCAGATTTCTTTAAATGAGTCATCGTGGCAATGACTGGTGACTTAGGAATGGCTTCCAAACCATTAAAAGGCACTTTGTCTGATACTGAGATACCTAGGATATGCGTGTACTCTTCCAAAGTAGGCATCAACTGATAATCAGGGAAAGTGAAACAGCGATAGACTGGATCATAGAACTGAACGAAAGTTTTGAGAAGTCCTTCATCAACATTAGTGTTCAGAATAGTTAAAAGAGTTCCATAGCGTTTTCTGAAATCCGAGGGATCTTCTACCAAGGATGCCAACTCTTTTAACTTTCCTACGTCAGGAATTCTAAAATTGTATCTCTTGGTGAATCTTCCTCCGACGTCCATCACTCTAACCTAAAATATTTTACAAAGAAAATCTCTAAATTCTTTGGAAATGGAAGAGAAATGAAGTTTTGAATGAATGAATGAATGCATGAATGCGGCAAACATGGTTAGTAGTTATACACATGGTCAAGCGCTCAAGTCACGAGCATGAGGCCAACGATAAGAATCAAACGTGGGTAAGTTCTAAGGGCTTATTCATCCGTGAAACGGGTTCTACTCGATAATACAGCTCAACACTCTCTTTGAAATATTATCGATTTGTTGAATACTCGATGGTCCAATAATATTTTTTAAGAGAAACTCGATCGTAGTCTCGCATGACACTATTCTAGGCTTACGCCCGAATAATTTCACTACATCCTAAATGGCCGGATGGGTTATGTGTTCTATGACCACCACCGCAAGTTCCCTTGAAAGCAAAATGTCTTTGCAAATACTTGCTAAACACAAATACCCCCAAGACAACCTCCACTGAGAGAGGGATCTCAAATTAACTCCGTAAGTACTGAGACTTCTCACAAGTTAATAGGACTATACCCCACCTAGATCTTAAAATGTTTCTTAAATCCGGGTTAGGATTTCTTTCCATCAGATGAAATCGCGAAAACACACAATAACGAAAAACAAACATATGCACAATATGAAAGCTTAACCCCTTCTTTCTTTTCGAAAACAAAAAAGCTTGGTGCTATTGAGCAGAGTCACATTTTTTTGAAAAATCAAAATTTTGACGTACTCCACAGCAGAGTCGCCATTTTTGCTGTTCGCGTTAAAAAGTGACGCGCTAGGGAATCGAATATGAATTCGGATTCTCTAGCTCGAAACGATTTACTCTTTTGATTTGTTTATAAAGATGCCGCGAGCATCAAGCTTTATTATTTTCAACACAAGAAAAGATGATTTAATGATTATGAAAAAGGGGAAAGCTGCTAATACCCTCAATTGATTTTGATATGCGTAACGACTAGCGCAAACTAGACGTAACGCATTGGGGAGATTCTGAGTAAGGGGGTTTTTTATATAAAGGGAATAGATGGAGCACCCTAAATATATATGGTTATCCATAACTTTATATATATGAATACGTTTGATATGTTTGTGTGTTTTAATTGCTATTTCTATGATTGGGAAAGTTTCTCCTTTGGGATTTTAAGAAGGATAGATTATGTGGGATCCTAGTGTTTGTTATTATTGTGCTTGCAAAGATCTATGGATCTTCTGCATACATATCCCCTAGTGGGAATCAGAGCATTTGTAGCTCGGATCTACAGGGATCTATGGTTTGTTTGGTCTGAGAGAGAAAGAAATTTGCTCGCCAAGGATGAGACCTTGTGCCTACGTATTCTCAAAAGGATGTTGAGAAAGTCAGAGCAATCGTAGTTCCCACTTATGCTAGTGGAAAGCAACGGGATGTTAGTAAGAGACAGACAAATGTCATCTTAATGAAAAATGTATCTAATCTATTTCATCACATACATTTTTGAAAAGTTGATTGATTGAAAATCTTTCATCGTAAGTTATAGGTATTTTGCTTGAGTGTACATGCGTTACCACTTACATGTTTAAGAAAGATGTTTGAAAAAGATTGAATCTTTTAATTGTAAGCATTGGGTGTTTTGCTTGAGTGTACAAGCGTTACCACTTACAATTAAGAGATGTTTTTGTTTGAAAAGAGTTTGAAAAGTTTTTGATTGTATGTGATGTGATAGATGAGATACTTCTTCCATAGAGATGATAGACGTCTAAATCTCGAGGAGAAATTGATTGGATTAGAGGGATGCTTTTAAGAAGCCTGTGGGTCCTTGTATTGTTAGCCCAAGAGGAGGCATTCCGAGGGTCATCGAGGGTCCTTGTATGAAGCTCAAGAGGAAGCTATAGGGTATGGCTGGCTTTGTTTTTTCAAAAGGGATTTCACCGGGAAACCATCCTTTTGGAATTAAGAGCAATTTCACCGGGAAATTATACTCTCTGGGTTCTAACCTAGCATGGGTGATTCTTTGTATTGGAAGCCCAATAGGAGGCTGTTAAGAGATTTCCAGGTCTCTTTCATTGTATGATGCCCAAGAGAAGGCTAAACTTATTGAGGAGTTCTTTTGAACGAAGCCCAAGAGGAGACTGACTCAACAGGGGAGTGTTGTCTTATATGAAGCCTAAGCGGAGGCTAAACTCAGATGAATGAGTTTTCTTATATGAAGCCTAAGAGGAGGCTGAACTCTATGGGGAGAGTTATCTTGTATAAAGCCCAAGAGGAGGCTACAACTGTGGGGAACCTATTGGTTAGACTAATGGTTATGTTATAATTAGACAGTTGTATAAACAAGTGTGTGTGTGTGTGATGTATTCACAGGAGTTTATGAAGGAAATATAAACAATTCATGATTTTTATTTACAAGAGTTTATGATTTGTGAAATATAAACAAGTGTTTGTGAAACGGACGTTTAAAACGAGCGTAACTTGATTATTCATAAATTTGAGTTGTGTATAAGGAAGTAAATATGTACACGAACGAGTATTTATGTACAGGAGGATGTGGATGTACATATGAGGGTTGGGACTTACACCATAAGGGTGGCCCATTGGTTTAAAAGCAGTTTCACCGGGAATAATGCTCCTTTCAATACCAATGGTATTCAGAGTATATACAATCGAAACGGAAACGAACGATCGAAGTTTACCTGTGTTTGAGTATTTACAAAAAGTATCTGTGTTATGTACAGATAAAAATTTGTATGTATATGAAAAGAATTTGATATGTACAAAGAAAATATGTATGTACATAAAGAATGTTGGTTTGGGACTTACACCGTAAGGGAGGCCCATTGGTTTAAAAGCGCTTTTGTGAATAATGCTCCTTTCAATACCAATGGTATGCAGTGTAAAATGAAAACAAACGGAAGAAGTTTGTCTGTATTTATGTACAGGTAAAAAGACGTATACATAAAAGAAATGGATATGCACAAAGAAATATATGTACATAAAAAGAATGTTTTGGGACTTACACCGTGAGGGAGGCCCATGATCGGTTAAGAAATACAAGAGAAAACGAATTCGGTTTTATCGTTTAAATCGGATCGATCATGGAAAAGATGCAAGTTTGATGAAAAAGTTTTGAAAAATGTTATTTGAAAGTGTTTTTGAAATGTGAGGTTTACTCGTAAGAAGTTTTGAAAAGAATCGGAATTCGAAAGTTTGAAAAATTCACCTTTTAAAGTGGTTTTGAAAAGTGTCCGAAGTGTCGTTTTCGGCTCGATTAAAATATAATCAGATGAAAGTTTTTTCTGAAAATTTTTGTATTATCATAAAATAGATATATTTATTGACAAGTGTACAAAAAATCACCTCAAAATGAGGAGTTTTGATTGGTTAAAAAAATGCCAAAGTTTGTAATAAATATGAAGAAAAAATGAAAAGTTTGAAAAAAATTGGTCCATGGGAGGCTTGAACCCAGGACCTGTTAGGCGCATACGTGGCACAAACACTTACGAGTGAGCTGGCAACCGCTGGGGCGGAAATACATCCGTGTATTGTGTTTAAACAAACTGAATATATTTTAAAACAAATTTTCAAATTTGAAAAACGCGCACAGTGTTCATCTTCCTCCTTCAATCTTCAATCCATCCTCAAATCCTTGTTTCTTGATGAAATTGGATGAAGTAAACATGAAACTTGCACGAAATTAAACATGGAACATGATGGTAGTGGTTAATTTCATTTATTTTTGGTTTAACATGGTTGAATTTCTGATGAACACGAAGAACCCTAGAACTGAAAATTCGAATTGAAATCACGTATGGTTGATGATTTAATCAATTGGTTGAGGGTTAATGATCGTGTAGGGTGCAGAAAACAAATGGCCAAGAGTTTTTTCAAAATGAATCAAAGAATCATGGAGTTGAAGTTCGAGCTCTTACCTGTTGAAGCTGGAATCGAATTCAATGAAAGAGTGTTTCCAGTTGAGTTCTAATGATTGTTTGAGCACCAACGGCCTATGTGGAAGGTGTATGAGTGGTCTGCTTACTTCAAATCACCCTGGATCAATCCAACCAAGTCAACCTGCATACAGCTCAAATGAAAACTGGAAATCGATGTTAGAGTTGTTACATATTGTTGCTGAGGGTCTGCATCATGTCTATGATGTTTGTGGATGGTGTTTGGATGATCAGAACATCAATTGCTCGAGCCAACCTATGAATTTGAAGTTTAAGGCAGTTTTGTATAAGCTTATGAGCATGGCATGTAAATCTAATTTCTAGCTTGTTCTATGTTGCTTTTAAGTTTCAAACAAGTTCCATATGGATGTTAAAACAGGTTAGACACCAATTTGATCAGAGTTTTTCATTAGTTTTCAAAATTTGCAAGTTTTCACAAATATTGAACTATGATTTATGAAATTTGAGAAAGTGGAATGAAAGCATGTACTTGCATGGCTTTGGTGTTTTGATTTTTTTCCAAATCAAAGTGCTACAACTTTGGAAAAAAATCAAAGTGGAACTTTCATGGGCTACAACTTTCATGTTTTGATTTTTTTCAAGGGCTACAACTTTCATGTTTTGATTTTTTTCCAAATCAAAGTGGAACTATGTGAAAAAATGCCATGAAGTTTGGAAAAAGTACAAAATTTTAACACTTGAAAGTTTTTCTAAGTGTTAGAAATTTTGACTTTTTGTTGACTTTTTCAAATTCTTTGATTTTTTATGATCATGATGGATCATTTGAAGTATTTTGATGTTGGAAAAGGTTTTGTTTTGAAAAAGTTGACCAAAAGTCAAAGTTTGACTTTTCAGTGCAGATGAAATTTCATCAGATGTTTCAGAAATTAACTGATGAAGTCTGTGAACTTTTGTGATGTTTTGAGTTCAGAAATTAGGTCAAGATGTTGTATCTAAGATATAATGACCAATCTCTAACCAAAAAAGTCATTCATTGCTCAAAAAATCAGAGAATACTCATGCTCGACCAAAACCCTAATTGGTCGATCCTCGATTGATCAGTGAGAAAAGTTGGATATCTGAAGATCAGAGGTTGATGGTTTGATCAAGATAGATCAAATGAGGTGAGTAAAACTCAAACCCTAGTTGGTTGCCTCTTGAATTAGATGAAAATTTGATGAAACCCTAATTTTGACCTATGAATGCTACACCCGATTAATTCTGTTCTGAACTGTTAGTTATGCAATGATACAAATGTGAGGTGGTATATTAGGTCAATAATTGGGGTATGACAGACAGGTGTTGGAACTTTCGGGGCCAACTCATTACCCTCGGTTACAATTCCTTTTCCTTTCGCTTTCGCCCTAGCTTGGGCCTCAGCACTTACTTCTGGGGAGGGATAAATACGGTCGCTACGGATCATTCTACTCTCACCCACAACATCTTCCACCTCAGGCTTGTCTTTATCTTTACCAGATGGAGAATCAACATTCAATTTCTCCCCATTATGGTAAAATTGAGCACCATAGTGCCACAGAATAACTTTCTCATTTGAATATGGGATTGGACTTGGCAAATTGATAGTAACATGGGATTTTTTAGCAGGCACCGGAATCGTTATTGGAAATTTCTTTGGGGGAACCGGAATGGTCACAACATGAACCTCATCTGTAGCATTTTGGGAATTTACAACCACTTGCTTAAACTGCAAGGTCTTCTTTTCAATCAAGCTTTGTACTTTCTTCCTCAAGGATTCACAACCAACAGACTGTACCAGACAATCTTTACAATCAAGGCCACACCCAGGGAATTCTCCCTACATTAATAACTGTTCTTTCACCCATATCAGAGGATCGGTCAATTGATCAACATTGATAACTAGATCGAAGTCTTCATCATCACAAATTACATTAGCAGCAACACCACCACCATGAGGAGGTAATGGTTGTTCGATGAGATTTGGTGTTGGCGGAGAGCCAAAGTTGATGGCCTCAGAATCAAGCAAGTCTTGAACTTTGTGCTTGAAGGCAATACAATTTTCAACAGTGTGCCCCTGTCCATCGGAGTGGAAGGTGCATCTAGCATTGGCATTAAAATATTTTGGCAGCTTGTTCGGATCAACTTTCCAAGTGTGCAACTCAACCATCTTCAACTTTAACAGATAATTCAGAATATCAACATACAACATGGGCAAAGCATCAAACTTCCTTGGCGGTGCTTGCAAATGATTCCCTTGCCTGGGGACATAAGCTTGTCCTTGGGTTGCCGTAGTAGCAGAAATAGTCACGACATCGACTTGGTGATCATATTCTTGATACTCCCCCTTACCTTTCTTGGTGTAAAGAATGTTAGATTCTCCCTCTTTCTTCTTATAACCACCAAAAGCTTTCTTGGCACCACTACCCTAGCCTTTGTCAACACTAGTGTCTTGGATTTTTCCCAATTTGATTCCAATTTCAATTTGTTCGCCAAACATTACCATGTCAACAAAAGATCCAGACATACTGCAGCTTGCATAGTATTGCCCCTGTAGAGTACCGCCAAACAATTCCACCATTTCACGCTCCACCATAGGAGGCTAGACTTTTGCGGCTATCTCGCGTCAGTTGTACGTGTATCCTTTGAATGATTCATTTGCCTTTTGGGATAAATTCTGTAATTGAGTTCTAGCTGGAGCCGTGTCTCTATTATACTGGTATTGCAACACAAAAGCTTTGACCAGGTCTCTCCAAGATCGAATGTGAGAACTCTCGAGACTCATGTACCAATCTAAAGGACTATCAACCAAGCTATCCTGAAAGAAGTGCATCAGGAGTTTTTCATCTTTGGAATACGTGGACATCTTCCGGTTGTAAGATCTTATATGTGTTTTGGGATAAGTGTTCCCCTTGTACTTGGCCAGCTCTAACACCTTGAATTTGGGAGGGATTTTCACCCCTGGCACAAGTCCCAGATCAATCATATCAAAACCCACAATCCCTTGATTTTCAAAAGCTCGCATACGCTCCTCGAGCATACGCAATTTCCTGTCAAACTCAATTTGTTCATTAGCATTAGAATACCAATCTTCCATATCATCTTCCTCTGTCTGAGGAATAAGGATCAAAACGTCTCTACGAACCTGTGGCTGCACCACAACTTGTTCAACCTGATGATTCATCACGGGTGGGGGTACCACTCCATTGCCATTCTCAACACGAGCAGATCGATTCATCATCTGATTCGTCAGACCCTGAGTAGGACCACCATTTGGACCTCTATTCAGCCCATTGTTTTGATTCACAACTCCATTTTTAACTTGATTATCGACCGAGCCGTTGCCAGGGCCGTTGTTGATGGGAGGATTGACCGCAGTTTGACCCCTTTCATTGGTTTTAGTTGCATTTCTCAAGACTAGAGCTCTCAAGTCAGCTTGTTGAGCAGCCATGTTCTGAATGATCTCGAGCAATTGATTAACCCTAGCATCCATCCTGGTGTTCAAATCTGCCATATCTTCCTGTATCTGTTCCATTTGTCTCTTTGAATTCCCTCTAGTGTTGTATCGGTGAGAAGTTGAAGGAGCAATCTTTGAAAAACACCAGATGCAGAGATAAGAAAACCGGCATGAACCACCTGTTATGCGTGATATATATGTGGATGCATGAGAATATGCTAATGCATGCAATGGCATATTTAAACATTTCAAGGATTCTAACACTTTAATTCAAGTTTTGGGAAAACCAAATAGACAAGATAATGGATACTTAAATCATTGATCATCATTAAATTGAAACAAAGAGTTCTACAAATAGTTTGGGCATTTGTTTTTGACTCATACAGTAAAATGAGTAATCCCATCAACAAGCCTGATGGTGATTCTCCACATAATACAAACAAGGCCTACATCTAAATATCTGACATAGGGTATCCGTCTGCATCTTGAATTCCCATATGAATTTTGAAACGCTCCATCTCTTCAATAACGAGAGACAATTGGACTTCTTTCTCTTTGATCTAGACTTTATGTGCCAACCTCTGATTGCACATTTGCTTCTTTAACTCTGCTACCTGAGCCTTGTACTCCTTTTCCATTTCAGCTTTGGAAGTTTTAAAAACCTCAAAGTCTCGGGTTTTCTGCTTATACTTCTCTTTGACTTCAGCAACGGCTTTCTTGAGATCTGTAATAGGAATAGGATAATATTCAACTCTCGATCTCTTCCTTGCAACATCCGAGGCTTCTCCTTTGAGGTATTTGAGCTCATGAGCTAGTTGATTCTTCTCCTAAGTAACCATGTGATTTTTCACCTTTAGAGTTTCATTTTCTTCAAGCAAATGCCGATTCTGAATACGTAGCAACTCAGAATCCCCTTTTGGCACGTCATCAGGTACTTCAGACTCTTGAGGATACAACGAAGCTTGCATGGCAAAGGGCCAACAACGGTCTTCATTCTTCTTCATAATCCATTGGGTGTAGGGCGCATATGCAGTAGGATCTTTTCTACCAAAGTATTGAACTCCTTCAGTATGGATACTTCCCCAAGCTTGGATATCTCTAAGCATTACCCCGGTATCATCGGGCACATCAAAGTACAAAGTTTCCTTTGCATGCCTTTCTTCAGGTGTCTCTTTCAAAGCATACCCCAATTGTCTTCTAGAAAGAGTTGGATTGTAGTTAATACCTCCCCTTATGCCGATGAGAGGCACATTAGGGAAATCTCCGCATTGGGTAATCACTTCCTTATATTCTGGCCTGGATAAAGCGTCCTTATACCAATCGAGATCTCTAGCAGAAAGACCCATCAATCTCGGTAGCCACTTTGAAGTATTATGAGTGTCGACAAATCCACCGGTTTGAGGAAGAACACCTCTAAACCAACAGTACAACAAGGGTGCACAAAGATGGACAACTCCTCCCTTACCTTTATAGCTCCTTGAGAGAATAGAGTGATAAATATCTCCCAATAGTGTCGCTACATGGTACTTTTGGATGAACAGAGAAATGGCATTTTTGTCAACAAAATTGATTTCATTTGGGAACAAGACCAATACGTAGATGCAGCAGGCCAAGATAGCATTGAACGCTTTCCATTCCTCATTATCAACTTTAGTATGAGCTTCATTCAACAGGAAACTCAAATGAAAACCATCTACCTTCGCTTTACTAGCACCATGAGCTTTCACAACAGATTCTCCCAAATAAAGGGCAACGACTATTTGAGAGTCACCCGGTTTTTCCATAGCAGGATGAAAAGGCACTTGGTGTAGTATTGGAATATTCAGAATAGTGGAGTATTCTTCTAAAGTTAGCGCTAAAAGATAATCTGGAAACACAAAACACCTCAACTCACGGTCATAGAATTGAAGTAACGCCAAAAGTCCATCTTTCTGATACTCGGTGAGAGGAGACTTCAAACAAGATAGAATTCTTCCATAGTCTTTTGCAAACATATCAAGGCTCTCTGGAGTAGATCTCTTAGCCAACAGAAAAAGATTATCAAGATTCGGCATATGGAATTTGTAAACCACATTGTGACGACGATTGGTCTTTCTTTCAGTATCCATCTTCTTAGAAGCGGCCCACAACTTGACTCAAAGGCTAGACAATCCTAGAAATAAAACAAATATGCATGCTAAGAAAATGAAAAATAAAATAAAATGAATGCAATGCACGTAGGTCATGTATCATGTATATTGAACCACTGCTGTGCGGACAACAGAACCAAGTCACGTGTAACACGGCCAGAGTTTCGGCCCAAATCTGAATATCATGGGTAACACCAGAAAATACCAGAAAATACCATACATCCAGAAAATACCAAAGGTCACGGAATACAAAACCAAGTATCATGGAACCAGCATCAGTAACATTGTACCTGTGATAATGATTTTTCCCATCCTCACCTCACGGGTAATTCTAAATAGAACAGGTGGTCCCTAAGTGGCACCCAGAGTCGACAATCCTCTGTTTAATATCTTGCCCATGCATAAGGGATGCAGAACAATGGCAGTATCGGGAGAATCTCGGCTGAATGTGGTACTTCATGTGTCCTCGCACACATCAAAGGAACGCGGGATTTCACATGAACATCCGTCTATCCTATATGTCTCTGGCCTGGGTAATGGGCCTTTTACCTCTTGAAACTCCCACCCCAATATCTCAGCACAACAGCAGACAATGTACCGGATATATAAAAGCGGTATAATGTCATGTAGAATGCAATGTCAACATACAAAGGATGATACGACAAAGCAAGTAAATAAATAAACACCCAATAGACAAGAAAATAAAAGCTAGGATCGACTCCTGATCGGCCCATGTTGATGTTATACAGTTTGCACCTCTGCAACACAAACGTGAATGCAAATGGCACAAAGTTGTAATGAGCAGAAAAAATATAAGAACTCAAGTTCTTGTAAGTTCTTATATTGAATGCTCATTGAAACATTCATATGCTTCTATAAGTATTTAAAGAGAATTATGTATACCAACCTTTTTTGTCCCAGCTGAAGTCATCAAGCAAATATTCATGGATCCAAGGTCATCTATTGATTTATATGATATGGACAAGGGTTTTATATATCCATGCATTTTTAAGAGCCGGGACAAAAAGCTTAAGAAGTTCTTATCAAAAGGTTGGTATACATTTGCGAAAGATACAAATATGTATGAAGGTGATGTAATTTATTTCAAAGTACAATACCTTCAAGTGGATCGCGTGTTGGTGAATATGGTCAAATGAAATCAGTGACGAAACATGGTTATGGATATTAACTTGAGCAGCATTAATGTTTGGAGTACTGTTTGTTTTGGGAAGCATGTGTTGATGTTTATTCCTTTGGACTACTTTTGTGTTTTGAAGATGTTTGAATCTATTATGTAATATTTGAAGCAGTTATGTAAGAATTTATCCTGCGAAAGTAGTGATTATCCTTGTTGTAATGCAGGTGTTTTGGGTTGACATGGTTTAAGTTTTTAGGTTTTAATATCAGGTTTTATGTGTACCAATGAAATATCAGTACTTAAAACATCTGGTTATGTATTATAATATTTGAAGAAGCAATTTTTATAACAACTGATGCAATTTATTGTATTTGAACGCATTATCCTCATTGGGATGCTGTCACAATGTTTTTAGGATTTATTACAGTAATATTCCATGAACATTCATACAGCTAGGTCAGTGAACAAATTTTCTATGTAATGAAGTTCATACCCATAAAAATACTTTTATCTATGATTGTCACAACCTGTATGCAATGTTTAAACATTGCAAATTATAAGGTGAGTTACCAAGCCATTTATGGACATTCCATCCACTAACAGTAGTTCAGTATACATAACTTTTAATATCTGGCATGGCAGCAGATAATACCTCTGCATTTGTTTATATGAAAAAAATAAGTAACTATTAGTGTAAAATAGATAACAAATGAGGCATTTTAGTTTGTTATCAATCACATTATTCTCATATATTTTAACATAGTTTAAAACAGATTATATATTGAAAGTAGCAGCAGCCTACAATAAAAGAATAGTATATGTACTTTATAAAGATTTTACTTTAATATCATAATTGAGGCATGATAGGAAAGATTTTAAGTAATTGTATTTTGTGTCAATGTTTTAATAAGTTGGAACTGATTGGCTGATATGCAAACAATATTAAACAATCTAAGTTCTCATTAAATAAATACTTTACACACCCCATCTTTTAATGTGCAACAATTTTAGACATTTTAATATTCTTTAACAATAACTAATACATTTTCTTGTTCAAATCTCAAAATGAAATAACATGTGAAAAATATTAAGTTAATTATTTCTCCAGCTTGATATCTTTTGTAATCTTGGTGGAAGATAGTCGGACGCTGTCAATTTCTTCAATTGTCTCAAGTATAAACCTCTTTGAGGGAGTAACGCCAGAATTTGCAACTGTCGGGTCATAATCTGCAGACAGGGATAAGGGCTCCTGCTATGAGCATGTTGAAAACACAACCAGCATTCATTTACATGAATAAAAACAACATTCTGTAGCAGCAAAAAACTCTGAGGCTAAGCCATTGATTTACTCAACTTGTAAAAATAACAATGAAGTCGCCATCGCGCTTTTATTTTATCCAAAGGACTAGGAAAAAGAGCGAATAAAATCCTAAAAGAAAATGAGATCAAGGTATGGGGGTTGGATATGCAAAGGGAAGGTATTAGGCACCCTAAGCATCTACAGTACTCCGCATGAGCGTCTTTGAAAATTTGTGTATGCTCTATAAAAGGATATGTACAAAATAGATGGTGGAGGTGAGAAGAGAAGTATTTTTTACAATTTTTGATTTGATAGAACTTCCAATGAGTTTTAGGCCTACATACCAACAATGTGAAATATTGAAATCAAAACCCATGTAGTTCGGGTAAAAAAGACCGAAATTGGTGTGTTGGTTAATTTTAAGAAGAATATACATCATCATCATATCTGAGTGGTAAACATACTTACTACCCACGCTTATGAGAAAGGAGAATTTCATCAACTCAAAGTAGAGGATAGAGCTCGAATTTTCATCAAAAAGCATCACTCAACACCAAGTGGAAAATGTCTCGCTTGACTATATATTGTAGAAGTATAGTAGTTCGCATCACTACAAAGAATTGACAAGAGTCTAATATTTTGAGAAAATGTTTTTTTTAAGGAGGAAAGCCAAGAATGGCTTAAAAAGTTTGGTGAGGTTAGTTGACTTTTAGTCTTAAGAAAGATATTAAAGTATTATTAAATTGGTTAATGGTTGAAATAACCGACTGAACATCATCTGATAACTATATCAATGAAGTCGCCATCGAACATTTTTTATCTCACAAAAGGAGAAAGGTAAACGCATAGCAAAAACCTGAAAAGGATAAGACATGGTCTTGCGATCGAGAGATAGGGTAAGGGAGTCTATTACACGAAGGGAAGATATTAACACCCCACACGCCTGTAGTACTCTACAATATCCACTTCTATTTTCTGTCTAATGGGTGTGTTTATATCTATTTACTGCTTAATCGCTATATCTGTATGCTAAAAGAGAAATGTGAAAGAAAGGAAAATAAAGAAAACACAGGGAAAAGAAGGAAGTATTTACAACGTTTGCTCGATTGAGCCCCGTGACAAGATGCCTATGTATTCCCTCGTGCAATGGGAAAGTCAGAGCGCCGTAGTTCGGCTCACGTGTTTTGGTGGGTTTTGTGTTTTTTACTTATGAAAAAGAGTTTTAAACACAAAAATAAAATGCACCCATAGGAAAAAAAGAATTAGTCTTGGTTGGTTGCTCTTACCTTTGAAAAAGGAGTTCGAACCATTATTAAGTGTTTTAATTTTCAAAAGAAAAGAAAACAAGTTTTAGTTTTATTACATGCAAGGATGCAAAAGAAACTAGAAAACAATCAAGGGAAACTATCTAATTTTATCCCTAATGTTATCATGCATGAATTATAACCTAAGGTCTAACTCGAATCGCTACCTAAGATAGATTTGAGAGAATCCTAAGGGAACATGGCAAAGGTTTACAACCTAAATCTATGTCCATCTCGAATCGCTACCTAAGGTAGAGTCAAAGACGACCAAAGGGAAGAAATAAAGGTTCACAACCTAAATCTATGTCCATCTCGAATCGCTACCTAAGGTAGAGTCGAAGACAACAAAAGGGATTAAGCAAATAAGTGCTTTGGCAGAAGCACAAAAGCAATGCAATGCGTAAACAAATGTCAAATAAGCGTAGGCATAGCCCACAAAGCAAATGATGCGAGTTCTGCAATAAATGCGAACCCCAGGAATGAGTGGAGAGTCAAGGGGACTCTGGCCACTTCGTTATTGACTCGATAAAGGAATAGTAACACGATTCGCGTGTACCATACAAGACACAGACTAGAACTGCGGGGGAAGACTACCGACCCTTTCTGCTTGCCCATCATATCAATGACTTGATAACAGGAAATATAAAAAGCGGGACTTTGCTTGGTGGTGCCACGTAGGGTGTCCTAACCACTTCTGACCTATGCAAGCACAATTGTAAACACACAATGAAAATCGCCTCCTTATGCACGAAAGATGAATTTAAACAAACCAAACACAATTAGCAAACAGAAGCGCCCTAAACGGGTCTTTAAATAAACCAGAGGGGTTCCTGAACGTGCTCCAACTACGGAAGCCCCATCATGCATCTCTATTCCTACTTCTCATGGCAAGGAAAGCGATAAAACCCTACTTCTCATGATCTCTAGAAAAGCGGTAAAAGAATGTGGTAAACAAAGTAAAGTTAATACCAAACGGATAATAAAATCCAAAGAGCATTGCAAGCTAAAAATAATCCAGAAAACTTCGAGTAAACTGCCATCAACAAAGCAATAATCAGAAATAGCTCGACCAATATAATCCACAAGGTGATATCGTGCAATATGTGTGTGTATCAGACACGTCCTCACAACAAACATAACACCTGCACAAAGGTACATATCCAGACAAAATAGCAGAACATATGTTTCTCGTAATATGAGAAAACACAAAGCAAAGTGTGTTTAAAAAGCAAACAGAACCACGGGAGAAGTGGTAACCCACGGGAGAAGTGAGTGGTAACCACGGGAGAAGTGGTGTGTTAGTGTACCAAGATTAGGTACCTAACCAAAATATCCTCAATATACCTTGCACAAGTCAACAAACACGTCAAAAACAACAAGGAGGTGGGAATATAATTGCATACTCACATCACAAGTCAAAATATGATCCAAATGCGAAGAAATAGAATGTAAACATGTATAGTAACATGAAAATGGAAAATCGGGCAGACACGCACACACAATGCAAAATAACCCATGAACAATAATGGAATCAAGCTAAGTCCATCACAATAGTCCTCAAATGCAATGCTAAACATAGTTAGAGATCTAGAGAAGTTGGAAACCAAAAATCTACTCTAAAATGGCCAAAGAATGCATTATTCACAAAGGAATCGAGGCATGAAGTGTAACTTCCTAATAGGGGCAGAAACTACCTATTCTAAAGCTTTCCTAAATATCGTTAAAGATAGAGGAAAATATTTCAAACCAAACATGCAAGAGGGACCTAGAAGAACTATACAAATATCTAACTAGTTCCTAGGAATTGAACTACTAAAGGTTAGCTTTGAAGTTCTATTTACAACCCTAAGATGAGGTTTAGATATAAATACAATTAAATGGGAACAAATGCCCTAAAGTTTCTAAGAAACACATGGTATTACACTCCTAAAATTAGTCAGTTCAAACGACAAAGGAGAAACATGCTTTTAAACGACACAAGCTAATCGAAACTTGAGAATTAAGCAACTATTGAATCAAATTAGATATGAAAATCTACAATTCAGTAGATAATCCCTATTTAATGGTCTCAAATAAAATGTACAAGAAAAATCATGGTTGAAACATATTTGTGCACAAAACTAAGTCAAAATGATCAATCGTCGCTCTAAGGGTTAGTCGTCCTGGTACCCTAATCATATGACTCAATTATGGGTTCTAAATTAAGGTAACAACTACCTAACATGTTAACATATTAATTAAAAGGTTAGTTGAAGGTTAGAACAAGCATTGAACATCATATGCAAAAGATCAATTCCTAACTAGATGCAATAGCGAGCAATTACCTATGTTTGTATCATACAAAAGGAGAATCAGATAAAAACCTAAAAAGATCTAAAAAATTATGAGAAAAATATCTAAAATCTCCTAATACATCTTAGAATCAGAATGTTATTTTTAGGAATTTCTGTTGTTAAAAAACGATCAAAAATCGCATCTAAATGCGAAGTATTATGGGGAAAATCGTCCCTAAACATGTTATCAAAAAATCAATTAAAAGAGTATTGAAATCTAATTACAAAAATTCCCTAAAAAATATGGCAAAATTCCTAAGATCCTAAAGAGTCAGGAATCTATTTATTCAGATTTTTATTGTCGAGAAACGATCGAAAACCACATCGAAATGTACACGGTATCGTGGAGAAATCGTTTCTAAACATATTATCAAAAATTGATTAAAAACTAAAGGAAATTAATTATAAAAAAATTCACAAAAAATATCAAAAATATCCTAAGACACTAAAAAGTCAGGAACATATTTTTATGTATTTTTTATTAGTCGAACAAATCGAAATCGGAAGCAAAATCGCACCTGTGTTGAAATTATGTATAGCTGAAACAAGGGGGTGTATAGGCCTAAGGAGAGTGTATGAAGAGACTCCAGGCGCTGAGGCCCACTCCAAGTGTTATTTTGAGCCCGTTCCAAACTGAACTCAAGTCCAATTAATAAAAAAAAATCAAGCCTTCAAATTTTCTTTCTTTGCTACATGTCACGTTTAATATGTATGGTTCACACATATATATCAATTGGTCCATTCCATAATTCAGATAAATTAAAAAAATAAGACGACACGTGTCAGCTACTGGTTGGTTAGCTGTGGATTTAACACGAGCCAATTAACAACTAACGCACCTAGGGATAAAAATACCGTCAAGTAGTACTGTTCACCGGAGATAGTTCCGGTTATCTTCTCCGGTACCTCAGATGGCCCGAAAAATCTAACTTCACCAGAAACGAATGACCTTATAACTACTTGACTAGAATTTTCCGGTTGATTAAGAATATGACTTTGATTCACTCTAAAAACTGCTCGAACTCGATGAACTTTGGACATGAAATTAAGATCCAAAAATTGAAAATGTCACGTGTTCGAAAAAGGCGAATGTCTTACATCTAATACCACGCTATTCTAAGAGTAAAGCACGGGAGCGAGTTCTACACACTCTTATCACGGTACAACTAGCATGCTGAGAGATTTCAGAGAACTTACTTAGTTGGAGCTCACGAAATTGGAGAAAGAAACCCCACAGATCCTTGTCTTGATGATGGAGATGATGAAGCTTAATGATAACCTTTGAATTTATCCCAACAAGTGTAGATTTCCATGGCTACACAATTCCTTACCTCACCTTTTTCTTTCCTTCGAATATGGTGCCAAACTCTTATCATTCTGGCTTTCAAACCTTGAGAATCTTCCCCTTCATGATAAAAGTAACTCTCTACTGTAAGACCAATGGGTTTACTTGAGTTTGCATACCCAAGTTGACGTCTTGCCAAGAATGCGTTGTAGTTAATTCCTCCTTTTGTACCAATGAGAGGTACGTTGTAAAACTCTTCATAACTATCAATGATTTCCATATCATTGTAGGCCAAAGTATACCAATAAATATCGTAATTAGTAAGAGACACAAGTCTTCGAGGCCAATGCCAACCAATTTTGTTTTCTTTGAAGATAGGAGACTTAGGCAAGTGCGAAACAATCTATTTGAACAACAAAGGCACACAACACACAATAATTCCATCTCCTTGACGATTCCTATGATGAATAGAGAAATACGTATCACCAAGCAAAGTGGGAACATGATTTCCAATCAAAAAGATCCTTATGGCATTGATATCAACGAAGTATTTGACGTTAGGAAACAAAACCAACCCATAAATGAGCAAAGCTAAAATAGCCTCAAAAGCTGCCACGCTACCAGCTTTGGCAAAGCTAAAAGCTTTCTCCATTAGAAACTTTGAAGTTAGTCCTAAGAGATTTCCTTTAGTATTCAAGTTTTTGTCTATCTCAAATTTCCTTAAGTGAGTAATCGTTGCAATGACTTGTGGCTTCAGAATGGCTTCCAAACCATTGAAAGGCACATTGTCAGACACTAGGATACCTAAAAGATTTCCGTACTCTTCCAAAGTAGGCATCAAGTTGTAATCAGGGAAAGTGAAACAACGATTAATAGGATCGTAAAACTGAACCAAGGTTTTAAGAAGTCCTTTATCAACGTTAGTGTTCAAGATAGTTAAAAGAGTACCATAGCATTTTCTAAAATCTGAGGGATCTTCGACCAAGGATGCTAACTCTTTTAATTTTTTCACATCAGGAAATCTAAAACCATATCTCTTGGTGTTTCTTCTTCTCAAAACTATCCCTCTAGCCTAGAATGTTTGCCAAGAAAAAATCTCTAAATTCCTTGGAAATTTTATGGAAAGAAAATGAGAAAGAGAAATTTAGGAATGCATGAATGCCACAAAGATACAAACATGGTTACACATAAAATAGGTTCAAAGGTTAGAAGTCACGAACATGAGGTCACGGATAAGAACCAAGCGCGGGTAAGTATTATGGGCTTAATCACCTGTAAAACATGTTTTGTTGATAATACAGGGTCCATGCTTCTCTTTTAAATATTATCGGATTAAACAACTAACTCGTAGTCCAATAATATGTTTCAAGAAAAACTCGCCTGGTTGTAGTCTCTTATGACAACTAATCCAAGTCTATACTTGAATAGTTTTTACACTACATCCTAAAAGGCTAGGATGAGTTATGGGTTATATATCCACCTCAGCTTCGCTGGTTCGCTTGAAAAGCAAAAATGTCTTCATGACAAACTTGCTAAACAAAATTACCCCCAAGAAAACCTCCACTGAGCGAGGGATCTCAAATTAACTTATTAAGGACTGAGACTCCTCGTAAGTTAATAGGACTATACCTCCACCTAATTCTTAAATGTTTCTTAAATCCGGGTTAGGATTTTTTCCATCACATGAAATCGCGAGTAATAGAACAAAACACATAAAAATAAAACAAACAAATGCACAAATGAGACTCAACCCCTTTTTTTGGAAACAAAACTGAAATTCCTGGCAGCAGATACGTGATGTCATAGAGAATGTTATGACACAGTATCTGACACTATGTTAACACTTCACACAGTAAATACAGAAAGCAGTAAAGAACACAATAAATTGTTCACCCAGTTCGGTTCAACAAACCTACATCTGGGGGCTACCAAGCTAGGGAGGAAATTCACTATTAGTAGAATTAATTCAGGAATAAACCACCAGTTTATCTCCTTCACTTAAAACCTACCCAATGCAACTTCAACCTAAGTCCTACTTAGATCTGAGTACCTACTCACTCCCCCTCAATCACAGCAGTGATATCAACCTATTGACTAATTGAATTGTGAAGACACACTTCAATAAAATATCTTGATCTTGCTTCAAAGCTTCAATCAAGAGACAAACACTCGTGCTTTAAAGCTTTGAGTGGTAAACTACCCTTACAACAAATCCTAGTCCAATGCACTTATCAATTGATAGTTGCTTGGCTCACAAGAGAAACTAGAATTACACAATATCAACTGTTACAAATCCTAACAGTACACAAATAACAAGCTGCTATCTCTTCAATACATTCCAAGGGCAAACACGCTTGTAAGGGTTGAATTCCTTTATAGAAGCAATCAAACTTCGTTTGGGCTTCCATAAAGATAGTTAGGATTCACTTAATTTAATCCTAAAAACATGGTCTTTTCAACAACCAATTTAGGTTTAATTAAGATTAACCTAGCAGCCACGTGAGCATGCTTTCTAATAACAGAAAACAATATTTAGCAGCTCAACAAACTTCCCGAAAATCTCAGAACAAACAGATTCTCGCAGAATGTATCTCAATGTCATAACATCCGTTATGACATCGATCGTCAGAAATTTCCAAGACAACTTTAGCTTCCAGCTCGAGCTGTCCATTTAACATCCTTAGCAGGATTTATCTTCAATCTCTGAATGTCATGACATCTATCATGACATTGCTAAAGCCTAGTTTTACCAAACATAATGCCAACTTAAAAACACTAACAAACTCCCCCTTTGGCACATTTTTGGCTAAAACTACTTAACCTATCAGAGTACATATGCAGTAGAAGACAAACTAGTTCTAAGCTTAAATAAACTAGAACCTAGAGATAAGATAAATTCTACCCATACAAAAATCCCACAATTCCCACAATTGCCCACATACAGAATTTAAACAGGCCATACAAGTTCCCCAAAGTTCCATGCTACTGTCACACATACAAGTTCCCAAAAGTTCCATACTACTGTCACACAGTAGTTCTTCTCCCTCTTTTTAGCCATAAAGGGCCAAAGGAAACCATACAATTGCCCAAAGCATTTCAAGCAAATAATTAAGGGAGGTACCAACAATTGTCAAGAGTACAATGCTGTCAACAATAAGTTACAATCATCTAAACAAAATTGGGAAAAGGAAACAACACAAGAACAAAAAAAAACAAGAAAATTGACAAAACAGCAGCAACAGGGGCAAGAAGCAACATCTCAAGTGCTTTCTTCTCCAGAAGAAGCACTATGGAAGGAAGCATCTTCAGAGCCTTCTTCAAAGACCACCATCCGAATATCATCATCTTCAAAGATCACCAACAAGATCACTATCAGCTTTCCCTTCATCCTCAACCTCTGTGTCCTGCTCTAGTTGAGAGATTAGCTCTTCCAGACTTTGCTTTCTTGCTTCAAGCTCCTTGCAAGTTGCTCTTAGCACAACAATGACATTTGCCTTCTGAGAATTTTCTTTGATTTGATGTCTCAAAGAGATGTCATGACAATGTCTGACATGCTTCCCTTGAAATAGCTTGTAGTGGAAGCCAAGGGCGGAGCTCTTTACTCATCGATCTCTATTTCCCGTAATGTCGTGGTATTGATCGCTAAAATTCCACACAAGAGGGAGGGAAATGCTATTGGTCCTTTTATAGCATAATCACAAGATGTTTAAGGATCCGATAAAAATGTAGCTTCCATAGTCAAATTTTGCTTTTGTTCCAACAACAAAATGAACCTCCCAAACCAATGGAGATGGTTGACTTGTGATTCGTGGGAACCCAATTGCACCAATCTTGTGTAGAATAGCAAATTTGACACTTAATTTGCTAGCGTAAAGCTTTCCTTCAAAGGCCAATGTTTTACCCGCTAAGAATTGTCCGACATACTTGATTGTCGGTTCTTCAAGCTCGTTGAGCCTCATCGATCTCCCCAAGTACTTGTTGATTACACTTGGGAAAACTTCACTTTTCTTCCTCGACAAACACAGTTTTAAAATCACGATCTTCCATCAAGACAACCATTTGACAGTTCACAATAAACTCCTTCACCGACCTTCATAACAATTTGAGAACTTCACTACGCTTCTCATCAACCCAGCTTCCTTGATCAGGTCAATCACATCTTTGCATTTAAGAGCATCTTTGTGCAGTTCCCTTTCAAGTGCAATTCTCTTCAAACTCACATATTTCCACCTATTAGCATTTTCAGGGTGGTGAAAGGAAATGTTGTCAATTGGCACTTCAGGAACTATGGGCATTTTCCCAAGAGACAACCTTCTTTTTGAATGAATGTCAGAGACATTCTCTGTAACATCAAAGTCAGAATCATCCTGATCTGAGGGCTCATGTACTTTCCTTTTCCTTACAATTGAAGTGCTCTTTGCTTTAGGGGTATCACTAACATTCTTGACTTTGTCCTTCCCTTTGGAAGTTCCAACCTTGTTGCCCTTACCAGATTTTTCTACAGCCTTCCTCTCAGTCCTAGGAGTCTTGCAGCCAACTTCAGCATTCTTTTCATGAACAGAGCTTTGAAAAGCACTTTTCTTCCCTTTCCTATTCATTACCCTTCTAGCAATGCTGGGATTAACCTTGGCTATGAGGTCATTATCAGAAAACTCCTCATCTAGATTGATGATATGAGAAACCATATTCTGATTGGTGTTCTTCTCAGGAGTATCTTCAAGAATGCTATCAGATATGTTGTCAGCAGAGGCAGCAGGAGGTTTATCAGAGGCACTATGATCTGAATATTTCTCAAGAACCTCATCAGAAATCTCATTCACATTTGCAGCAGGAGATTCAATTACATTATCATCGTTACATCCTTCGGAGTCGGAGCGTAGGATTTACATCATTTTTCATGGGGAATCATCATCACCGGATGTCTTGACATTCTCATTGACATCGGATCAACTGCTAAGCTAGGGCTAGCAGACTTATGATTGTGGGAACTCAAATCCTGTGCACGACTTATTCTCATTTAGGATATCGACACTATCCTAGCTATAGCCTCATGCACCGACCTAGATCCTTCTCTATTTACTAGTTCGGGGAAGAGGATGATGGTACCGAGGTCTTACCGAAGGAGATATTTGTGCCCTTCTTGCATTTCTTGCGTAACTTCTTGACCTTTTCGGGTTAGTGGCCATTGACGCAGTGGTGTCACTCTCGAGCTTTTGCATGGCTTCTGTTTGCTCTAACTCCAGCCATGGGGAGAGATGGAGATCCTGATTCTTGAGAAGATGAGGATGATGAAGATATTTTTCGCTGATGGTTGTTGAGAGGATGAAAGCGAAAACAGTAAAGGGTTTCAAAGTTTCTTTTGAGAGAAGAAAGGATGGTACTACTTTCAAAAGAAGAAACTATTATATGAGGATGTCTCTTCCTATTCTTGGACTTCTTAAAATAAGGAAGGAAATACCTAAATAACCCTCTAAACAAAAGTTGAAATAAAAAGTTCCTTTCATCCCTTGTTATAGGCACAGCTAATTGCTACAACTCCACATATTGACAAGTACCCAACTTGCCCCTTGACATTTCAAACTGACTAGCCTCAAAAGCTTTAGTAACAATGTCACGACAATGTCATGACATCCGTATGACATTGTGGTCAACAAGATCCGCTTCATCCGATCATCTGAGAACAATTTTTACCAGCTGCTACGTATTCATTCTCAACATTGTATAGGAACACACAATTTTGTTTCTTGCTGATCCAAGAAGCAAGATTGTTTCTTAATAAGAAACATCCATCAAGAGAGACTTTACACAAGCTTTGACCAAACCTTGTTTTCTTGGACAACTTCAAATGTGTAGGAGCAGGAGTCCTATTATGACAGCCATTCTTCATTCCAAATTTCTTGACACAATTCCTTGCAAACTTGCTCTCAGATTCAGCTTGCATTTGGTTGCCATACTGTCTCACCATTGTGTCTGTCATTTCTCCAAATATTATGTCATTAACATAAATGTGAGTCACCATGATCTTTTCTCCTTTGACAAAGAGAGTTTCATCCAAGACTCCTCTCCTGTATCCTTTGACAGTAAGATACTTGGTTATCCTTTCATGCCAGATCCTAGTACTTTGCTTCAGTACTTTAGAAGTACTCACATGTCTAGACATTGAGTGTGACATTCTGATTCCCTGTCCAGCCTTATGCTTACCACAGATCCTCCTTTTGACTAAGAGAGATCTTGGTATCCTTCTGACTCCCTCTATGGAACTGATCCTTTTCTTTCCTCTGAGGTGTGGATGACCAGATTCTTGCTGCCACAACTTTACTTCCTCTTTATCTTTGAATGTAGAACACACAGAAGACAGAGTGGTGTTCTCAGATTCCCACATGTAGCAGTTGTCCTTTGATCTGACTCCTCTCATAATCACTACCTGTTCATCGTTGATTACAAGACATTCAACCTTAGTGAAGTTGACTGTGAATCCCATATCACATAGCTGACTTATGCTAATGAGATTTGCATTCGACCTTTACTAGCAGACTCCATTTAGGTTTGGAACTCCAGCCCAATTTGAGTTTCCAACACCTTTGATTTCTCCTTTAGCTCCATCCCCAAAAGTAACAAAGCTAGTAGAATGATGCTTAACATCATTGAGAAGATTCCTGTCTCCAGTCATGTGCTTGGAACACCCACTATCAAAGTACCAATCTTTCTTGGTAGACACACTAAGAGAAGTTAGCTACCGAGCAACAATTTCTTCTTCCACTGTTGAGAGTATGATACCCTGTTGGTTTTAGGCTTCACATAAGACCCTTGATTAGGATATCCATGAAGTCTGTAGAAGAAAGATTTTATGTGACCAAATCTTCCACAATAATGACATCTCCATCTTTGAAACTGTTTGTTCATGTTTCTATGATTTTGATGTTGCTCCCAATGTTGTGACATCTGTTTTGACATTGGTCTATTAGGTCTGTTCTTCCTTTTGTTAAAGACAAAATTCTTAGTCTCCATATACCCTGAGGCAGACCTATTCCCTGACTTGTGGTATGACATCTTCTTTGTCATTGACTTCCAAGGTTTGTTCCATTCCTGCTTATTTGCAAATCTCTTTGCATTCACATGCCCTGAGCCAGACATATTTCCTGTTTTGGGTTGTGACACCTGCTTTGACATTGTTTTCCTATGTCTCTTCTTCTTAATGTCACCAACAGGTTGCTTTTCAGCCACATATCCTAGACCATGCTTATTTCGCATTTTGTCCAAGTCAAGAATTTCTTCCAACTTATCGACTGGATGTCAACATTTTGTGATTTAGACATCCTGATCAAGTTTGAATTCAAAGATACTAATATCACTATTGAGGTGATTTATAGTAGTGTTTTTCCTCTTTCTCACCTCCAACTTCACATTCTCACTTTCAACTTCTCAATTAACTTTTTCTTTCCTCATTTTGTCGACATGCTTCTCCATTTTTATACACGCTGTAGTTTTCAGAAGCTCTTCAAATGTCACTTCCTCATCACTAGAATCCATATCGAGTTGTACACTCCGAGAGCAAAGTGACAAGTTTGGCACCTTCTTCCTCGATTCACTTCCGAATCACCATCGGACCAAGTGACGACCATTCCTTTCTTGCTTTAGAAAGGTGGGACATTCAGCTCTAATATGTCCAAATCCTTCACATTCATGACATTGGATTTTACTACCTTGACTTCCTTTTTCTTCTGACTTGGATCTTCTGCTGGAGTCATAAGATCTGCTAATGTCAGATGGAATGTCCTTGACATTTGACCTTGACTTTGGATCAATCCTCCTGATCAGTTTGTTGAACTGTCTTCCAAGCATGGCTATAGCTTCAGATATCTTCTCTTCATCTTCCACCTTGCATCCCTCTTCAGTATTGGATACAAGTGCTATGCTCTTGTTTTTCTTGTCAACAGGTTCACTGATTCCCATCTCAAAAGTCATAAGAGATCCAATAAGTTATTCAACCTTCAAGGTGCTGATGTCTTGAGCCTCCTCTATTGCAGTGACTTTCATTGCAAATCTCTTAGGCAAGGATCTGAGAATCTTTCTCAACAGCTTCTCTTCTGACATCTTTTCACCAAGTGCTCCTGAGGCATTGGCAATTTCCAAGATATTCATGTGAAATTCATGAATATTCTCGTCTTCCTTCATCTTCAAATTCTAAAATTTGGTAGTGAGCATCTAAAGTCTTGACATCTTCACCTTGGATGTCCCTCATGAGTAGTTCTGAGAGTGTCCCAAACATCCTTGGCCAACTCACATTGATGGACCAGTCTGAAGATTTCCTGTCAATACCATTGAACAGAGCATTCAATGCTTTAGAGTTCCCTAGAGCTAGCTCTTCTTCCTCTTTGCTCCATTCCTCCTCAGGTTTCAAGACAGTAGTCCCATCTTTCTCAAGCTTAGTGGGATGTTTCCATCCTTTATCAGCAGCTCTCCAAGCTTTAATGTCCACTGATCTTAAGAAGGCAACCATACGAGGCTTCCAGTAATCATAATTAGACCCATCCAGAATAGGTGGTCTTCCTCCAAATCCTCCTTCTTTATCCATTACGCCAGAAACTATTATCCCTAGATCTCACCCAGAAATAACAAGCAGGGTGCCTGCTCTGATGCCAATTGAAATTCCTGGCAGCAGATACGTGATGTCACAGAGAATATTATGACACAGTATCTGACACTATGTTAACACTTCACACAGTAAATACAGAAAGCAGTAAAGAACACAATAAATTGTTCACCCAGTTCGGTTCAACAAACCTACATCTGGGGGCTACCAAGCTAGGGAGGAAATTCACTATTAGTAGAATTAATTCAGGAATAAACCACCAGTTTATCTCCTTCACTTAAAACCTACCCAATGCAACTTCAACCTAAGTCCTACTTAGATCTGAGTACCTACTCACTCCCCCTCAATCACAGCAGTGATATCAACCTATTGACTAATTGAATTGTGAAGACACACTTCAATAAAATATCTTGATCTTGCTTCAAAGCTTCAATCAAGAGACAAACACTCGTGCTTTAAAGCTTTGAGTGATAAACTACCCTTACAGCAAATCCTAGTCCAATGCACTTATCAATTGATAGTTGCTTGGCTCACAAGAGAAACTAGAATTACACAATATCAACTGTTACAAATCCTAACAGTACACAAATAACAAGCTGCTATCTCTTCAATACATTCCAAGGGGCACAACACAGTTGTAAGGGTTGAATTCCTTTTATAGAAGCAGTCCTGAAACTTCAGTTTTGGGCTTCCATAAAGATAGTTAGGATTCACTTAATTTAATCCTAAAAACATGGTCTTTTCAACAACCAATTTAGGTTTAATTAAGATTAACCTAGCAGCCACGTGAGCATGCTTTCTAATAACAGAAAACAATATTTAGCAGCTCAACAAACTTCCTGAAAAATCTCAGGAACAAACAGATTCTGCAGAACAGAATGTCACACTGAATGTCATAACATCTGTTATGACATCAGACTGGTTTCTGCAGAATTTCCAGCACAGCTTTAGCTTCCAGTTCTGAGCTGTCCATTTAACATCCTTAGCAGGTAGGATTTATCTTCAATCTCTGAATGTCATGACATCTATCATGACATTGCTAAAGCCTAGTTTTACCAAACATAATGCCAACTTAAAAACACTAACAAAAACAAAGCTTGGTACTCCCCAGCAGAGTTGCCATTTTTGTGTTCGCGGTAAAAAAGTGAAGAACGAGGAAACCAAATCGGAATTCGGCTCTCCGGCTCAAAAACAATTTAACTTTGATATTTTTAAAAAAGATGTCGTGAGCACCAAGCTTTATTGCTTCCAAAAAAATAAAGGAAAAGGGGAAAGCTAAAATACCCTAAAAAAGATATGTAATGCGATTAGTGTGAAACTAAACGCAAAGCATGAGGGAGTAGAGATTCTTAAGTTCGACGATTAGGTTATACAAAGGGAAGATATTAGCACCCTATGTATCTATAATACTCTATAGGATCTCTTGTGCGTTTGTGTTTTATTTTCTTTGCTATTTTGGGAAAGTTTCTCCTTTGGGATTTAAGAAGGTAAGCTAGGTAGGAACCTAAGTTTGTTTTTTATGGTTATGCTCACAAAGATCATTGCAATCTTCTGTATACATATCCCCTAGAGGGAATCAGAGCAATTGTAGCTCGGGATCTAAGGGTGACTAAGGTTTGGGTGGTTTGAGAGAGAAATAATTATGCTCTCCAAGGGTGAGACCTTGTGCCTACGTATTCTCAAAAGGAGGTTGAGAAAGTCAGAGCAATCATAATTCCCACTTATGTGCTAGTGGAAGAAAATAATTTTAAGAGACAACGACAAGTGTCATCTTAATGAAAAATGTATCTAAATTATTTCATCACATACATTTTTGAAAATTGACTGTTTGAATCTTTCATTGTAAGAAATGGGTGTTTAACTTGAGTGTACAAGTATACCGCTTATAGTTCTTAGAATGTGAAATTCTTGTATCAGATATGAGATGTCGAAGGTAATGTCACGACACTAATATCTTATATGAACACAACTGAACATAACAAAATTTAAAGAGTGCAGAAAGACAATAAAAACACAAAGAGTTGTTAACCCAGTTCGATTTTAACCAACCTACGCCTAGGGGCTTCCAAGCCAGGGATGAAGTTTACTATCAGCAGTATTAATTTGGAGCTAAGCCTTCCGTATTTACACCTCCTCACTTAATCAAACTACCCAAAGAACCTTCTACCTAAGATATCACACTTAGATATGAGAACCTCCGCTCACTCCCTCAGTATCACACACCGTGACACTCAACAAAACTAAAACTGAAGACACTCTTCAAAGACACACAATCACACTCACTTCAAAGCTTATGGTGATTGAAAACTTACAACTCAAAAATGTCATACTCAAGTAGAAATACTCAAGAGGCTCACAATGAACAATTAACAACCAAAAGAATGAACAACCAACAATTAAAAACTAGACTTCTAAATTTGGAATGGCCAAACTGCAAAACAAGGTTTGTTGCCCTTAAATAGAGTAACAACAACTAGGGTTGCTTTACTCACAAGTATTTAGCGCCTTCTATTTTGAAAGCAGGATATTAAATCTCCAAATATATTGTTGAAGGCGTTCTCAAGCTTCCTTAGTCGAAGCATACAAATAACAAACAAACTGACTTCCTAAAAATTTTGTACTTCTGTCAGTTTCACATGTCAAGACATCTGATGTGACATCTGCATTTTTAGTAAATTTCAAGGAATTTTCTGAGCAGAATGTTTTACCAAAATTGTTGCCAACCCATAGAACTAACAAACTCCCCCTTTGGAAAATTTTGGCTAAAACATTATATGGGGTGCAAGCCATACAATTAAAAACAACATCATAATTAACACAGGTATTTAAGCACACATATCAGAGCAACACAGTAAAAGTAGCATCACAATTAACATAGTTATTTAAGCACACATATCAGAGCAACACAGTAAAAGCAACATCACAATCAAAACAGAGATAATAGTGGATAAGTAACACAAATGTTCAAACATCAGTTAGAACATTCACAGATGCAACATTTTACTCCCCCTGCACATAGCACCCACAAATGCACAATTGACAAATAAAAGTTTCTCCCCCTACACAACAACTTCTCCTCTTTGTGGAAACACATAGTATCTTTAGTGATACATAATCGAAAATTAACACATCATCTTCTTCTCAACACAAGAAGCACACAAGCCACATCAGCTTCTTCTCAGCATAAGAAGCACACAAATCACAATTGACACATCAACAGCAAAAACACAACTAACACATAGAAACAACTCCCCTCAGCATAGTCATCACATCATATGCACACAAGTGGAATCACAAAAAACACAAACAAAGCACACTCATAAAGACTCATAAACGCTCACAGCTGTAACAATTCACAGTTGCTCCCCCTCAAAGCATACAAACTCTCCCCCTTTTTAGCCATAATTGGCCAAACCACTAAGAAAAATTCATGGAGAATAACATAAATAAATACTAAATTCAACTAAGTCACTAATAGTTATTGTTAAGTACAACCCAAAACTAAGACAGGTGTTATGCACTTAAGTGCTAAATTTACATAATAGAGGGGATAAACAAATGACATATGGAAACACAATCAACGTCTTCAAGCACAGTCATTGTTCTGCAGAACTTGCAGACTCTCCACTTCCTCCAATTCCTTCTTCTCCTGAGCTAGCTTCAGAAGAGATTTGAGTTGCTGAGTTGTTCGCTTCTTCTTCTAGTGCCTCTTCAGCAGCACTTGCAGCAACATTCTTCTTCAGAGCTAGGATGGTCTCTTCAAGCTTCAACTTCCTTGTAGTACTAACGCGTATGACCTCATCCAGTTCTATGCAAGTCTCAGTAAGGTCAGCAATTAAATCACCCTTACCAGTAGTGGTCTTTTCAGCATTGACAGATGTTGAGACAATGTCTGGGACATGTGCTCACAGCTTTTGATGGAGATACAATGGGGTGGCTCTTTACATGCAATATTCAAGGTAGGTAGAATTACAAGATGTTGATGAAGAATAATTCCACTTATGAGAGTGGGTAAAGCTATGGGAAGCTTTGTTGCACAAGTATCAGCATGCTTCAGAGTCTGATCAAAAATATAACTACCATAGTCAAATGGTATCTTCATCCCAACTGCATAAATGAACTTTCCTAATCCTACTAAGACAGTTGAGGTGTGATTTGTTGGCACCCAATTTGCTGAACCTATTCTATGTAGAATAGCATATTTCACACTTAGTTTTACAACAGATAACTTCTCCTTCATATGCCATGTATTGACTTGATTTGCAGTGATAGTCCTGCATAATTTGTCATCAGTGACCTCAAGCTTACCCTCTTCCTTCTCACTTCTTCCTATATACTGATTGATGATGGCATGTGAGAAACTTATACACTTTCCTCTGACAAACACCTTATGAAATTCTTGGCTTTTCTTGTCATCAGAGTCTTCAGGGATGTTAACTATGAATTCCTTGACCAGGGTTTCATAGCACTTTGACAACTTTGTTACTGTCTTTATCAGCCCTGCTTAATAGATCAATTTCATAACTTCCTTTCAAGCCAAGGAATCCTTTCCTAACTCCCTTTCTAAAGCTAGTCTCCTCTGATATATGTATTTCCATCTTGCAGCAAACTTGATGGAATGGAATGAGATGTTATCAGTAGAAGCATCAGGGACACTGTCATTGGTTCTCTGAACTATTGACTTCTTCACTGGTGAGATGTCTTGGACATCAGTCTCGACGTCATAATTAGAATCAGATTCTGATCTTATTTTTCTCTTGTTGGCTGATGGAGTAGCTTTGCTCCACCTTTTTGGAGGACCATACATAACCTTCTTCTTGATAGGTTTGGATGAGGTACTGGAAGCAACAACCTTGCCCTTTCTTGTTTTCAGTCTATTGGAAATTCCAGGGTTAACATTAATGATTAGCTCATTGTCAGACAAAGTGTCTACATCTATAACAGAATCAACTACATCTTTCTCAGTCCTCTTATCAGTTGAATCAGCCTGCTTTTCTTGAGGAGTTTTCTTCAGGGATGATGTTCCAACATCAGTCGTGAATTCATCAAGAATTGTTTCTTTTTCAATATTCTCTTGAGGAGTCTCTTCTTCCCTCGTGGGTGATTCAGTATGATCTTTTGGGGCTTCCTCACCAGGCATTTGGGCAAGAGGGACGGTGATCCCTTCAACCGGTAAACCCACACTTAGGGTATCAACAACTAACCTCCCTATTACCCTGTCTACATCTGCAGCATTTTGAATAGTTTCATCATCAGTGGGTTCAGATACATTCCCTCCAACTAAAATAGGTATTTTCCTTGGTTGTCTTGCATGACAGGTGCAAAGCTTTGTAGGTGTTGCATCCGAAGAAGGAATCATGGAAAGTGGAACAATGTTTAGGGATTCTTCAGTTGGAATACTTTCGTTAGTGTTCCTTGATCCTGGTGCAGTATGTTGAGACATCTTGATGATCAAGTGTGGAAGATTAATTTTCTGAGGATTGAAGGTGGAGATTTTCTAGTTTTCAGGAAGAGTATATCATGTGGTGAAAATGTGAAATATTTGAACTTGGGGTGGCCCTTTTATATGTTGCGCCTTATGATGTAATATCGTTGAGTGATATTTTGAAAAATAAGCCCCTTAATGACGTTCCCACATGCTTTTAATTGCGATAACTTATTTAGAAAACAGACCCCTTGCTCTCTTCTTGAACATTCATATACATCCCATCCTCTTGAATAACCATTGACTAGCTTCAGTTCAAAGAATTTTTGGACTAGATTCACGGTTCTTCTTTCTGTGGACTGATCATTAACTATGGCAGATTTAAATAATGTCATGACATTCATTGGGACATTATGATTAGTTGACTTCAGACTTGTCTTGTCCATCTGGGAATTCTTGCTCATAAATTTTTTGACCTTCACACATGTGATGTGATTTGTATCTAGAGGTACCCATAAATAACAGTTGCCTTCGTTCCTTATACCTTTCATAGTAACTTCACCATTCTTATTTGTAATGATACATTCAGCTTTTGTGAAGTTCACATTAAATCCTTGATCACATAGTTGACTTATGCTGATAAGGTTGGAATTTAGCCCTTTGACAAGTAATACACCTTTGGTTTCCTGTCATATGCCTTGAGCATCCACTGTCAAAATACCAGTTTTCTGTAGTCTTCACTGTTGGAGTCGTGTGAGCCAAGAAACATGAGACATATGCTTTGGGAATCCACTATTTCCTTGGCCTAGCCTGAGTCATATTTGATTGGTGTGTAGGGTTGGGGTAACCATACAACTTGAAACATAATGGTTTTATGTGACCATATCTTCCACAGTAATGACATCTCCAGTGTTGAGGTCTTTTGTTAGGTTGCCTGTAGTTGTTCCTTAGGGATGGCAACGGGTAGGGTCGGGTGCGGGTTTCACACTACCCACACTCGCACCCGAAAGCATCACCCGAACCCGAACCCAAACCCAAAGGCTATTCGGGTAACAAAATAACACCCGCGCCCGCACCCGTTGGGTTCGGGTTTTTTCACCCAAACCCAAACCCGCACCAAAAATAAAAAAAATACAATTAAAATAAGGTCTCTTTACATTGTCTTCAAGAAAATGCAATCACAATTATCTTAACATAGTCTTCAACATCTTAACATTACAATTAAAATTAAATTCTACAATCAAATTACAACTTTTCAACAACAACAAGCTAATATATTACAACTTTCTTGTGTAAGATTAGATGTTTCTTCCGGCTCTGGAGTTATGTTCACTTGATCTATTTTACCTATTACAAAGAAAATATATTTCACATGTTAAGAAACACTAATAGATATTATCATCATAATTTTAAATTGTAATAACAAACATGTGAAACTTAAAACATATAAAACATGTAACTTAATTCTTGCAAATTAGTCGGGGCAACAATGTTGGAAGATAGAAACAACAATACTCACCATGTTAACGTATAGAAACAACAACTTCTAATCTTCAAAATGGTAACCCAAACAACCTTCCATCAACTCAACTGTATTAACAAATAAATTGAAGTTAAATAAAACACTAAAGCTTAAAACTTCTACACCAAATGAAGTACAAAATACCTTCATCGTCTGACTCTATTTCATTCAACACAGTAGAAATTTCTTCTGCAACTCTAAAAATTCCTATATATATATTATATAACAAGAAAAATTAGTAATATATTATTTGCCAATGACATACCAAAGTAGTAATACATTATATAACAAGAAAATTAAGGTAGAAAGTAAAAATAATTTGACAATGACATACCGTTATTCTCAGCAGCCCATAGCCAACTCCTAGCACACATCAAAGCCTCTACGGTAGTCCAATTAAGTCGGCTAAGATGAGGACTCAATATTCTACCACTATTACTGAAGGCCGATTCAGAAGCTACTGTAGAGATAGGAATAACTAACGCATCTCTTGCAATTGCTTCAAGTGTTGGATACACAACTCCATTTACCTTCCACCAATTCAAAATGTCAAATTCTGGAGTATTTTTTATAACTGGCTCCTTCAAATAATGATCTAACTCATACTTAACACTTGAACTTGAGTCTTCCGCAACGGCAATCGTCTCAACGTATGCATCAAATTCAGCCTCGTCATCAACAAGAGCAGTTATACCAATGGATGGAGCAGTAGGTTGTGCATCTCTAAGTTTAATCTGTTGATAATCATTGAGCAAATCATAACACATGTCTTTGATTCTACTAACTTGTGCACTTGATTTTTCTCCATATAACTTAGGAAACCAGAAATTAAGTACAACCATCTTCTTCCTAGGATCCAAAACTGCAACAACTCCCATCATATCATGAACACCACTCCATTAATTTTGAAATTTTTCCATCATTCTTGTGGCCATCATATCAATAATTGAATTGGAGGACTTCTTCCATTCCTCTATTGCCAACTTAATCTTACAAATCTTAGGAAAGTACAAGTTGGCAGTTGGATATTTTGTACCAGAAATCAACTCAGTTACTTCATTAAATTATTTTAAGCACCCACAAACATCTTTAGCAAATTGCCACTGTGAATTAGTTGGAAGACAAGTGTACAAAGACTCACGTTGCTTCAACCGAATAAATACATCCTTGTACTCTATGGCAATATCAAGCATCTTATATGTGCTATTCCATCTTGTTGGACAATCTAGAGCTAACTTTCTAGTGCAAATAATTCTCAATTGTCTAGCGGTATCTTCAAATTTTTCATGCCTTTTAGGTGTAGCACTCCAAAATCCTACACTATCCCGAATATTTTCTATGCCATCTTTAATCACTTGTAGCCCCTCCTGAACAATTAAATTTAGGATGTGCGCACAACAACGCATATGTAACAAAGACCCATCCCTTATTAAACATTCCAACGACAACTTATCCTTAATTTTCCTAATCATTGAGTCATTTGTGCTACAATTATCTAAAGTAATCGTAGAAAGCTTTGAATTAATGTTCCAGTCCATTAAACAATTAACAAGTGCTTCAGCAAGTCTTTCACTAGTGTGAGGGGCTGGAACATAAATGAACCTAACATAATATTTACAAAAAACAAGTCTTTCACTTATTGTCATTAAGAACAAAAAAAAAGATACAATTAATTTATAAAATATAAACATTGTTACCTCAAGATTCGACTCTGTAAAGTCCACGAGCCATCAATATAGTGAGCCGTAACCTCCATATACCCTTTTTTTTGGTTGCTTGAAGTCCACATATCTGTGGTAATTGCCACTCTTCCTTCATGGTTATCTAACATCTTCATAGCACATTTTTTCTCAAAATCATAAACTTTCAATACCTCCTTCTTGATTGTGTTTCGAGTAGGAACTTTAAACTATGTTTGGAGAGAAACAAAGACTCTTCTGAGACCAATGTGATCCACAATTGATAGTGGATTATCGTGCATAGTAATAGCTTCAACAATTAACTTCTTCACATGTTCTGGATCATAAGTTCCAATTCCCAACTCTTGCTTTCCTTCTGAGATAGCCGGAAGGAGAAATGGTTGTCCTTTGTCATGGTTTCTAGTCTTGATCTTTTTTTGAATACAACTCAAGAGATGTGCTTTCAAGTGATTTGTTCCATTCTTTGAAGTGCCACTAAGTTGTTTTTTACACCAGATGCATTCAGCCTTATCTTTTCCATTCACTTTCATCTTTTTAAATTCTTGCCACACATTACTTCTAAGTTTCTTTGATGGAGGTTCTAAACTTGTATCAATTTCTTCTTGTTGCCCAATATTAGGTTCAGGTGTAAGATTCGGATTAGAAGATACCTCCTGAGTTGGACATATACTTTCTTGTGTAGGATTACATGCTCCTTTTGGTTCCGGGGTTGTGTTCACTTGATCCATTTTACCTACTACAAACAACAAGAAATTTCATAAACAATTGTATAAAAAATTGATGGTGTTGAATTAAAAATGAGAGAAAACAATTGGTGATAATTTTCAGTGAATCCAAACTGAGAGAAAACTTCTATGGTGTTGAATTAAAAAAGACCAACAAGTCAAATTGCAATATATCCATGAAATTAGCAATCTTCATATATCATTAACCATATACCATTAGCAAACTTCTATCCTCTCAATAACCATATATCATTAGCAATCTTCACTAAAGAAGCTATGCATCACCTCAAAATAAAGGTAGAAAAAAGTGTGTTATGTCATTGTGGATAGAAAACTTGATTAAGACTTATTATTATTCATGAAATTAAAATATATTGTGTCACGCACTGAGTGGATGATGGGAGAGAAATTAAAGACTAGTGCATTTTTTAAAGTTCAACTAACAAGATTTAACAAACAAAGGACAACTTGGCTCTTTCAGCCCAAATTTATTCCCCCTAATCTCTGTTGTAACATAATCTCTTTTCATAGAAACATTTTTTCAAAGGAATGAAACATTTACCCCTCGATTTCCTCACATCTTACTCTAGTGAATTTAGATATCTCATAGAGAGAATCTGAGAGGATTCTATGTTCTCAGATCAAGTTCAATTCTGTTTTGAATGAAATGAATCAATGCTACAAGATACAATGAGTATCATTCTCTTATATAGAGCTCTAAACTAGTTAGGGGGTATGAATCTGTTTTGATAACTAAATTTATGCAGTTCTTAATTAACATCTAATACAAAACCAAAACATGAGGATCGTTGTAATTCTTAACAGCTTGAACTATACCCTTAAATTCTGCTATCACTGATTCTTGAGCTGCTCAGCAAGTTCTTGTCGCTTCTGAATAGCTGCAACAATAACACAAGGGTCAAACTGCAAACCTCTGAACACTTTAAATGCCATTAGTATAAACAATAGACATAATTCTGGTCAAACAATGCCATTAGTATAAACAATGCCATTAGTATAAACTGAAAATAATCTGAAAAATAAGCTGAAAATAATCGTTTCTAATCCAAGGAGGTATACAGGTCCACCTAGAGTGGAGACTATGAGGGAACTTCTTAGGGTTACTCAGTATGTGCAGGATAATTTCTCTAATGTAACGACGCTATTTCTTACTGCACATGGAACTGCTGATGGTGTCACGTGCCCTTCTTCTTCGAAGTTGTTGTGTGAGAAGTGTGGAAGCAAGACCTGCGAGAAGTGGTTGGGGGTTGATTCAACCGGAGAAATTAGACAGAGGAAGTTTACCTTTGACAGACAGTAGACCCTGACTGGACGCGGTCAAGCAATTTTCGCAGAAGCTGTTGGAGATTGAGATTTGTAGTAGTAGCTGCGCCGCCGGTGGGTGAGGAAGGAGACAAAGGATGGAGACGGAGTAGCCGCGCTGGTGGGTGAGGAAGGAGACAAATGATGTGGTAGACGCGCCGCCTGTGGGTGAGGAAGGAGACGATGAGATTGAACTATTGAAGTGAAAAATAAGAATAAACCCTACATTTTAGGGATAGTTATGTAATTTAACATATAAGTGGGTGTGGTTTCGGGTTTCGGGTGCGAGTTTAAGCTATCCCAAACCCACACCCGAAATATCGGGTGGCACCCGAACCCGAACCCAAACCCAGTCAATTCGGGTTTCACCCGTTGACTCGGGTGCGGGTGCGGGTGGGGCCGTGGGTTTGGGTCTGCTTGCCATCCCTATTGTTCCTTCTATGATGTTGAAACGTTTGATTCGACATCTTAGGTTCAGCCTGACTTTGAGCAGATTCTCTAGAAGACTCCTTTCTTTCATTGTACCCTAGTCCACTCATGTCTCTTGCTACTCTTCTAGCTTGAAGTATCTTATTCAGTGTCTCAGATCCACTGTTTAGCATCTTGACAGATTTGATCATCTGATCAAGGTCACACTTTAGCACATTTACTTCACTTTCCAGCTTCTTGATTATCTCTAGATGCTCTTTCTTTATGTCTTGCAGTTGTATTATGAGCTTCTTCTGATTCTCATTCTCCTGGCATACTTTAACACTTTTGATGCATAGTTCTTTGTATGTAGCAGCCAGTTCCTCAAAGGTCGCTTTTCATCGAAATCTATATGTACCAGATGTTACATGTTTGGCTGATTCCTCTTGCACTTCATCTTCAGAATCCTCATCGTACCACAATACATTCAATCCTTTGCCTTGTCTTTTGATATAGGTTGGACAGTCCCATTTGATGTGCCCAAAGCCTCCACATTCATAGCACCTTAGTTCTCTATCTTGAGTAGGGCTTTCTCCAGCTTCTTCTTTCTTCCCAAAATTACTTGCCCTAGTGATGTCTGTCATACCCCAAAATTTGCCCTCCATCTACTCAAAAGATTTCATACATCTATGCTCAAGGATTCCTCAAGAGTTGATCAGACAAACTCTCTCCTAGACAATCAACCCAAACTAGGGTTTGGTATCTCTCAAGTTGAGGTGGATTTCCAACATCTCCAAAGGCCTCCATGCCTCCTCATATGCTTCAAAGATTCTCCATGTCAAGTTTCAAGCTTCACAAGTCAAGTTTCCTCAGACAATTGCTCAGATGGTTGAAAATCGGGTGTATTGGACAAAAAGTCAACTATGGTCAACATACAGTCAAAACTTCTGATTTTTGGTCAACATCCTCATTTTGAAGTTACATTCATCATTTGATCAAGGTTTGATCATGATTCATCAAGAAAACTCAAAATTTGCCCAAAAGTCAAACTTTCTAAATTAGGGTTTCTAGATGAAAAGTCAACTAAACTTTGACTGATCATAACTTTCTCATACTTTCTCAGAAATTTTTCCACCACCTCTTGTTTTGAAGGAAATTCAATTCTCTACAACTTCATGTCTCACAAGAATGTCCAAAAAATGCTTCATTTGAGAGGTATAGCTCAAAACATTACAGGTCATTTTCAAAGTCAACAAAAAGTCAACTTTTTGTTTTGAAGATATATTGAGCATGGTAATTCCAATTGAGATGAGACCAAAGACATTGTTTAGAGGACTCTTAGAGCTTTCTAAAAAGTCCAAGAACACTCAAAAATGTGGAAAATTGAGCAAGTTACACCATTCACAAGTTGGGCAATTTTGGAAAAATGCACAAAGAGAGATACTTCAAAAAATCAAATCTTTTGCAAATGGGCCTATTTTTTCTTCATCCTAACTTGTTCCTCATGCAATTAGGAATATCCAAGCCCAATGCCATGAATTTTTGATTTATTTTTCTATTTAATTTGTAATTTATTTATTTAAACGCAAATTAAATCTTAAAATAAATTATAAAATCAAAATTAATTGGAAGATTGATTTTTATTGCTTTCTTGTGATCCAATCAACCCATAAATGCCAGCAATTTCCAAATTAGATCAAATTTGGCAAGATTGGATTGAAATTGGACAAAATTTGAAAATTTGATTTCATGAGAATATCAAAATTTGATTTCCATTGAATGTTGATCAATTCTTTCCAAAAACCATTCCAAATCCATCCAGTATAAATATATGATGCATACCTATCAAGAAGAGAGGAAAAAATTGCTCCAGAAACCCTAACCTAAAATCAAAATTTCGTGTTCTTGAAGCAACTTGCAATTCTAGTTCCAGCCATCCACAGCCGATTTTGAGGATTCCATTGCATTCCTTGAGGTCTTTAGAGTCGATCCAGACTCTTATATCATTCAAAAACATCAAGAATCGAGCAAATCAGATTTCGGTTTGTCAAACTTTTTCCAAATTCGATTTCTAACATTCATGCATTATTAACTTGTTTTGATTGTTTGTTTGTGATTAGAATCAAGTTTCCAAACTTTGGGCAATCCAATTGAATTTCCATGGCGAATCGTGTTTCACCATGATTAGGGTTTATAAGCTCGATTTAGGGTTTGGCTTATTAGGAAAAATTGGACAACGGGACCCATACCAGTGTGTTCGGAATGCTTCAAGGAATCGAACCATGCCTTTAGAGTTAATTTATATTATGTATGCTGCGTTTATTTAGCGGGCCTCAGAAGCGTCGAAGAAAGACCGACGCTAGCTTCAAATATTTAAAACGAAGAAGATGATGAATTACGCGAGCGATGAAGGCGGTGGACGCGTGTTATTTTCAAATCGATCCGTTTCCAAACAGCGCTGGCTCGGTTGGTCAAGCATGTGGATCTTAAGGTTTGAAAGGATGTCCCAGTTCGATTCTGGTTCGGACAATCCCTTTTTCACTTTTACAAAACTCTATTTTCCTATTTTCTAATTATTTCAATATTTTCATTCAATTTTAATTCTTTTCATATTTTTTATTGCATTAAAAATTACCAAAACATTTTTCTTTTTACATTATTTTCATAAAACCTTTATTTAATTTAATAAATTAAAAATATAATTTTGCATGCATATTTATTTTATTTTTATTTTAGCATTTAAATCACTTTTAATTGCATTTTAATTATTAAATCTTTTCTAAAAAATCCCAAAAAATTATTTAACTTATTTATCTTATTTCCAGCATGTATTAATTTTTCCATATCAAAACTTGCATTTTTCTAACATTTTTTCTCTTGTTCGATTCATATTGCATTTTCCGATTTTCTTATCCTTTCACAGGTTGATCCGATTCAGACGATTCTTCCGTTTTTATTTTACTTTTCAATAATGTAATTGCTCATGGGTTGTAATAGTTTAATTTAGGACTTTTACTTTCCGCACTCCTAATTATGTATCTGCCCCAAAGCCATGTAATAGCGTAGGTTTACCTTTCCGCATTTTACATTCCGCATTTTAATTTCCGCACCCTATAAACTGTTAGTAACTAGGCGTGTATGGCAAGATAATAATTGGACATAGCTCACACTAATCTTCAAGATAAAATATCTGAATTTGACACACTTCTCTCACACACGCACCCCTTAGGGTAATTCTCTCTCGATGCCTTTCGATTCAAAATGGTCATGTTCCTCGAACGTAGAGGTATTCTAGCACCGTTGCCTTCCAAACAAATCATCATAGTCCCTTCGATACAAAGATCATAAGACCCACGATGTCGCTTCCGAATACATGATCTTGACCCTCGATTGTCGCCTACGAAAATGATGATAGTCCTTCGATATGTGCTAGGATACTTCCTACAAGTTGCTTTCTATGACCATCCGATGTCCCTTCGAATGTCCCGCTTACATCCAATGAATGGAGCTACTTACTAACTAATGGTATGGCTAGCGCTATTCTAAAGGAACGTAGAAATACGAAAACGACCAATTCTGAGTGGGTAAATAAGTCTCTTAGTTGCTTGCTCTATCAAATGCTTTTCACACCACACACTTTCTTCAAAGTTCAAATTCTTTTCAAAACAAACAAACATTTCCGAACACTTTGTATACACTCCTACATGAGTCATTACAAAGTCAAAGCGAAATGCCTTTTCAAAACATTTTTGTCAAACACACAAAAAGCAAATTTTAAAAAGTGATCTAGAGCAACTAAGAGCCCGTAGAATAACCTGCGGATGGAAAGGGGTGCTAATACCTTCCCTTTTCATAACCATTCTCCCGAACTCAGAATCTAACGAAGGTCTTTTTCTGTTACTTTTACCTTCCTTAATTGGATAAAAATAAAAGTCGGTGGCGACTCTTGCTATCCGCACATTTGGATACAAAATCCTACAAAGTCGGTTCACCGTATCACGTAATCTGGCGACTACTGGGATACACCCAAAGAGAGAATTGCCTTAGGGATTTCTAGATAACTTTTATTGCTTTTTGTTTGACTTGTATGCTTTATCTTTAAGGGTTGCTTGGGTATTATATTGTTGGGGATCCTACACCGGATCCGGTTTCCTTTTAGGTAAGTAGCATTAGATCATCGCGACCGCTAGACGTATAACTACGCGGTCAACATGATGGCTACGTTAGCGTGACGCTTTGGTTGTCCCGATACTCTTCATTTCCAAGTTGAAGATAGTATTTGGCTTCTGCGTGGTGTCATCAAGCGCTAACTAAACTTTTAGAACCTTAATTGACCCATCTTGGCCATTAGAAGGTAGTGAGATGGCCGGCTTTGGTGTAGACCGAGGTTGGTTGATACTCGATGCTACGCTCATTGAGATTAGACTTTTGGGACATTTTCGATCGACCACTTGGCCGTCGTATTGAAATAAGCGCCTACGAGAAAGATCTGTGATATGAGATTCCTAGAACCCGGTTACTATTATAGGACAGGATGAACCAACTCAAACTTTTGGTGGGGTAATCACCTATACCTCATGCAAGCCTTAAACATAGGCTCATTGTGTGAATTGCTTGTGTGTGCTAAACATGACATCATGACATCATTCGCATTGCATATCATTTCTAACTATTTCAAGGACCTAGGGATTTATCTTTGCTCTGCTTGTAGGGATTATGGCTTCTAGAAAGACTATCCGAATCAACTTCATGGGTATCCCTTCTCAACTCAAAGAATTGGTTTGAAATTCCGACCATGCTCAGTTCATCAAAAGACATGGTTATCTACTTGATTTGGTTATCTCCGGTTTTGAAGAAGATATGATGCATGTCCTATTCCAGTTCTTTGATCCGAAACACCATTGCTTTACATTTCCAGATTATCAGTTGGTTCCTACCTTAGAAGAGTTCTCTAAGCTACTTGGGGTACCTATTCTTGATCAAATGCCGTTCACCGGTATAGAAAAGGTTCCTAAGTTCGAAGACATCGCATCCGCCTTACATCTTAAGCGCTCAGACATTGAAGCCAATTGGGAAACTAGAAGTGGAGTTAAGGGTTTACTTTCCAAGTTCTTAATTAAGAAAGCCCGAGAATTCCTCAAAGTTATGAGTTTCCATGCATTTGAAGACATTGTGGCCTTGCTAATTTATGGTTTGGTTCTATTTCCTAACCCGGATCAATTCATAGATGTCAATGCCATCAAGCTGTTTCTTACCCGCAATCCAGTGCCTACTTTACTTGGAGACATTCTACATTCTCTCCACACTCGTACTACTAAGCGACAAGGAACTCTCATGTGTTGTATACCGTTACTTTCAAGGTGGTTTATTTCGCACCTTCCTCCATCGTTTGAAGAATGAACAAAGGTTGAGATGGTCTCAAAGGTTAATGTCACTCTCTCATTCAGATACCCGTTGGAGTCTTTTCTCTCAAAAGGACTTCACATTCATTGAGCGTTGTGGAGAATTCCCTAATGTACCACTCCTTGGTATAAGGGGAGGTATTACTTACAACCCTTCTCTAGCTCTACGTCGTTTGGTTTTGCTCAAGAGATGGTCCACATGATATGCTTCTCCAAGATATTGTGTTCGATTACAATCACGATCTCGATTACCGAAAGGTTCATACACGGGGGCATGGTAAAGAAGACGATACCAAGACTTTGGGGCACCGAACTCCATTCCTTGGGAACCTTACCTCAAATGGGTGCGAGCTCGAGCTCAAAACCTCATGATGCCATTCACGCTTTGAATTATGGAACTGTTGCTATAGGTGACGTCTTGCCGTTCTCCATCCCGACATGCCTACCGATTTTGAAGACTTGAAGAGATCCTGGATTCACTTAAAGAAGAGAGGATACCTTTGAAGCTCAGTGTTATGCAAGTGAGAAGAAAGTGCTAGAGTTGACTACTTCACGAGGAGCGAAACATCAACGCTACATCGGCACCAAGAGGAAGCCCATGGGAGACTTAGAGCTTTAGGATGTTTATGTTTTCTTTTATTGTTTTGAACTATCTCTTGTACTTAAAAAAAAGAATAATGAGAAGTACTAATAAATGTTTGTTCATTGCTTGTTTAACAAATTTAAATCTCTTAGGTCCTTGAAAACATTGCATTGCATTCGCATAAACATTGCATATCATAGCATAAACATTGCATCACAGGTACATTGGAGATTGGTTTTCTCATTTGCTCGCTATTTATTTTAGCAGAAATGGCTCTCACAAAGATCTCCAAGCTCGAATGAATGCCCAGATGTTCACCAGCTTGGTCCAAGGCCAAGAAGATTTGAAGAAGCTCATCAACAGAAAGAAGAAGGTTGTTGGTCTCCTCAACATGGGTAGACGTTTCAAAGGGGGTCCAAAAGTGGTCAGTCGGATCGAGCTCTCTGAAGGAAGTGTCCATACCGAGGGGAGTACCAAGGGTGATGAAGGTGATCAGCGTGAGCCAAAGAAAGGAGGAGAGGACCACTCTGACTATAGCCAACACTCTGATGAAGATGACAAGTACAAGCAACTTGAAGACCGTCTGAATGCTGTGGAAAACTTGAAGATGTCCGGACTGAATTTTGATGATCTGAGTCTCGTTCCTGGTGTTGTGATTCCTCCCAAGTTCAAAGTTCCAACTTTTGCTAAGTATGATGGCATGTCTTGCCCAAAGCTGCATTTGAAGAAGATCAATCCCCACACTGATGACAGAAAGTTGTGGATGCACTATTTTCAAGAGAGTTTGTCCAGAACCCAGTTGGAATGGTACTATCGCCTAGAGAATGACCGTATCCGTACTTGGAGTGATTTGGTGATGCTTTCTGCACGTATGAGTACAATGTTGAATTGACACCCACGCATGCAACTACAAAGCATGTCTATGGGTCGTGACGAGAAGTTCAAGGAGTATGCTCGAAGTGGAGAGATCTAGCAGCGAGTTCAACCACCCTTGTCCAATAGGGAGTTGGTTGATATGTTCATGGGGACACCGACAGCCCATTCTTCAATCATCCGATTGGAAATTCTTCATCCGGATTCACCGAGCTGATATTGACAAAGCAGCGATTGAAGCGGTATCAAGAGTGGGAAGATCCATGTAGAGTCATCTTCAAATGTCGCGAAGAGATCTTTTGGTGCTAAGAAAGAAGCTAATGTGTATGGTCGAAAAGCCGAGCCAAGACCGACCGTGCTCAATCTGTGGGGCAGATCTCAATCCTACATCAGACAACGCCCCAAGACAACGAAGATCAACATGCCTTTGTCGCAAGCCTTGCAACACATGTTGAAAGCAGAGTGATAACCTTGAGGATCCTCCTCGAATGTCAACACTTCCTCTCCAAGTACAATCCTAATGCTAAGTGTGCTTACCATTCCAATAGCCTGAGCACGACATCGACAATTGTTGGGCTCAAGAACAAGATTCAAGATATGATTGAAGCTAAGCATTGAGTTTGATCCTCCGTTGAGACTCGAATGTGATCAATGCGCCTATGCCTAACCATGACAAGAGTTCCAATGTTGGTGGACGATACTTATGTTTTCAACATAGATGACTTGACCATTCCTCCGATGACTTAAGAAGAATTTGTTGCAAGCCGGTGTCAATCCAGATGCCCAGAGAATTGTCGTTGGTGCCCATCCGCACCGATGGTTGTGCTTGGTTGAGAAGACGTGTTCAGGCATGATGGACAACCGTGAGATACTATTTCGAAACCACCGTGCGTGCGTGTGAAGAAATGTCTAAGTTGAAGATCGACAATGCGAACGAAACTGTACCATGTGGGATACCTTGGGGCAGCCAAGTGGAAAATATGATTACATGGTGAAGTACACCGTCCTCGATAGTTACAAGATTCCTATTGAAGATGTTAAGGCGACCGGATGGGGTGACGATTTCCCGAAGACTATGCTTGATGTTAACACAATAAGAATTTCCTCTGCGATCCTGCCTAGAGTGGCACCTCTCATTATCACTTCTCCAAGACCGTTCCATATTCCTCGACAAAGCTATCCCTTGGAATTATGGAGTGATGTTTACTATCATGGCGTCAAGCAAGACCCTCGATTATTGAAGATCTTATCGAAGTTTCTATTCCGACGTTGACAACATCACCGGATCCAAGGTGACCGAATCGGAAGGGTATTCTCTCCAGAGATCTCCTCCAAAAGACATCTGACTCCAGCTCGCATTCCACTACTCAACCAATATCCCGCTAGAGGGAAAGAACCAGGACTCATCCCGCTCAACCAAGTACCAAAGGAAGTTATCAAGACACCTCCAAGAAAGAAATGGAGGAAATTCTGAAGATAATCAAGAAGAGTGACTACAATGTTGTGGAACAGTTAGGACAGACTCCGTCCAAAATCTTCATGCTTGCTCTGCTCTTGTGCTCGAGGCTCATGCTAATGCCTTGGTGAAGTTTCTGAAGAACGCTCATGTGCCGCAAGACACTACTACCGATCAGTTTGAAGTTTGTATTGCTAGCCTGGCTGCCAACAACGGCCTAGGCTTCTCTGATGCTGATTTGACTCCTGCCGGAAAGAAACATAACAAAGCCTTGCACATCTCTGTTGAATGCAAGGGCACTACATTGTCTCATGTTTTGGTGGATACCGGTTCTGCTTTGAATATCCTTCCGAAGACTGCTTTTGATCGACTTGATGTCGAAGGGTTGGTTCTGAGACCCAGTGACATAATCGTGAGAGCTTTTGATGGTTCTAAGCGACAAGATTGGAGAGCTCACTCTGCTGTTAAAGTCGGTTCCCAGACTTTTGATTCCACTTTCTTTGTCATGGACATCCGTCCAGCTTATTCTTGCCTACTTGGACGCCCTTGGATACATGGGGCAGGCGCTATTACCTCTACCTTACATCAGAAGCTGAAATACCCGGTGAAAGGGAAGGTTGTTACAGTATGTGGTGAAGAAGAATATATGGTCAGTCATCTACAGTCATTCCGTTATCTCGAGATGGAGGGTGAATTCTTCGAGACTCCCTGTCAAGCTTTTGAAACAATACCCAGAGTCATGCCTGCTGACTCTCCTCACTCGAGATTACACAAGCTCCGCCGAGGATGGCCTCGCTGAAAGATGCTCAAGCTACTGTTGAACAAGGAGGTAGTGCTATTTGGGGACAGCTCCCTGATCTTCCTTTCAAATCTGACAAGACTGGTTTAGGCTTCACTATCAAGGGTCAGAAGATGATACGCCGCGAACGTGCCAACTTCCTTCCGCATCGCAAGTGGAATCCATGCTATAGAAGACGATGACAACGACTTCGACATCAGCAAGTGGATCTTCCCAACTCCAGATCAAGGGCTCAGCAATTGGAAGACTGAAGACGTCATACCAATCTCCTTTAGTCAGGAGTAATTGCTCTTGTTTTGTTTTGCTTTTCGTATTTCTTTATGTTTTGAACAATAAACTTTGAAAGCCTAGTGCCTTGCCCGGGGCATCATGGCTCGTTTGCGAGGGTTATTATCTGTCGTTTGCGTATTTTCATTCAATAAATTCGTTGGACTTTTGCATTCAATTGATTGTTTTCTTTCTTTTACTTTATCACCCCTTCAAAAAGCTATGTGTTTCTTACACACACCCACGTGATACACTGCAGAATCACTCCGAATCTCGTTAATAACAGCTATGCTAGTGCTAAATATGACTTCGATAATCCGATCTACCAAGCCGAAGACGAAAGTGAGGAAGATTGTGAAGTGCCAGGAGAACTTGCACTACAAAGAAGAAGAGCGAGTTATACAGCCACATGAAGAGCAAGTTGAGGTTGTGAATTTGGGTACTGACGAAGACAGAAAAGAGATCAAGATAGGAGCGGGTCTTGAGAACAGTGTTAAAGAAAGATTGATTCAGATGCTACGAGACTACATTGAGGTTTTTGCTTGGTCATACGAAGACATGCCTGGTTTAGACATTGATATTGTGGTACACCGATTGCCGACAAAAGAAGGTTTTCTCCCAGTGAAACAGAAGGTTCGTCGCATGCGTCCTGAGATGTCAGAGAAAATCAAAGCCGAAGTTATGAAGCAGTTCAACGCTGGTTTCTTAGCCGTTACTTCCTATCCCCAGTGGGTTGCAAATGTGGTACCCGTACCTAAGAAGGATGGCAAAGTATGAATGTGCGTGGATTACAGAGATCTGAACAAAGCGAGTCCGAAAGACGATTTTCCACTTCCTCATATTGATGTTCTGGTTGACAACACCGCCAAAGATAAGGTTTTCTCCTTCATGGATGGTTTCTCCGGTTACAATCGATCAAAATGGCTCAAGACATGGAGAAGACTACTTTTGTTACACAGGGGCACTTTTTGCTACAAGGTTATGCCGCTCGGATGAAGAACGCGGCGCCACTTACCGCGTTATGGTTACATTATTTCATGACATGATTCATCACGAGATAGAGGTCCGACGATACATGATAGCTCGATCACGATCAAGAAGAACATCTTGATCATTTGCGTAAACTGCTCGATGATTGAAGAAGTACTGATCGAGACTTAATCCTAACAAGTGCACTTTTGGAGTTAGATCCGAAAACTCCTAGGGTTTGTTGTCGTGGAAGAGGTATTGAGGTTGACCGCCAAGGTCGAGCCATTCAAGAGATGCCACCCCGACCGAGAAGGAAGTCGAGGTTTCTTGGGCCGATTGAACTACATCGCCGATTCATTGCACACCGATCGCTACTTGTGAGCCGATCTTCAAGTTACTAAAGAAAGATCAAGTAGTGGAATGGAACGACGATTGCCGATCGCTTTGACAAAATCAAGGAGTACCTATGAATCCTCCCATCCCGATGCCACCAAGGAAGACCTCTTATCATGTACTTGATGTTAGAAAACTCAATGGGTGTGTGTTGGGGCAACATGACGAGTCTGGTCGAAAAGAGCACGCAATATACTACCTTAGCAAAAGTTTACCGATCGTGAAACAAGATACTCACAGAGAAAACTTGCAACGCTTTTGGGCTGCTCACGACTAAGACAAGATATGTTGACTCACACTACCTTGTTGATTTCAAGATGGATCCGATAAAATACATCTTTGAGAAACCAGCCTCTCCGGAAGAATAGCAAGATGGCAAATGATCTTGACCGAATATGACATCCAAAGATACTTCTAAAGCGATCAAAGGAAGTGTGGTAGCCGATCATTTGGCTCATCAAGCCGTAGATGACTATCGCCTATGCAGTCAATTTCCGATGAAGATGTTTTACTAGTTACAGATTGCGAAGAACTGGCCTGCACGAAGGACCCGAACAAGGATCCCGATGGACCATGGTCTTCGATGGAGCCTCAAACGCACTTGGCAATGGCATTGGTGCCATCATTACATCCCCTACAGGCGGACATACGCCTTTCACCGCCAGATTATGTTTCAGTTGCACGAACAACATGGCCGAATACGAAGCGTGCATCATGGGTCTTAAAGCCGCTATTGACCTACGAATCAAGTTCTTACAAGTGTATGGAGACTCAGCTTTGGTGATCACGATTAAGGGAGTGGGACACGAAACATCCGAATCTCATTCCGTATCGAGAGCATGTTCTAAGTTTGATCCCCTACTTCGAAGAGATTACTTTTGATCATATTCCACGAGAAGAGAATCAGTTGGCAGACGCATTAGCTACTATGTCGTCTATGTTCAAGGTCAGATGGGACAACGAGGCTCCCCAGATCATCATTGAGAAGTTCGACGAACCAACAGATTGTTGTGAGCTTGACGCGAAGAGAAACCTTGGTACTATGACGTGAAGAGGTATCTTGAGACTCGTGAATATCCCAGGGCATCATCAATGATAAGAAATTCATGAGAAGATTCGCATCAAATTCTTTCGAGCAACGACATCTTTACAAGCGCAACCACGACTTGTGCTTACTCCTTGTAGACCGTAAAACAAAGAATGCGTATCATGAAAGAGCTACACGAAGGCGAATTTGGCACCCACTCCAAGGACACACCATGGCTAAGAAGATTTTGAGAACAGTTACTATTGGTCTACCATGGAAGTCGATTGTCACCGCTCTCGATCTTGTCACAAATGCCAGATTTATGCCGATAAAGTACATGTACCTCCAGTACCTCTGAATGTTTTAACTTCTCCTTGGCCTTTTGCAATATGGGGCATTGACATGATCGGAGAGATTAAGCCCACTGCTTCCAATGGACATCGTTTCATCCTTGTGGCAATTGACTATTTCACCAAGTGGGTAGAAGCAGCCTCGTTCGCATCTGTTACCAAGAATGTTGTGGCTCGATTCATCAAACATAATCTTATCTGTCGGTATGGCACTCCCGAAAGGATTATCACCGATAACGGTTCCAATCTCAACAACAAGATGATCACCGAACTCTGCACGCAATTCAAGATCAAGCATCACAACTCTTCTCCTTATCGGCCTAAGATGAATGGCGCAATGGAAGCCGCCAACAAGAACATTAAGAAAATCATACAGAAGATGACAGTGACTTACAAAGATTGGCATGAGATGTTACCATTTGCTCTTCATGGTTATCGCACTTCAGCACGAACATCAACAGGGGCAACCCCCTTCTCTCTTGTGTACGGTATGGAAGCAGTCTTACCCATCGAGGTTCAGATACCCTCAACTAGAGTCCTTCAGGAGGCAGAGTTAGGCGAAGACGATTGGGTCCAGACACGGCTCGACCAGATTAACTTGATTGATGAGAAACGACTCGCGTCCATCTGCCACGGACAGGTTTATCAGAAACGAATGATCAGAGCATTTAACAAGAAGGTCAAGCACCGAGTCTACCAAGTTGGTGACCTAGTAGTTAAGCGCATCATTCTTCCACAAGGTGATCCCAGGGGCAAATGGACTCCCACTTATGAGGGACCATTTGTAGTCAAGACAGTATTTTCCGGCGGAGCTATGATACTTAGCACCATGGATGGTGAAGACTTCCCACACCCTGTGAACGCAGACATAGTCAAAAAATACTACGCATGAAATAGACCCGCTAGGTCGACGAACCTAGGCAAAAATAAGGGCATCCTGGCGAACCAAAAGGGTTCGGGCAAAAGTTAAGGATATATACAAAACATGTACACCCGGCAAGTCGAAAACCTGAAAAGGCGGCTTGGGCAAAAAAGGGTATCCCGGTAGACTGAAAACCCGAAAGGGCGGTCTAGGCAAAAGTTAGGGATTTAAGCGTACGACTATGTCTCTTCCAGATCACCTGCTTCCAGACTACTATCAGCATTCAAGATTCAAATGGCAAAGATCAGTCTACTCACTTTCTACTGACAACAAGGAGATGAGATAGTCGAAATATATGAGTACTAGCATAGTTGGAACTTAACGAGATTGTTTCCGCATAGCTTTTTACCTTTCTTGTGTACAAACTACTTGGCCATACGCCACCTTTCAAATAAACGCAAACTTCTTTCTCTTTACAATTTTTGTTGTTGTCGTTTGCAATAAGTCCAACGTTTGCTTTGAATGACTATACGCATTTGACAATAAGAATCTAATCGCAAACATACGAAAAATGAACATACAAAAGTACTTACTACAGGCTCCAGGAATTGAGATGACGACGAAAGTCACCAAATGGTCCCCACAGAGCATGATCCCCACAAAGGTGTCACTCACCACAAACCTCCCCAGCAGAGTATGTATTAATCCACAAGCAGTGATTCCACTCAACCGAGCAACGTTACATCAGTCTCCAAGTAGTAACACTTCATCCCCCGCGGATATTTCTCCCCGGCAGCAGTATCCAGACTCAAAACTTGGTCAGATATGCATCGGAGAAAACATACACCTTTTATTCCCCAGCCAGAGATTACAACGGACTCCAGACTCTTCTAGCCCGGTCTCTCAACAACTATCAAATACCCTCCAGCGAGATCTACACTCGGAATCCCCAGTAGAGCATCTCCTAAATTTCCTCGGCAGGATCTACATATAAGGTCCCCAACAGATTGCCTCCCAGACTCTCCTTAGCAGGGTCTATGAGATCTCCAACAACGAGCCTCTCAAATCTCTACCTCCCTCAACAATATCTAGGCCCAAGACTTGGTCAGATAGTGCATCGGAGGAATCCAGGATATCTTTCTGCTCTTTCAAAAGCGGGGTTCTCATCTACACAATTCCCCAAACAGGAGTCAGAAATCTTCAAACAAAGCATCCGCATCTTCCTCAAGATGGATATGTTTTGAAATATCACAACATTCATCATCCATACATTTCTCATAAAATCATACTTCATGCATATGTCATTCATATACACTGCCATGCATCATACTTTGCATAAAACTAACGAATGTTCTATCAAAGTTTCTCTTGTTTTTTCCAAAACAGGTAACAGCCGCTTCTGACGCGAACAGGTCCAGGATTAAGCCCCGAACCGACGGGAAAACTATCTGAAAGACCACACTTGGTTGTCCTCCGACGACTAGTCCAGGATTAAGCCCCGAACCGACGGGAAAACTATCTGAAAGACCACACTTGGTTGTCCTCCGACGACTAGTCCAGGATTAAGCCCCGAACCGACGGGAAAACTATCCGAAAGACCTCCTCTGGTTATCCTCCGATAACAGGCAATGGATCAACACCCGATGCACAACAGGGAAGCTATCCACATTTTCGCCAACTACAATTTCCCTCAGAGTAATCAGCACGAAGATTTATTCTGACCCCTTCTTATTATCAACAGCAACTACAGAGTCTGGCGTACGACTCAGTTGCCCTGGATGGCATCTTAAGCCCATCTCCGACTACTTATCAACATCTCTTCACTTTCAGAATGCTGCATATATGGTTAAAAATCAATACAAACCAATAACATTATTCAAAGTGAACACAAAGTCTAACGTACGACTCCCTTCGGATGGCATCTTAAGCCCATCTCCTCTCCGTTCCAGGAACATCTACAGAGTCTAACATACGACTCGCTCCCCAGCATCGACCTTTCCAGATGGCATCTTAAGCCCATCTCCGTCAGCTCTCCTATTAACAACCTAGAGTCTAGCGTACGACTCGTTCCCCGGCGAAGCCCCAACTTCACCGAATGGCATCTGTAAGCCCATTCCCGCATCATCCACCAACAGCGAGTGCAAATTTTCAGGTGTACTCGGGTGTTCAATCATCTTCTACCTTCAGGTCACGAAAGACAAGCATGTCAATCTAACCCTCCAGTACAAGAAGATTGAACAGGGGCAGCTGTCATACCCCAAAATTTGCCCTCCATCTACTCAAAAGATTTCATACATCTATGCTCAAGGATTCCTCAAGAGTTGATCAGACAAACTCTCTCCTAGACAATCAACCCAAACTAGGGTTTGGTATCTCTCAAGTCAAGATGGATTTCCAACATCTCCAAAGGCCTCCATGCCTCCTCATATGCTTCAAAGATTCTCCATGTCAAGTTTCAAGCTTCACAAGTCAAGTTTCCTCGAAATTGCTCGATGGTTGAAAATCGGTGTATTGGACAAAAGTCAACTATGGTCAACATACAGTCAAAACTTCGATTTTTGGTCAACATCCTCATTTTGAAGTTACATTCATCATTTGATCAAGGGTTGATCATGATTCATCAAGAAAACTCAAAATTTGCCCAAAAGTCAAACTTTCTAAATTAGGGTTTCTAGATGAAAAGTCAATCGAACTTTGAATGATCATAACTTTCTCATACTTTCTCGAAATTTTTCCACCACCTCTTGTTTTGAAGGAAATTCAATTCTCTACAACTTCATGTCTCACAAGAATGTCCAAAAATGCTTCATTTGAGAGGTATAGCTCAAAACATTACAGGTCATTTTCAAAGTCAACAAAAGTCAACTTTTGTTTTGAAGATATATTGAGCATGGTAACTCCAATTGAGATGAGACCAAAGACATTGTTTAGAGGACTCTTAGAGCTTTCCAAAAGTCCAAGAACACTCAAAATGTGGAAAATTGAGCAAGTTACACCATTCACAAGTTGGGCAATTTTGGAAAATGCACAAAGAGAGATACTTCAAAAATCAAATCTTTTGCAAATGGGCCTATTTTTCTTCATCCTAACTTGTTCCTCATGCAATTAGGAATATCCAAGCCCAATGCCACGAATTTTTGATTTATTTTTCTATTTAATTTGTAATTTATTTATTTAAATGCAAATTAAATCTTAAAATAAATTATAAAATCAAAATTAATTGAAGATTGATTTTTATTGCTTTCTTGTGATCCAATCAACCCATAAATGCCAGAATTTCGAAATTAGATCAAATTTGGCAAGATTGGATTGAAATTGGACAAAATTTGAAAATTTGATTTCATGAGAATATCAAAATTTGATTTCCATTGAATGTTGATCAATTCTTTCCAAAACCATTCCAAATCCATCCAAGATAAATATATGATGCATACCTATCAAGAAGAGAGGAAAAATTGCTCCGTAAACCCTAACCTAAAATCAAAATTTCGTGTTCTTGAAGCAACTTGCAATTCTAGTTCCACCATCCACACCGATTTTGAGGATTCCATTGCATTCCTTGAGGTCTTTAGAGTCGATCCGACTCTTATATCATTCAAAACATCAAGAATCGAGCAAATCGATTTCGGTTTGTCAAACTTTTTCCAAATTCGATTTCTAACATTCATGCATTATTAACTTGTTTTGATTGTTTGTTTGTGATTAGAATCAAGTTTCCAAACTTTCGGGCAATCCAATTGAATTTCCATGGCGGAATCGTGTTTCACCATGATTAGGGTTTATAAGCTCGATTTAGGGTTTGGCTTATTAGGAAAAATTGGACAACGGACCCATACCATGTGTTCGAATGCTTCAAGGAATCGAACCATGCCTTTAGAATTAATTTATATTATGTATGCTGCTTTTATTTAGTTGGCCCGAAGGTCGAAGAAAGACCGACGCTAGCTTCAAATATTTAAAACGAAGAAGATGATGAATTACGCGAGCGGATGAAGGTGGAGTGACGCGTGTTATTTTCAAATCGATCCGCTTCCAAACAAGAGCTGCTGGCTCATTGGTCAAGCATGTGGATCTTAAGGTTTGAAAGGGATGTCCCCAGTTCGATTCCTGGTTCAGACAATCCTTTTTCACTTTTACAAAACTCTATTTTCCTATTTTCTAATTATTTCAATATTTTCATTCAATTTTAATTCTTTTCATATTTTTTATTCTGCATTAAAAAATTACCAAAAACATTTTTTCTTTTTACATTATTTTCATAAAAACCTTTATTTAATTTAATAAATTAAAAAATATAATTTTTGCATGCATATTTATTTTATTTTTATTTTAGCATTTAAATCACTTTTAATTGCATTTTAATTATTAAATCTTTTCTAAAAAATCCCAAAAAATTATTTAACTTATTTATCTTATTTCCAGCATGTATTAATTTTTCCATATCAAAACTTGCATTTTTCTAACATTTTTCTCTTGTTCGATTCATATTGCATTTTCCGATTTTCTTATCCTTTCACAGGTTGATCCGATTCAGACGATTCTTCCGTTTTTATTTTACTTTTCAATAATATAATTGCTCATGGATTGTAATAGTTTAATTTAGGACTTTTACTTTCTGCACTCCTAATTATGTATCTGCCCCAAAGCCATGTAATAGCGTAGGTTTACCTTTCCGCATTTTACATTCCGCATTTTTAATTTCCGCACCCTATAAATTGTTAGTAACTAGGCGTGGCAAGATAATAATTGGACATAGCTCACACTAATCTTCAAGATAAAATATCTGAATTTGACACACTTCTCTCACACACGCACCCCTTAGGGTAATTCTCTCTCGATGCCTTTCGATTCAAAATGGTCATGTTCCTCGAACGTAGAGGTATTCTAGCACCGTTGCCTTCCAAACAAATCATCATAGTCCCTTCGATACAAAGATCATAAGACCCACGATGTCGCCCGAATACATGATCTTGACCCTCGATTGTCGCCTACGAAAATGATGATAGTCCCTTCGATATGTGCTAGGATACTTCCTACAAGTTGCTTTCTATGACCATCCGATGTCCCTTCGAATGTCCCGCTTACATCCAATGAATGGAGCTACCTACTAACTAATGGTATGGCTAGCGCTATTCTAAAGGAACGTAGAAACAAAACGACCAATTCGAGGGGTAAATAAGTCTCTTAGTTGCTTGCTCTATCAAATGCTTTTCACACCACACACTTTCTTCAAAGTTCAAATTCTTTTCAAAACAAACAAACATTTCGAACACTTTGTATACACTCCTACATGAGTCATTACAAAGTCAAAGCGAAATGCCTTTTTCAAAACATTTTGTCAAACACACAAAAGCAAATTTTAAAAAGTGATCTAGAGCAACTAAGAGCCCGTAGAATAAATCATGGATGGAAAGGGTGCTAATACCTTCCCTTTTCATAACCATTCTCCGAACTCGTAATCTAACGAAGGTCTTTTTCTGTTACTTTTACCTTCCCTTAATTGGATAAAAATAAAAGTCGGTGGCGACTCTTGCTATCCGCACATTTGGATACAAAATCCTACAAAGTCAGTTCACCGTATCACGTAATCGGCGACTACTGGGATACACCCAAAAGAGAGAATTGCCTTAGGGATTTCTAGATAACTTTTATTGCTTTTGTTTGACTTGTATGCTTTATCTTTAAGGGTTGCTTGGGTATTATATTGTTGGGGATCCTACACCGATCCGGTTTCCTTTAGGTAAGTAGCATTAGATCATCGCGACCGCTAGACGATAACTACGCGGTCAACATGATGGCTACGTTAGCGTGACACTTTGGTTGTCCCGATACTCTTCATTTCCAAGTTGAAGATAGTATTTGGCTTCTGGTGTCATCAAGCGCTAACTAAACTTTTAGAACCTTAATTGACCCATCTTGGCCATTAGAAGGTAGTGAGATGGCCGGCTTTGGTGTAGACCGAGGTTGGTTGATACCGATGCTACGCTCATTGAGATTAGACTTTTGGGACATTTTCGATCGACCACTTGGCCAGATTGAAATAAGCGCCTACGAAAGATCTGTGATATGAGATTCCTAGAACCCTTACTATTATAGGACAGATGAACCAACTCAAACTTTTGGTGGGTAATCACCTATACCTCATGCAAGCCTTAAACATAGGCTCATTGTGTGAATTGTTTGTGTGCTAAACATGACATCATGACATCATTCGCATTGCATATCATTTCTAACTATTTCAAGGACCTAGGGATTTATCTTTGCTCTGTTTTGTAGGGATTATGGCTTCTAGAAAGACTATCCGAATCAACTTCATGGGTATCCTTCTCACTCAAAGAATTGGTTTCAGAAATTCCCGACCATGCTCAGTTCATCAAAAGACATGGTTATCTACTTGATTTGGTTATCTCCGGTTTTGAAGAAGATATGATGCATGTCCTATTCCAGTTCTTTGATCCGAAACACCATTGCTTTACATTTCCAGATTATCAGTTGGTTCCTACCTTAGAAGAGTTCTCTAAGCTACTTGGGGTACCTATTCTTGATCAAATGCCGTTCACCGGTATAGAAAAGGTTCCTAAGTTCGAAGACATCGCATCCGCCTTACATCTTAAGCGCTCAGACATTGAAGCCAATTGGGAAACTAGAAGTGGAGTTAAGGGTTTACTTTCCAAGTTCTTAATTAAGAAAGCCCGAGAATTCCTCAAAGTTATGAGTTTCCATGCATTCGAAGACATTGTGGCCTTGCTAATTTATGGTTTGGTTCTATTTCCTAACCCGGATCAATTCATAGATGTCAATGCCATCAAGCTGTTTCTTACCCGCAATCCAGTGCCTACTTTACTTGGAGACATTCTACATTCTCTCCACACTCGTACTACTAAGCGACAAGGAACTCTCATGTGTTGTATACCGTTACTTTCAAGGTGGTTTATTTCGCACCTTCCTCCATCAGTTTTGAAGAATGAACAAAGGTTGAGATGGTCTCAAAGGTTAATGTCACTCTCTCATTCAGATACCCGTTGGAGTCTTTTCTCTCAAAAGGACTTCACATTCATTGAGCGTTGGAGAATTCCTAATGTACCACTCTTGGTATAAGGGAGGTATTACTTACAACCCTTCTCTAGCTCTACGTCGTTTGGTTTTGCTCAAGAGATGGTCCACATGATATGCTTCTCCAAGATATTGTGTTCGATTACAATCACGATCTCCAGAATTACCGACGAAGGTTCATACACGCTGGGGCATGGTAAAGAAGACGATACCAAGACTTTGGGGCACCGAACTCCATTCCTTGGGAACCTTACCTCAAATGGGTGCGAGCTCGAGCTCAAAACCTCATGATGCCATTCACTGCTTTACCAAGAATTATGGAACCTGTTGCTATAGGTGACGACCTATGTCTTCTCCATCCTGACATGCCTACTGATTTTGAAGACTTGAAGAGATCCTGGATTCAGCTTAAAGAAGAGAGGGATACCTTTGAAACTCAGTGTTATGCAAGTGAGAAGAAAGTGCTAGAGTTGACGAAGCTACTTCACGAGGAGCGAAACATCAACGCTTACATCGGCACCAAGAGGAAGCGCCCATGGGAGACTTAGAGCTTTAGGATGTTTATGTTTTCTTTTATTGTTTTGAACTATCTCTTGTACTTAAAAAAAAAAGAATAATGAAAAAGTACTAATAAATGTTTGTTCATTGCTTGTTTAACAAATTTAAATCTCTTAGGTCCTTGAAAACATTGCATTGCATTCGCATAAACATTGCATATCATAGCATAAACATTGCATCACAGGTACATTGGAGATTGGTTTTCTCATTTGCTCGCTATTTATTTTAGCAAAATGGCTCTTGAACAGATCACAAAGATCTCCAAGCTCGAATGCCCGCCAGAGATGTTCACCACTTGGTCCAAGGCCAAGAAGATTTGAAGAAGCTCATCAACAGAAAGAAGAAGGTTGTTGGTCTCCTCAGCATGGGTAGACGTTTCAAAGGGGGTCCAAAAGTGGTCAGTCGGATCGAGCTCTCTGAAGGAAGTGTCCATACCGAGGGGAGTACCAAGGGTGATGAAGGTGATCAGCGTGAGCCAAAGAAAGGAGGAGAGGACCACTCTGACTATAGCCAACACTCTGATGAAGATGACAAGTACAAGCAACTTGAAGACCGTCTGAATGCTGTGGAAAACTTGAAGATGTCCGGACTGAATTTTGATGATCTGAGTCTCGTTCCTGGTGTTGTGATTCCTCCCAAGTTCAAAGTTCCAACTTTTGCTAAGTATGATGGCATGTCTTGCCCAAAGCTGCATTTGAAGAAGATCAATCCCCACACTGATGACAGAAAGTTGTGGATGCACTATTTTCAAGAGAGTTTGTCCGAACCCGCTTGGAATGGTACTATCACCAGAGAATGACCGTATCCGCACTTGGAGTGATTTGGCGATGCTTTCATGCATGATGAGTACAATGTTGAATTGACACCCACGCGCATGCAACTACAAAGCATGTCTATGGGTCGTGACGAGAAGTTCAAGGAGTATGCTCAGAAGTGGAGAGATCTAGCAGGCAGAGTTCAACCACCCTTGTCCAATAGGGAGTTGGTTGATATGTTCATGGGGACACTGACAGGCCCATTCTTCAATCATCTGATTGGAAATTCTTCATCCGGATTCACCGAAATGATATTGACAAAGCGAGCGATTGAAGGTATCAAGAGTGGGAAGATCTATGTAGAGTCATCTTCAAATGCTGCGAAGAGATCTTTTGGTGCTAAGAAAGAAGCTAATGCTGTGTATGGTCAGAAAAGCCGAACCAAGACCGACCGTGCTCAATCTGTGGGGGCAGTTGTGATCTCCAATCCTACATCAGCACAACCTCCGCGAGACAACGCTAACCAAAATGCGCCCAAGACAGTTTAAGATCAACATGCCTTTGTCGCAAGCCTTGCAACACATGTTGAAAGCGAGCGATAACCTTGAGGATCCTCCTCGAATGTCAACACTTCCTCTCCAAGTACAATCCTAATGCTAAGTGTGCTTACCATTCCAATAGCCTGTGGCACGACAATCGACAATTGTTGGGCTCAAGAACAAGATTCAAGATATGATTGAAGCTAAGCATTGAGTTTGATCCTCTGTTGAGACTCGAATGTGATCAATGCGCCTATGCCTAACCATGACAAGAGTTCCAATGTCAGTTGGTGACGATACTTATGTTTTCAACATAGATGACTTGATCATTCCTCCGATGATCGTTAAGAAGAATTTGTTGCAAGCCGTGTCAATCCAGATGCCTAGAGAATTGTCGTTGGTGCCCATCCGCACGATGGTTGTGCTTGGTTGAGAAGACGTGTTCAGGCATGATGGACAACCGTGAGATACTATTTCGAAACCACCGCGTAAGTGTGAAGAAATGTCTAAGTTGAAGATCGACAATGCGAACAAACTGTACCACCTGTGGGATACCTTGGGCAGCCAAGTGGAAAATATGATTACATGGTGAAGTACACCGTCCCGATAGTTACAAGATTCCTATTGAAGATGTTAAGGCGACCGGATAGGGTGACGATTTCCGAAGACTATGCCGATGTTAACACAATAAGAATTTCCTCTGATCCTGTGCCTAGAGTGGCACCTCTCATTATCACTTCTCCAAGACCAGTTCCATATTCCTCCGACAAAGCTATCCCTTGGAATTATGGAGTGATGTTTACTATCATGGCGTCAAGCAAGACCCTCCGATTATTGAAGATCTTATCATGAAGTTTCTATTCCTGACGTTGACAACGTCACCGGATCCAGTAAGGTGACCAGAATCGAAGGGTATTCTCTCCAGAGATCTCTCCTCCAAAAGACACTGCGACTCCAGCTACTCAACCAATATCCCCACTAGAGGAAAGAACCAGGACTCATCCCGCCAACCGAAGTACCAAAGGAAGTTATCAAGACACCTCCAAACAAGAAATGGAGGAAATTCAAGATTATCAAGAAGAGTGACTACAATGTTGTGGAATGCTTAGGACAGACTCATCCAAAATCTCCATGCTTGCTCGCTCTTGTGCTCGAGGCTCATGCTAATGCCTTGGTGAAGTTTCAAGAACGCCATGTGCCGCAAGATACTACTACCGACCAGTTTGAAGTTTGTATTGCTAGCCTGCTACCAACAACGGCCTAGGCTTCTCGATCTGATTTGACTCCGAAAGAAACATAACAAAGCCTTGCACATCTCTGTTGAATGCAAGGGCACTACATTGTCTCATGTTTTGGTGGATACCGTTCTTTGAATATCCTTCCAAGATCGCTTTTGATCGACTTGATGTCGAAGGGTTGGTTCGAGACCCGTGACATAATCGTGAGAGCTTTTGATGGTTCTAAGCGCAGATTGGAGAGCTCACTGCCTGTTAAAGTCGGTTCCCGACTTTTGATTCCACTTTCTTTGTCATGGACATCCGTCCACTTATTCTTGCCTACTTGGACGCCTGGATACATGGGCAGCGCTATTACCTCTACCTTACATCGGTGAAATACCCGGTGAAAGGGAAGGTTGTTACAGTATGTGGTGAAGAAGAATATATGGTCAGTCATCTACAGTCATTCCGCTATCTCGAGATGGAGGGTGAATTCTTCGAGACTCCCTGTCAAGCTTTTGAAACAATACCCAGAGTCATGCTTGTTGACTCTCCTATCACTCCTGAGATTACACAAGCTCCGCCGAGGATGGCCTCGCTAAAAGATGCTCAAGCCATGTTGAACAAGGAGGTAGTGCTATTTGGGGACAGCTCCCTGATCTTCCTTTCAAATCTGACAAGACTGGTTTAGGCTTCACTATCAAGGGTCAGAAGATGATACGCCGTGAACGTGCCGGCCAACTTCCCTTCCGCATCAGCAAGAGTGGAATCCATGCTATAGAAGACGACGACAACGACTTCGACATCAGCAAGTGGATCTTCCCAACCCGCATCAAGGGCTCAGATTTGGAAGATCAAGACGCTATACCAATCTCCTTTAGTCGAGTAATTGCTCTTGTTTTGTTTTGCTTTTCGTATTTCTTTATGTTTTGAACAATAAACTTTGAAAGCCTAGTGCCTTGCCCGGCATCATGGCTCGTTATGAGGTTATTATCTGTCGCTATGTATTTTCATTCAATAAATTCGTTGGACTTTTGCATTCAATCGATTGTTTTCTTTCTTTACTTTATCACCCTTCAAAAGCTATGTGTTTCTTACACACACCCACGTGATACACCGCAGTAATCACTCCGAATCTCGTTAATAACACTATGCTAGTGCTAAATATGACTTGATAATCCGATCTACCAAGAAGAAAGTGAGGAATTGTGAAGAAGAACTCAAGAAAGATTATACATGCTAGAGTTTTTTGCTTGGTCATACGAAGACATGCGGTTTAGACATTGATATTGTGGTACACCGATTGCCGACAAAAGAAGGTTTTCTCCCAAAGGAAATGTAGGTCTGCCGATGCGCCCCGAGATGTCGAGAAAATCAAAGCCGGTTATGAAGCGCTCAACGCTGGTTTCTTAGCCGTTACTTCCTATCCCTGGTTGCAAATGTGGTACCCGTACCTAAGAAGGATGGCAAAGTACGAATGTGTGGATTACGTAGATCCGAACAAAGCGAGTCCGAAAGACGATTTTCCACTTCCTCATATTGATGTTCGTTGACAACACCGCTCAGATAAGGTTTTCTCCTTCATGGATGGTTTCTCCGGTTACAATCGATCAAAATGGCTCTCAAGACATGGAGAAGACTACTTTTGTTACACAGTGGGGCACTTTCGCTACAAGGTTATGCCGCTCGATCAAGAACGCTGGCGCCACTTACCAGCTGCTATGGTTACATTATTTCATGACATGATTCATCACGAGATAGAGGTCTACGTCGACGACATGATAGCTCGATCACGATCAAGAAGAACATCTTGATCATTTACGTAAACTGCTCGATGATTGAAGAAGTGATCGAGACTTAATCCTAACAAGTGCACTTTTGGAGTTAGATCCGAAAACTCCTAGGGTTTGTTGTCGCGGAAGAGGTATTGAGGTTGACCTCGAAGGTCGAGCCATTCAAGAGATGCCACCGCGACCGAGAAGGAAGTCGGGGTTTCGGGCCGATTGAACTACATCGCCGATTCATTGCACACCGATCGCTACTTGTGAGCCGATCTTCAAGTTACTAAAGAAAGATCAAGTAGTGGAATGGAACGACGATTGCCGATCGCTTTCGACAAAATCAAGGAGTACCTGTAATCCTCCCATCCCGATGCCACCGGCCAAGACCTCTTATCATGTACTTGATGTTAGAAAACTCAATGGGTGTGTGTTGGGGCAACATGACGAGTCTGGTCGAAAAGAGCATGCAATATACTACCTTAGCAAAAGTTTACCGATCGTGAAACAAGATACTCACACCGAGAAAACTTGCAACGCTTTAACTGCTCGCCGACTAAGACAGTATATGTTGACTCACACTACCTTGTTGATTTCCAAGATGGATCCGATAAAATACATCTTTCCTCTTCCTTCATTCTCAGGTTCTCAAACTTAGATGTGAGCAGCTGTAGTTTTGACATTTTAACCTTGGAGGTCCCTTCATGAGTAGTCTTGAGTATTTCCCAAGCATCCTTGGCCACTTCACACGTATAAATTAATCTAAATATGTTCCTGTCAACTCCACCAAATATAACATTCAATACCTTTGAATTTGCAAGATCTAGTTCATCATCTTCCTTTGACCAATTTTCTTCAAGCTTTAGCTCAACAGTAGGTTGATTATCAGCTCCAATTATGACAGGATGAGTTCATCCTTTCAGAATAGCTTTCCAAGCCCTGATGTCCAAGGACTTTATGTATGCTTCCATATGAGGCTTCCATAGATCATAATTAGAACCATCCAGAATGGTGGTCTATACAGGAATATCTCCTCCTTGTCGATGTTACCAGAAAATATCTTCCCTAGATCTCACCCAAAGACATAGCAGGATGCCTGCTCTGATACCAATTGAAATTCTAGTATCAAATATGAGATGTTGAAGGTAATGCCATGACACTAATATCTGCTATGAACACAGCTAAGCAGAACATAATTTAAAGAGTGCAGAAAGACAATAAAAACAAAGAGAGTTGTTAACCTAGTTCGGTTTTAACCAACCTATGTTTGGGGGCTTCCAAGCCAAGGATGAAGTTCACTATCAGCAGTATTAATTTAGAGCTAAAACTTCCCTATTTACACCTCTTCACTTAATCAAACTACTCAATAACCCTTCTACCTAAGATACCACACTTAGATATGAGAACCTCCGCACTCCCTCAGTATCACACACTGTGACACTCAACCAAACTAAAACTGAAGACACTCTTCAAAGACACACAATCACATTCGCTTCAAAGCTTATGGTAATTGAAAACATACAACTCAAAAATGTCCTACTCAAGTAGAAATACTCAAGAGGATCACAATGAACAATTAACAACCAAAAGAATGAACAACCAACAATTAAAAACTAGACTTCTAAATCTGGAATGGCCAAACTACAAAACAAGGTTTGCAGCTCTTAAATAGAGTAACAACAACTAGGATTTCTTTACTCACAAGTCTTTGGCGCCTTCTGTCTTCTCTCCTTTAAAGCGGGATATTAAGTCTCCAAATATATTGCTGAAGGTGCTCTCAAGCTTCCTTAGTCAAAGCATACAAATAACAAACACACTGACTTCCTAAAATTTCGCATCACAATTTCACATGTCAGGACATCTGCTGTGACATCTGCATCTTCAAGAAATTTCAAGGCATTTTCCGAAAGAATATTTTACCAAAATTGTTGCCAATCCATAGAACTAATAGAATAAGAAGATGTTTTGAAAAAAACATTGAATCTTTCATTGTAAGCATTAGGCGTTGCCACTTACAGTTAAGAAAGATGTTTTTTTGTTTGTTTGAAAAAAGTGTTTGCTATGAATGTGATGTTTTCAATGAGATACTTCTTCCATAGAGATGATTCATGTCTCATATCTGAGGAGAAATGTTTTGTTATTGTTTAGGGGGATGCTTTTAAGAATCCCATGGGTCCTTGTATTGTAAGTCCAAGAGGAGGTTATCCAATGGACATTTAGGGTCCTTGTATTGTGAGTCCAAGAGGAGGATTTCCGAGGCACATCGAGGGTCTTTTTATTTTGATCCCAAGAGGAGGCTATAAGGTATGGATGGCTTGGCTTTAAGAGTGATTTCACCGGGGAACCATACTCTTTGGGTTCTATCCTAGCTAAGGAGATTCTTTGTACGAAGCCTAATAAGAGGTTGTTGGAGATTTCCATATTTATTTCTTGTATGAGGACCAAGAGGAGGCCAACTCAACATGGGAGTTCTTTTATACGAAGCCCAAGAGGAGGCTAACTCAACATGGGAGTTCTTTTGTATGAAGCCCAAGAGGAGGCTAACTCAACGAGGGAGTTCTTTTGTACGAGCCCAAGAGGAGGCTAACTCAACGAGGGAGTTCTTTTGTACAAAGCTCGAGAGGAGGCTATGGGTAACCTAGTTGTTATACTAGTTGTAATGATATAAATAAACATGAACATGTATATGGACAAGTATATATATGACAAAGTGTGTGTGTGCATTCATATGATTTTATGAAGGACATATATAAACAAGTGTATAAAACAAGAAAATAAGCTAGTGTACTTGGATATATACAAAGGAGTGGGACTTACACCTTAAAGGATACCTACGGGAAGAAGAACAGTTTCACCGAGAATAATGCTCCTCTTAATACCAGTGAAATTGGTGTATAAACAAGTGGATAAAACTAGCGAACGAAGCTATTTATACTTGAATATTTACAAAAAGGTTGAATATTTTACAAGGAATTAAATATATACACAAAAGTTGGATATGTACAAGGAATTAAATATGTACAAAGGGAGGTTGGGACTTACACCATAAGGGAGGCCCGTGATCAATTTGATTTTGAGTTCGAAAGATTTTCGAGGGAAAAACCTAGTTCGGTTTGTATTTTCAAAGAATAAATCGAATCGATCATGGAAAAAGAGGTGCGTAAGTCGATTAATACATTTTGAGTATTTTGAAAAAGATTTGAAGAGTGAAAATTATTCACATGAGGTTTTGAAAATATTAGGTTAAAAAATCAAAAAGAAAACTTTTTTTTGAAAGCATTTAAAAACACTTAAAAAGTCTTACTTTTAACCTAATAAAATACATCAAAATAAAATATTTTTTTGATATAATCATAAAATAGATATATTAAATGACAAGTGTGCAAAAAATCATTTCAAAATGAGAAGTTTTGATTGGTTTTTGAAAATGTTGAAGTTTGTTAAAAAAACTTAAGAAAACAAGTCATAAAAAAATGTTTTGTGGCCAAAGAGGTTTGAACTCATGACCTTAGGATGAAAGGTGAAAAGAAGTACCACTGAGCCACATGTGTGGCTTGTTATTTACACGCATTCAGTTGATTATATTGGAAAACAAGTTATGGATATGTTTAAAAATAGTTGGAAAATAGAAAAAAGAGTGAAAAAGGTCTGGGGCGAGGGGGATTCGAACCCCAGACCTGAGGCAAGGCATGACTTAAGAGGCGCGCGTTCTACCACTAGGGTGGCTATACATCCGTTCATAAAACTAACTTCAATTAATAATATAATAAAACGAATATTTGAAATTTCTGAAAAATGGCGCCATGTTCATCTTCAACCTCAAGCTTGATTCGTAACTTCCTTGTTTCTTGATGAAATTGAAAGATGTAAAAGTGAAACTTGCTCATTTTTTAACAAGGAACATGATGGTGACCTTTAATTGCATTTATTTTAAGTTTATGATGAATGAATTCGTGAAAATTAGATGAACTCTAATTTCATGAAAGTTAAATGAAATCGTGTAGGTGCATGATTCATGGAAATTGATTGAGGGTTAATGATCCACATATGTGCAGAAACATGATAGCATATTGATTGAAGCAATTAATTGGTTAGAACTTGCAAGGATTGAAAGTTGCAATTCTCACATTTTTGGAACTTTGAAACTTGTAACTTAAGAAAGAAGTGAGAAAACAAGCTTGAAGTTCTTTTGGTGTGATTTTAAAATGATTCAAGGACCTCTATTTATAGGCCAAGATGTTTGGGAAGTAAGGCAAGAAAGATTGGAGATTTTTTCAACTTGGAGCTTAAGTGATAAGGAAGGAATCTTTACATTAAATGCACATGGTTAAAAATGCAAACCATGGTTAAAAATATCAAGTGTTCTTTTCCTTCTCCAATTATGAACTCAAAATATCTTTGGAACACCTAGGATTCTAGAAGATAAATAGATATGATCCTTTGCAAAATGGCTTGAAAAATTGGTGAAAATGACTTATAATGCAAGTTTTTGGACCTATAATGTCTAATTTCAAAACCCTAGTTCCACAAAATATTTTTTCATGTTATTGGACATTTTGGAAAGCTTGGAACAAGATCTATAACTTTCATGTTGAAAGTTTTTCTTGAATCAAAATGGATCTAGGTGAAAAATGACCATGAAAATGGTGAAAAAGATGTAAAAAACACTTGAAATTTTTTCTAAGTGTTTAGAAAACTATAGTTATTGGAAACTTGTATGCAAATTCATGTCAACTCATATGAAAAAAGTGTTTTGGAAGCCATTCAAAATGGACCAACATCGGTGACATATTAGGTTGAAGGCATTACTATGCCTAAGCTGGAAAACTTATGGAATGAGGATGATAATAAGAAGTGGTCTTACAATTGGAAAGCTAAGAACATTATCAAATCCGCTCTTGGTATTGATGAGTTCTATCACATTTCCCAATGTAAAATCGCTAATTCTATGCGAGACAATCTACAAGTTACATGTTAGGGAACTAATGAGGTCAAACAAACTAGGATTAATACACTTAATAAATAATTTGAACTCTTTCGCATGAAGCATGGTGAAACCATTATGGAAATGCAAAAGTGGTTCTCACATCTTATTAATTGTTTGAACTTACTAGGTAATAATATTTCCAATGCTATTGCTACTAAAAACCTTATGAAATCTCTTACTAGGAATTGGCAACCTAAGGTTAGGGCGATCAAGGAAGCTAATAATCATGAAACACTTGATCTCACTGCTTTATTTGGTAAGCTAGAAGAACACGAGCCAGAACTCAATTACTCGGAGGAAGTAGTGAAGTCTAAATCTCTTAAGGCTTCTAGTTCGAAGTCCTCAAAGGAGGAGCTAATTAAGGATATTGACTTTAGTAATGAAGAGAATTCAGATGATGAAGAAATATGATTATCTGTAAGTAATTATAATCGAATTTGCGACAAGACGTTCAAGAGGTATTTGAAGCCAAGTGAAGTCCTTGGGAGTTAAAGAGAGCAAGGGATCCTTTTGTGAAGTCAAGCTCCTCAAATGATCTACTTATGGTTTAATGACGACAAAATTCTCAATAGCTTGAAGACAAATATTTTTCAAAGCAAGAGATTCAAGCTCATGATTTCAAGACCTTACATAGGTATATGAGAATCTTGAATTTTATAATCTTAGTGCTCAAAAATATTTTTAATCATGCATATAAATTCAAGAAAATATTTTATTACCTTTAATAGAGATTCTGGTGAAATATGACAATTGATTACATCAATATGACAATCGACTGTCATAGTTAAAATTTTCAAATTTTTTTAAGATTACAAAGATACAATTGATTGTAGCTTTAGTGCAATCGATTGTATGCCTCCAAAATTTGAAAAACAAGTATTTTCCTGCACCTTTTGAGAAACATCTCTTCATGGCAACACTTGTATATTTTCACTTTCACTTCAAAATTTCTCCAACCTTTTCCATGACTTTTGAAAAGGTATTACTTCACTGTAAATTGTTTATGATTTTTCAAATTCAAATTACCTCTTTCAAACAAATCATAAAAAACTCTCTGCATATTTTCTCAAACTAAATTTTTATACATTGATACTTTTTGAATAACATTTTCATATCATATTCATAAAAGTATCTTGAGCACATAAGAGAGTAATTGTTTCTGATTTTCATATTTGATAGAGAAGATCAATCAAGTGATTGATTCATTATTGAACTTCATCCAAACTCTTGTAAAAAATCAAATATAATTGTTGTATCATTGTTGTCCAGGATTGTTGGAAGCAAGTTATGCATTTAAGAGGATTGTTCTTCTTTCACTTAGTGTTTTAGATCTTAAAGGTTTTAAGAGCCTTTGATCTCCCTATAGGTTAGATAGTAAGCATCACCATTGGTGTGAATAGGCTGTACAATAATTCTAATTATAGTGAAATCTCTTTTGTGTTGAAAGGGGACTAGAGTACTCTCGATCCATGAGGGTAATTTGGATACATCCTTGTGTTCTTTAGTTTTCCGCATTTACCGCTTTCATTAATACCTTAACCAGAAAAGAAAGAAACACTCATATATTTTCATTCACCAAACCAAAAAAATTGTAACAAGTATTCATAAAACTGATAAAATTTTTATAATCCTAATTCACCCCCTCTCTTAGGCGCACTTCATACTTACAATTGGCATAAGAGCAAGTTATAGGTAACTTGGTCCTAAAGATCCAGAATGGCTTCCGCAAATCAAAACCCGGTTTTCAAAGCTGGTGGTAGTAACAACAAGCCGCCATTGTTTTGGGGTGAATACTTTGACTTTTGGAAAATTCGTATGAAGGCTCATCTAGAAGCGTAAGGAGAAGAAATATAGGATGCTGTTGAAAATGGTCCATTTTCTCTGTATGTGCTGTCAATGATGTTGGATCATCAAAGCCTAAAGCATCATGGAATGAAGATGACAAGAAAAAAGTTCTCTATGACAAAAAGGCAATCAATCTCCTTCAAGGTGCTCTTAGTATGGATGAATTCTTTCGAGTATCGACATGTACAACGACAAAGGAAATATGGGATAGTTTAGTAGAAACTCACGAAGGAACCGCTGAAGTTAAAAGATCAAGATTGAATACCTTAAGTCAAGAGTACGAGTTATTCAGAATGAAGCCCGGAGAAACCATTCTTGAATTGCAAAAAAGATTTGTTCACTTGACAAATCATTTGAAAGCACTTGGTAAGACTATTACTACCGAAGAAATTAATCTTAAAGGGCTTAGATCTTTAACAAGGGAATGGCAACCAAAAGTGACGGCGATATCCGAAAATAAATTTTTTTCGAATTTGACTTCTGCAACATTATTTGGAAAATTTTAAGAATATGAGACGAAACTTGGAAGATTAGAAAAGCATGATAATTTAGAGAACAAATCCAAAGGCATCACATTGAAAGTAGATTCAAATAAAAGTCAAGATAAAGATGCACCAGAGGAAGATGAAAATTTCTTGCTTCTTGTAAAAAGGTTAGGAAAATTTTTTGGCCATAAAAATAATCTTGGTAATGCTAACTTTGTCAAAAGGAATAAATTCTCAAAGCATAAAGAAAAAGAAGCCTCCACATAACAACGAGATGTCACATGTTATGAATGTGGCAAGTAAGGCCATATAAAGCCGGATTGTCCTAAACTTTCCAAGAAAAATGGATTCAAAGGCAAAAGTAGTTCAAAAATAAAAGGCCTACGTTGCATGGGAAGATAATGAGATAAGCTCTTCATCCGATTTGGATAGTGATGAAAGTGCAAATCTAGCATTGATGGCTTCACACCTTTCCGATGATGAACATGGCGAGTGTAACACGATGGGAGAACTGACTTGTTTGTTTTGCATTTTATCGCAAATGTTGCGGATAACAAGAGTTGCCATCGACTTTTCTTTTATCCAATAAAGGAAAGGTGAAAAGAACAGGAAAGACCTTTGATAGATTATGAGTACGGGAGGTAATTATGAAAAGGGAAGGTATTAGCACCCTTTCCATCCGTAGTTATCTACAGGCTCTTAATTGCTTAGCTCACTTTTGAAATTTTTCTTTCTGTGTGTATGTGATTTGAAAAGGATTTGAGAAGTATTTCGCTTTGACTTTGTAATGATTCTTGTATCAGTCCTCAAGAATGCATACGAAGTGTTTGGAAATGTTTCTTTGAAAGGGTTAACTTTGTAATGATTCTCGTTGGAATGTATACAAAATGTTTGTTTGAAAATAGTTTTGAAAAGAGTGTGAGGTGTGAAAAGTATTTATTTTGATTGGAGCAACCAATTTAGAGTCTTATTATCTACTCAAAAGGGTCGTTCTTGTTATTTTCCTTCTCCTTTAGGATAGCGCTATCCATACCATTAGTTGGTAGGTAACTCTATCCGTTGGATGTGAAGGGACAAGCGTAGGGTCATTGTATGGTCATTGAAGGCAACATTGTAAGGATACCTTAGCATTTCGGAGGGACGATCATCACTTACTCGTAGCAACAACCGAGGGACGAGATCATATATTCGTAGGCAACATCGAGGGTCATCGAGGGACTATGATCTTTGTATCGAAGGGACTATGATGATGTTATTTGTAAGCGTCTTTGCTAATGGTACCCCTACGTTCGAGGGACATGACCATTATTTCGTAAGGCAACAAGAGAGGATACCTTAGAGGGTGCAAGTGTGAAAAGTATGTTGAATTCAGATATGTTATCTTTGAGATTAGGGTTATCTAACGGTTGATTTTAATCTTGCCATACAATTCTATTAACCATATATCTAAGTAGTGTATATACAGTTTATAAGAAAGGTGCGAAAAGTAAAAGTGCGGCAAATAAATCCTACGCTATTAAAGGGCTTTGGGGCAGTTACATTATTGGAGGTGCGGAAAGTAAAGTGCGAGAAATTAAATCTAAGCTATTACAAAAATAACCTTGCAACCTATACATCGGTTTCTAGAATGTTAAATGCGAAAAAGCAATAAATAAATAAAATAAAAATAGTTTTCATGTTAGTAAAAATATTTTAGGGCTAGTAAATCTAATTGCTAGAAAGAAAATATTTTTTGTGAATTTTGGATTGATTTTAATTAGGAAAAAAATTAAAGTTTAATTTTAAGGTTAATTAAACAATTAATTTAATTTAAAGAAAAATAAAATATTTTTTGGTGTCCAAAATAAAATAAAGATTTTTATGACCTAAATCTAAAGGGAAAAATATTTTTGTGATTTTTTGTGTATTTTAAAAAATATTAGAAAAGAAAATTAATTAGAAAAAGAAATTAGAAAAGAAAATATGAAAATATGAAGAAAAATGGTTAGTGAGAAATTTGGCAAAAATATGTACAGTCTTGGGGATCGAACCCAGGACCTTGTGGTTACCAACGCGCGTCTCCAACCATTTGAGCCATGTGTGCTAGCTGTTATTGGAATGGAAACCAAATAATATATAACAAAACAGAATTTCAAATTTTTTATAAAAAAAATGCGTGCCAGGGGTCTTCGTCCCCAAATTCAAATTTCTGGTATCTTTACCGACGACCAATCTGTGGGTAAACCTTTTACCTATGATCGCGTCTGTAGCTATAGCACCTGCAACTTTCAAAAATCAAGAATACACAATATAAATTAAAGGTGAGACCATGGTTCGACTTGAAATTTCCTTTTGAGCACGATGGTACCACTGATTTGGTCCACTTTTACCTCTAACTGGGTTTCCCTAATTTGAAGCTTTGAAACCTAACAATGGCGTAATTCGATTCCGACACTTAAACTCAAATTGGACCATCCAGATAGCTTGCAAACCTCATTCTAAGCATGAATATACAATTGAAACATGTTAAATATAAGTGTATGTATGAAATCGATATTGAAAGAAAAGTGTGCAGACCGTGATCTTGAAATCGAGTTTCAAGAGGTGCTCGTGATCTATGATGGCCTGGAACAATTCAGAGAGCTTCAAGGAATGTTGTTTGATGCTTGGAATAGCCTGAATCAAAGAAAAACCTGGTATGCCACTTGCTTGAAAGCCACAGTTTTTTTTCAAGTTTGACTAGGGTTCTTCAGCCTCCAAACGTCCGTCCTTGGCATCTGGAATTCTTGTGAACATATATAGGACTGAATTAGGTTAAGAATTGTGTCAAGAATATATTGCATTGATGGAGAAAATGTTTGATTGGAAATTGATTCAAAACTTGCTATTTTTGGATCCATCTTGCACCAATCAAGCTTGCAATGATTTTCTTGAGCTCCAAGGCAAATCTTTAATTAATTTTCTGATTGAGAAGCAAATCCATGCACCTCTTGCCATTTAATTGGTATTTTATTTGATTTATTTTGAATTTAAATGAATAAAAAAAAGGAATAAAAAATCATGGCCATGAACCAATGGGCTTAGAGGTATTATAACATGTTATATCCACGTTCACACTTCAAAAATTAGGATCATTCACTCAAAAAGTCCAAATTACTCAATTGACATTTTATGCATTTCTTCAAAATTTCCATTTTTGCCAAGCCATAAATTGCTCAATTTTTATCATTTGGAATTGTTCTTGGACTTTTTAGAAAGCTTAAGATGTCCTATAAATGCTCCTTTTGATTTTATCTTCATTGAAGTTTCCATGTTCATGTACACTTCTTTGGAAAAATATGACTTTTTGTTGACTTCTTGAAGGACCTACAATGTCTTGATCCATAACTCTCAAATGAAGCATTTTTGGGCAAAGCTTGTGAGGGATAAATTTGTAGATAATTAAATTCCCTATAAAATGAGCTTTGGTGGAAAAATTTCTGATGAAGTATGTGAAAGTTATGCTTGGTCAAATTTCTGTTGACTTTTCATCAAGAAGCCCTGATTTAGAAACTTTGACTTTTGATCAATTCTTTGGTTTTCTTGATGAATCATGATCAAACCTTGATCAAATAATGAATGTGACTTCAAAATCTTGATGTTGACCAAAAATAATGAAGTTTGATTGTATGTTGACCACAATTGACTTTTTGTCTAATACAACTAATTTTCAACCATCTGAGCAATTAAATGAGCAAGCTTGAGCTATGAGGCTTGAAACTTGACATGGTGGTACCTTGAGACATGTGAGGAGTCATGATGCTCCCTTGAGGCAATATAAACTATTCTTGACTTGAGAGAAACAAAACCCTAGTTGTGGGTTGAATGCTTAGGAGAGGGTTCATCTAGTCAACCCTTGAGGAGCTCTTGAGTTTGGAGATGTGTATTAACTTGAAAATAGGAGGGAAAATTTTGGGGTATAAGAGTTGCCCCTGTTCAATATTCTTGTACCTGAAGGGTTAGATTGGTATGTTTGCCTTTCGTGACCTGAAGGTAGAAGATGATTGAACACTCGAGTACCCTTGAAATTTGCACTCACTGGTGTATGAAATGAGATCGTCGGCTGATGATGTAATGGAATGGGCTTATATATGCCATTTAGAGAAGAAGATGCTGGGGAGTGAGTCCTACGTTAAACTCCATGACAGTCTTTGAATGAAGTTATTAGTATGCATTGATTTTTTAACCAGATATGCAGCATTCTGCAGGTGGAGAGATAACCATGTGTAGTCGAAGATGGGCTTAAAGATGCCATATGGAGTAGTTGATGATAAGAGAGAGTCAGAATAAACCTTCGTCTTGGATTTATCTGAGATGAGTATTCGTCAGGACATAGATAGTTTCCCCGTCTTATTTCAGGTATTAATCTGTAGCTTGTTGTTTGTGGGTAAACCCACCTGGTTTCAGGACTTCATACTGTTTGATTGTGTAGATTAGTCACCCCGTCTAGTTTTGGGAATTGATCTACAAGTTGCTTTGTTTGGAATACCCTTCTAGTCTCGATCCTTTATCCCGTTATGGTCGTACAAATAGTTTTCCTGTCTTATTTTGGGCATTAACCTTTGACCGTATGTCTGGAAATTTGTGAATAATTTTCGCCTGTTTGAGAATTTAAACTGAAATAATAAGGTTTGTTTTATGCATATTATGATGCATGCGAGTATGTAATAATGTCCTTGAATTATGTATGCACATGTTATGATTTTTATGAATGATGTATTAATGTAGATGTTGTGGTATTTCAAAACATATCCATCTTGAAGAAGATGAGAATGTTCTGTTGGAGATCTTCCACTTCTTCTTGGGGATATATTTGTTGGAGACCCTGACTAGGGGACAAGAGAAATGTGGATTCCTCCGATGCACTATTTGACCACGTTTCGGGTTTGGATACTGATTTCGTGGGGAGATGATAATCTTTGAGTGATACTCAGTTGGGGATGAATATCTTGTGTAAGGTTTTGAAGAAATAACCCTTGCTGGGGAATGATGTGATTTTGAATAACCTATTAATGCTCGGAGACTAACATAATAAGCTAATTGGTGATTTGTTACTGCTCGGGACCATTGTAACATAGTTGACGTTCATTGTGCAGGGACTAACGTGATAATATGGATGATCACTGATCGGGGACTAACGTGATGAGTTAATAGGATCACTGCTCGGGGACTAACATGATGAGTTAATGGGATCACTGCTTGGGGACTAACGTGATGAGTTGATAGGATCACTGCTCGGGGACTAACGTGATGAGTTTGATATGATCACTACTTAGGGACTAACGTGATGAGTTGAATTGATCACTGATCGGGGACTAACGTGATGATTTTGATATGATCCATGCTCGAGGACTAACGTGATGAGTTGATATGATCACTGCTCGGGGACTAACGTGATGAGTTGAGACGATCACTGCTCGAGGACTAATGTGATGGGTTGAGACGATCATTGCTCGGGTACTAACGTGATGAGTTGGAAATTGTCTTACTACTGCTCGCAACAAGAAGAAATGTGACCGCTGTTGTAAGGAGATGATAGAATAGTAACTTTGTTGGGAAATTGGTCTCTTTCGAGGGAGCGATGGCTCTGTGGGGATTATAGAGATTATTTTATGGGAATATTTTTGTGAAACTGACTCTGCGGGGAAGGTGTTGGTGACTTGGATTGTCATCTCAATTCCTAGAGCCTGTAGTAATTGCTGTTTTTGTTCGCCTTTCGTGTATTTGTGAACATATATTTATCGTCAGATGCATATAATCATTCAAAGAAATTATTGGACTTATGCAAACAAAACAGATAAAAGTAAAAAGTTTGGAACTGGAAAAGGGAAATTGTATTAATTTTGAAAAGTAAGCCTATAGACAGCCAGTTCGTGTACAAAGAGACAAATATCCTAGTAAGAGAAAATTGTCAGAAACATTTGGAAAATATTAAAAGCTATGTGGAAATAATCTCATCGAGTTTCAACTCAACTATTGCTCATATATTTTTGAATATCTCATCTCCTTGCTGCCAGAAGAAGGTGATGGGATTGATCTGTGCCGTTTGAACTTGAAGCTGATAGTAGTGTAGTCTGTAAGTAGATGATCTTGACGAGACATAGTCATACGATTTAATCCCTAGCTTTTTCCTAGACCTCCCTTTCGGGTTTTCAGTCTACCAGGATACCTGTTTTTGCCCAAGCTGCCTTTGCAGGTTTTTGACTTGCCGGGTGTACATTTTTTTATATGGTCCCTAATTTTTGCCCGAACCCTTTTGGTTCGCTAGGACGCCCTTATTTTTTCCTAGGCCATTTGACCTAGCGAGTCTCATTTTATGCGTAGTATTTTTTAACCATGTCTGTGTTCATAGGGTGCGGGAAGTCTTCTCAATCCATAGTGCTTAGTATCATGGCTCCACCAAAAAATACTTTCTTGACTACAAATGGTCCCTCATAGGTGAGAGTCCATTTTCACCTGGGATCACCTTGTGGTAGGATGATACGCTTGACTACTAGATCGCCATCTTGGTACACTTGGTGCTTGAATTTCTTGTTGAAGGCTTTGATCATTCATTTTTGATATATCTGTCTGTGGCAGATGGCTGTGAGTCGTTTCTTATCGATCAAGTTGATTTGGTCAAGCCGAGTCTGGACCCATTCGTCTTCGTCTAACTCTTCATCCTTCAATACTCTGAGGGAGGGTATCTGGACCTCGATGGGTAGAATTGCTTCCATACCGTAAAAGAGAGAGAATGGGGTTGCCCCTGTAGATGTTCGTACTGAAGTGCGATAACCGTGGAGAGCAAATGACAATATTTCATGCCAATCCTTATACGTCACTAGCATTTTTTGAATGATCTTCTTAATATTCTTATTGGCAGCTTCCACTGCGCCATTCATCTTTGTCCGATATGGAGAAGAGTTGTGATGCTTTATCTTGAACTGCGTGCAAAGCTCGGTGATCATCTTGTTATTAAGATTGGTACCATTATTTGTGATAATCCTTTCAGGGATTCCGTATCCACAAATGAGATTATATTTGATGAATCGAGCCACGACATTCTTGGTAACAGATGCAAACGAGCCTGCTTCTATCCACTTGGTAAAGTAATCAATATCAACAAGGATGAAACGATGTCTATTAGAAGCGGTAGGTTTGATTTCTCCAATCATATCAATGCCCCACATCGCGAAAGGCCAAGGAGCGGTCAGAACATTCAATGGAACTGGAGACAAATGCACTTTATCTGCGTATATCTGACACTTGTGACAAGATCGAGAATAGCAATAGCAATCAGCTTCTATAGTGGACCAATAGTAACCTGCTCTCAGAATTTTCTTGGCCATTGTATGTCTACTGGAATGAGTACCGAAAGTGTAACGCCCATTTTATTTAATATTATATTATATTAATATTTTTAAATTACCGTTTGACGATTGTTTTGGCGACGATAATATTTATATTAATCGATATATCTATTAATATATTTGGCGACGTTTCGTTCGGTCCGGTTTTTATTCTGTTCGGTTCAGTAAAATATTATTCGGACCGATATTTAATTCCCCGGAATTATTTTAATTAATTGAGTTAATGATATAATTAGATGTTATTAGTGTGTTAAGAATAGATAGGGGTGTGAGGAGCAATTTGATAGAATTGGGTTTTTCACCCTTGGCTAGTAAGACCACCATCTTATAAAAACACTTTCTTCATTTTCTTTCCAACATAACACCAAAAACACCAAATATAGAAACTTTGGAAGAAAAAGAAAGGGTTTTGGTAGAAGATCAAGAGAAGAGCAAGAGGAGAGCAAAGGTTGGGTTTGTGGGATCATCAAGAATCATCCAAGCTTGTGAGGTAAGGGCTTTGATTCTCCATCTCATATAGTTAGGGTTTTGATTGGTATATTCTAGGTTTAGGAAAAATTGATAGTTAATTCATAGGGTTTTGGTTGGTTAATTGTTGAAATAGATTGGAAAGGTTGGATTAGGAGTATGGATTAGGGGTGTGTTATTCCTAGCATTGAGAGAAATAGAAGTTATAAAACAAAAGCTGTAAACTGTGGAAAAGAAAGAAAACCAGGAAAATATTACAGGGAAGATGAACAGAAATGCGTGGAAGATGGGTGAAGGGGGAGGCATCCACCACAAGGTGTGGGGCGACCGTCCCCCACTTAGAGGCACCCTTCTCCTCTCCACAAAACCAAATGGGACGTGGGTCCCTTATGTGTAGGGGGAAGGCAACATATTTTTCAGTGATGTGTTTTTCTGTATGCAACATTTTTCTGTTTTTCTGCAGAATATTCTCCTGCATAATTTTTATAGTTAGCCTCTGTTTGTTTCAATTCCTCCACTTTCACCTAGTAATACTTTATATCAATAAAATATAATTAGGACATAAGTTAGCCGATTAAATTTAGAACCCGATTATGTTCTGATTTTCCGATTTCGGTAAATTCGACGACGGAGCAAGTTGCTCCAAATTCAACGAAAATTGACGTGCTAGGTAAGTTCGACGTGTAGAACGTAGTGATGAGGTTAGTTTTTCGAAATTATGAGTTTTTACGAAACGACCGAAATAAGCCAAATTACGGTTAAATTGAATCGAATAGCGTTTTAGTCGATTTAAGACACGTATGGACTATACGATTTCAATGTTGATGTTTATGATTAATGCCGGTTATTAAGAATGGCTTTCGCGACGATTATTGGTGTTTTGACTATTTTTCCGTTTTTGGAAATTTGTGAATTAATTGATAATGATGTGGTGTGAATAAACATAATGTTTGCAAAAGTGTATTTATTAATGAATACTTGTTGATTATGCGATACGATGATATGTTTATTTGATGTGAATAAATATGGCGACGTAGACTTTATGTCAATTTTGATGAGCGACGATGATGTGTTGTTGTGTTGTCTTTATTAATGAGTCACATACATTAAATTGGCGACGAGGGATTTTATGCCAAGCGAAGATGGGCTTTATGCCAAGTGTTCCTAATTATGGACAAAGCGACGGGTACCACATGCATAACATAGTCGTGTCTCATGGAGTCGGTTATGTTTATGTTTGAGTTGTTTGGCATTGGGTTTCAATTGACGAATGATGTTGAATTGCGATGATATATGATACTTTGTGTTGATGCGAGTATAAAGATTATGTGACGAAGTTAAATTGTTAATTTATACACTAAATGCTAATTTAAAGTAGGTAAGCTTTTAATACATGTTGACCTACTCTATTTAACTTATATCATTTATAATTCCAAAACTATTTATATATTCTATCATGCTTTTAATTATATGTTTTGGAGTATCTCACCCTTTACTTGTTTCGCCGTTGCCTTTATATTGGTAACGTGCAGGTGATCCACGAGGATGATGAGGATTAGCTCGAGTCTCTTTATTTTGTATCGCTCTGCTCTGATCGTAGTAACACTCGGGATTTGGGCGACGTTATTATTTTGATAGGATAGTTTATGTATACTATCTTATGATGTTATAACTTTATGTATTAAGGATAACATGATGTTATGTATATTTTGTGAACACATCCGCTGTGCTGTGAATAGTCGTATGTGTATATGATGAATTATGTATGAATCGGTATAACCGACTTTTGATGTTTTGGTGATGTGCATTATAATGCAAAGTGATGAAAATGCGAATATGTGATGCCTCAATTTTGTTGGATGAAATTTTGAAACTCTGTTTTTATTATTAATTACGAGGGGTAGAATTGGGGTGTTACATTAGTGGTATCAGAGCAGGTCGGTCTATCCGGCCAAGTTGTTGAGTTTGTTGTTGTCTAACAATCAAGTATTGTTATTTGTTGATTCTAATCCTTGTTTTGTTGTGAGCAGAAGTTGTTATGGCTGGAAGGAATGCTGGTAGGAATGATGAGGCTCTTGCTGCTGCTATGCAGGCAATAACTCAGGCTTTCCAACACCCGCCGAATGTTGACGAGAATGCTGGGTCTCGTAGTTTGGCGACCTTCCAGAGAGAGAATCCCCTACTTTCCAAGGAAAGTATGATCCTGAAGGTGCTCTAACTTGGTTGAAGGAGATTGAAAGAATCTTCCGTGTGATGGATTGCACTCTTGTGCAGAAAATCCATTATGGTACTCATAAGTTAAGTGAAGAGGCTGATGACTGATGGGTTGACACCCGTCAGAGGCTTGAGGTTGCTGGTGAGGAAGTGACGTGGGAAGTTTTCCATAGGGAATTCTTGAGGAAGTATTACCCGGAGGATGTTCGGGGAAAGAAGGAGATAGAGTTCCTTGAGCTGAAACAAGGGAATATGTCTATCACTGACTACGCTGCAAAGTTTATCGAGCTGGCTAAGTTCTATCCTCACTATGATCGAGAGGGTGCCGAGTTTTCTAAGTGCATTAAATTTGAGAATGGCTTGCGTACTGAGATTAAGAAAGCGATTGGTTATCAAAAAATCCGTGTCTTTGCGGATTTGATTGATAACTGTAGAATCTTCGAGGAAGATAATAATGCACACTATAAGATTATGTCTGATAAGAGGAACAAGGGTCAGCAGAGCCGTGGGAAACCTTATGATATTCCAGTTGGTAAGGGGAAACAAAAAGCGTTTCAAGGGCGGAGGACTAGTGGGGGAGATGCTCCTGCTAGTATTGTTTGTTACAAGTGTGGGAAACCTGGCCACAAAAGTAATGTTTGTCGAAGTGATGTGAAGGCTAAGGAGAATGAGGTGAGATGTTTCCGATGTGGTGAAGTGGGTCATGTGACTCGTGATTGCAAGCATAAGGATGTGGTCTGTTTTAATTGTGGCGAGGGAGGTCACATTAGTCCTCAATGTAAGAAGCCTAAGAGGACTCAAGGAGCGGGGAAGGTGTTTGCTTTGTCGGGTGCTCTGACGGCAAACGAAGATGGTCTTGTTTGAGGTACTAGTTTCATTAATAGCATTCCTCTTATTACTATTATTGATACTGGTGCTACTCACTGTTTTATTGCCGCTGATTGTGTAAAGAGATTGGGTCTCACTTTGTCATCTCTAGATAGAGATATGGTGGTGGAAGTTCCGGCTAAGGGAACGTTTACTACTTTTGTGTGTGCAAATTGCCTTTATCAATCTTTGATAGAGACTTTGTGGTGGATCTTATTTGTTTACCGCTTGTGGTTAGATGGTTCGGGTATGGATTGGTTTAAAGCTAACTATGTCCATATCAATTGCTATGACAACATCTGAGGTTTTCTTCCTTAGTGGAAGAAGATCAAACTATGTTGATGTCGACGAAACAATTGAATGAGTTCATGAAAGATGAAGCATTGGTTTTCTTATTGATGGCGACTCTTTCTGTGGAGAGTCAATCTGTAATTGCAAACTTTTCGGTGGTGTGCGACTTTCCCGAAGTATTCCCTGATGAGATTCCTAGTGCACCTCTAGAAAGAGAAGTTGAATTTTCTGTGGATCTTGTCCCTGGTACCAGACCTATCTCTATGGCACCATACAGGATGTCCACATCTGAGTTAGCAGAATTGAAGAGCCAATTAGAAGATTTGCTCTAGAAGAAGTTTGTTAGACCAAGTGTGTCAGCATGGGGAGCTCCTGTGTTATTGGTGAAGAAAAAAGACGGTAGCATAAGGCTTTGTATTGATTATCGTCAGTTGAATAAAGTAACTATCAAGAATAGGTATCGACTTCCTAGAATTGATAATTTGATGGACCGGTTGGTTGGTGCCCGCATGTTTAACAAGATTGATTTGAGATCGGGTTACCGTCAAATAAGGGTGAAAGAAGAAGATGTTCAGAAAACTGCTTTCAGGATGAGGTATGGACATTACGAGTATTCGGTGATGCCTTTTGGTGTAACTAATGCACCGGGAGTATTCATGGAGTACATGAACTATATTTTCCATCCTTACTTGGATCGTTTCGTGGTTGTTTTCATTGATGATATTTTGGTTTATTCTAAATCAGAAGAAGAGCACGCAGAACATTTGTGCATTGTGTTAGAAGTTCTGAAGGAGAAGAAGCTTTATGCTAAGTTGTCAAAGTGCGAGTTCTGGTTAGGTGAAGTGAGCTTTTTGGGGCATGTCATTTCTGGTGATGGCATTGCGGTTAATCCTTCTAAGGTTGATGCTGTGTGAAGATGGGAAACTCCTAAGTCTGTTACTGAGATTAGAAGTTTCTTAGGTTTGGCTAGTTACTACAGGAGGTTCATTGAAGGTTTTTCTAATTTGGCACTTCCTTTGACAAAATTTACTTGTAAGGGAGCTGCTTTTGTGTGGGATGTTAAGTGTGAAGAAAGTTTTGTTGAATTGAAGAAAAGGTTAACAACGACGCCGATTTTGATTCTACCTAATCCTGAAGAACCGTTTGTTGTTTATTGTGATGCTTCTAAGATGGGTTTAGGTGGTGTGCTTATGCAAAATGGCAAGGTGGTTGCTTATGCTTCTAGGCAATTGAAGATTCATGAGAAGAACTATCCTACTCACGATTTGGAACTTGCGGCGGTTGTTTTTGTGCTTAAGATTTGGAGGCATTATCTTTATGGTTCTAGATTTGAAGTATTTAGTGACCATAAAAGCTTGAAATATTTGTTTGATCAAAAAGAGCTTAATATGAGGCAAAGGCGGTGGCTTGAATTGTTGAAAGATTATGATTTTGGATTGAATTACCATCATGGTAAAGCGAATGTGGTGGCCGATGCTTTAAGTTGAAAGACTTTGCATATGTCACTTTTGATGGTGAAACAGTTGGAAATGATTGAACAATTTAGAGATATGAGTCTTGTGATAGAAGTGACGCTGAAGAGTGTTATCTTGGGAATGTTGAAGATCAATAATGATTTCCTTGATAGCATTAGGGAAGCTCAGAAGCTTGATTTGAAACTTGTTGATTTATTGGTGGGTATTGGGCAAACTGAAAGTGAAGATTTTAAGTTGGATGCTCAGGGTGTTTTGAGGTTCCGAGATAGGATTTGTATTCCCGATGATGTTGATTTAAAGAGAATGATCTTGGAAGAAATTCATAGAAGCAATTTGAGTATTCATCCCGGAGCGACCAAAATGTATCAAGATTTAAGGAAAATATTTTGGTGGTCGGGCATGAAAAGAGAGGTGGCCCAGTTTGTTTATGCTTGTTTGACTTGTCAGAAGTCTAAAGTGGAGCATCAGAAACCTGCAGGGTTGGTGCAACCGTTAGAGATCCCGGAATGGAAATGGGACAGCATTTCTATGGATTTTGTAACGGGGTTACCGAATACACCAAGAGGACACGATGCGATTTGGGTGATTATTGATAGGCTTACAAAGTCGACTCACTTTATTCCTATTAACATCACTTATCCCGTGAAGTTGGTTGGAGATTTATACGCATGTGATTGTTAGATTACATGGTATTCCCTTGTGTATTGTTTCGGATAGAGATCCGAGGTTCACTTCTGAATTTTGGAAAAGCTTGCAAGAGGCTTTGGGTTCTAAGTTAGGGTTGAGTTCGACTTATCATCCTCAGACTGATGGTCAGACGGAAAGGACGATTCAATCGTTGGAAGACTTGTTACGAGCTTGTATTCTTGAACATGGTGGTTCATGGGATACATATCTTCCTTTGATTGAGTTTACTTATAACAACATTTTTCACGCTAGTATTGGAATGGCACCGTTCGAGGCCTTGTATGGTCGGAGGTGTAGAACTCCTTTGTGTTGGCACGAGTCGGGTGAAAGTGTAGTGCTTGGACCCGAATTGGTTAGAGAAACTACTGAGGCAGTGAAGATGATTAGAGAAAAGATGAGAATTTCTCAAAGTCGACAAAAGAGTTATCATGATAAAAGGAGAAAAGACTTGGAATTTCAAGAGGGTGATCATGTGTTTTTGAGAGTCACTCCTACAACCGCGAACGAGCATTGAAGTCGAAGCTAACCTCGCTTTATTGGTCCTTACCAAATTACTAGTAAAGTGGAAAAGTGACTTATAGGGCTGCTATCGCAAATCTTCGAATTTAACGATGTATTCCATGTGTCCAACTCGAAGTATGTTCCGGATCTTCGCATGATGAGATGGATGATATTCGTGTTCGAGAAAATCTTACTGGAAACGATGCCTTTGAGGATTGAGGATCATGAGATAAAGTCTCTCATGGCAAAAAGATTTCATTGGTCAAAGTGGTTTGATAGAGCAGCTAGTGAAAGCGCCGACGTGATTTAGAAGTAAGATGCGGGATTCCTATCCAGCTTTTCGAGTCGTAATTTCGAGGACGTAAACTTTTTAAGTGGGGGAGTTGTAACGCCTGATTTATATTATTATTATATTAATATTTTAATATTTTTGAATTGTTT